>VWZY01004962.1:62692-86522 GCA_013399075.1 Chloroceryle aenea | reverse complement strand
CCACTGTGCCAGCTTTGCCTGGCTTGGGTCAGATCCTCTTTCGGTTCCTTCCTCAGAGCATCCCAGGAGGACTCTGTCCGTTCTGCCTTTTATCCCAGTTAGTGTGTTCTTGAACCCAGTACCAGAACCCAGTTCCTGAACACAGGTCCCGTCTGCTGTGGGGCCTGGTCTGGGACCCCCCAGTGCCTGCTCCACAGGATCAGTGGTGACAGTGATGTAATTGTCATCAGGGGGGGTCAGGTTCAATACTGGTTTTGTATATATTTGTACATACTCTATTTTTATTATTTCCACTTTCCTTAAAGCTGTTCTAGTTTCCTTTTCTAATCACTAAGTCTCTCTCCCTTATTCCTTTTCCCTTCTCCTTTGGGGAGGGAGGGGGGTTAACACAGAGCATCTGTTGTTGGTCTAAGGGGCCTCCCTGGCCCTAAACTGTGACAAGCTAATAGCTCTTTTTGAGGTCAGGCTATCTCAAGACATGTGTCTGTGCCTGATGATACATTTCACAGAGACTCACGAAGACTCCTCTCAGTGAGAGGTCAAATCATAACTTTTGATTAACTGCTTGACAAAAATTTGGTTAGATGCAAGACTTGATTGAAAGAGATGTGCAATTGTTTGTTGCAGCCCCTCTGAATGTGGAAGGTGTGGGATAACACAACAGTAGGATAGTGCCAGTACAGACTTCTGAAGTACAAATCCTCCTACATAATTATTCCACTTTAAAATACATTCCAACCATACTCTTGTGCTGCTTCTCTGTTTAAACATGGCTGAGAAATCTTACACCCTAAGTGCAGGCCATAATACAGAGTAAGAACAATTAAACCACGTGAACAAAATTCAAGTGATGCATTTTATAACACCTCTTGTGTATCGATGGTGTAAGTGCTGTGCAGATCACTTACTTGCTTAGAAACCCACATAAATGCCATGTATCCGTGTGGTTCCACATACATCATAGTTCAGCCATGCAGACTCACTGAAGGATCTGCAACACTTCCTGGTTGTTACCCAGGCTAAAAAGGTTTCTGTGTCCATCCCTTAGGAACAAGAGAGAGCAGCTTTGTCAAATATTAGCACCTTTGAGCACCTGACAACAGAAGCACTTCTAAGTTGCCGCCAAGTGTTTTCCATCAGAACAAACTTGGTAAACTGCTATTTTCAGTTAACTTTAACCATTTTTTGCAATGTCACTATGGCTGACTGGTGGTTGAGTTCTCAACCACAGTTTATGATTCTACATCAAGTGGAGCAAGCAAATAATAGAACCTTGCACCCATCCTTCTCAGTGATTAGTGGATTAACTTTGTTATTATGAGTATTCCACATTTTAGTAGCCTTATTCACCAAGAAAGCTTGAATGGGCTTTGAAGAGGAGCAAAAGTAACCTTGCAAGAAACAGAGCCAGTATAATAAGAGCAAAATTATTTGAAGGGAAGGAGATGAGTACATTTCCCTATTCTTTTTGAAGGTGGAATAGTTGCTGCTCACAGTTTGGATGTCTGGTGTAACTTTACAATAATGCATTGTAACAATGATCAAGCTACACCTCAGTGAATCTAGGGGTATGGTTCCACTATCTATTTCCATCCAGTTGGCCAGGGAGTTGGTTAAAGGCACTGATCCATCCAAAACCCATAATACAAAAAAAAATGTTGTTTTCAGCTTAGCCTCTGCTGCTGATTGCATGACCACAAGGGTGGCTGCAGAGAAGAAGGCTGGATTCTGACTGCTGTGATTGAGGTTACTGTGTAATCTCACTACAGGGCTTAAGTGTCAGAAGTCCCTGCACTGCTCAGTGCAGTGGAATCCTTTGCTAAGCCACCCAACAGTGACATGAGCAACAGTGCTGATGGTCCGAGGGAGGAAAGAGAAGTCAGTGCAATATTACTTATGAGAAGAAATTACTTTTTTCCTTTAGCTTTCTGAAGGAGTGCCTGTGTTGTAGTGAAGCTCTTCAGTCTGATTTCTTTCTTTGTGGTATATGAGATTTCATTTCTTGTGATTCATGAATTTTAACCTTTACTTGATTTTTTTTTTCCCTGTTCTCAATATCCAGTAACTTGGCATTTTTAATTTGACATAGTTTTCTGAAAGTTAACATATAGATTTATTCATTTAAAAGTGTCACTTCAATTGGGCTGTAGCTCATTACATCTTCTCATAAAACAAGCTGCATGGTAAACTTGTGCATGCACAGTACAGATCTGCCAGCACAGGCGTGCAGGTCAGGAGCCTCCTAGTTTGCTATAGGGTAACCAACTGTATCAGCAGATAACTGTACCATAGATGTGTCTCTAGCTTGATCTGATTAAATCTAAGATTTTCATTCTTTGGTCTTGAAGGATGTTACAGTAAAAGCAAGTGTTGCCCTGACTCATCCTAAGGAAAATTAATTATCATTAATTTCAATACTTAATTTCATTACCCAGGGCTGGCTAAGTCTTGCTGATAAACATTTACTCTAGGTATTTGAAGAAATGGGTTATTTGCTGTATTTATTAACAGACAGGGATCATTCACACTTAAAACTGTTTGGAATTGGACTTTAAGTTATGCTGTAAATTGTTAAAATACTGTCTGCCTTCACAATGTTGCCATTATTGTCTGGGATTTTTTTTTTTGGTGTGGTTCTGACTTATAAGAGTAGAATGAAGAATATAAATATTCATGTGTTTTACCTCGCTGAGCACAGGGAACCCTTCACCGGATAATCTTTTGACGCTAAAGTAATAAATAGAATTATTAATGAAGACAAATATCAGCATCTATTCTCAGTCCTTTGCACTGCCTCCATAATGCTGCTAGAAGACTGGTGTGCTCTTTTGCTAGCTCCTTTATCTATAGCATATGCAAGCAAGTGAAATCAATTTTGAGAAACATTTCAAAGTATTTGTCCATAGACACCCTTAATGCACATGTTCTGATGTTTTTAAAAGAGCCTCTAAACTGTCATTGCTTCTTGCCCCCCCTAAGGTGCACAGCCTACATCTCCATGTGCAAACAGACATTTCGCTGTAGAGTTGGCCACACAGAGCTAAATGTGCATGGCTGTAGTTTGCTTGGCACTCTTTGAAATGCTGGTATCTGCCTGTCTGCTTTAGCAGGACTGTTCTGGGATGCTAGTCTTCATATGGGATGAAGCAATGACCTTTCCACCATTTTAATGTATCCTACTTTTACACTGCTTGCTCGAAGAGGAAAGTATCTTGGAGCTTTGCATTCAGTTTTATCTTTCAAGCTTTTGGAGACATTTTTTTTCCCCCTACTCTTTGCAAGGAAGTAAGAAGTGTGACAGGAAGGTGTGATTTTTAATTTACACCAGAGTTCTCAACAAATAATGACTTTTCACACCCTGTTATTGCTGCTTACCCTGGGGGAGGAGTTGTATGGCTACTGTTGTCATATCAAATTTAATCCACTCATGTAATTCAGAAAGACACGTCTTTAAACTTAACCCTTTTAAGTTGCTGAAATCTACTGGCACAGGAGCATAGACTGAAGCGCCTCTATTTTGGGGAGGTCTCTGCTGTTGAAGGATGAAAACGAAAATGTTTTAATTCAAGGACGGTGTGCATTCTTGCTTGTAGTGCAGTGGATCAGATCCTGATGAGGATTGTGTGGGTGAATCCTGATGTTAGTCTGGAGTTCACTCCAGGCTCAGGGCATGTTTGTGGATGGATTTTAAGAATGGAAATGTTTGGCTAAAGATACCAGACACCCGTGTTCTCAGCTGAAAAACTTGCTTGAACCCTTTCCTCTAATGTTTGATGTGGATTGCATGGTCATGGAGCAATGGTGCTCCTGGATGTAGGAGAGCTGAAAGCCTTTAATAGGAAAATCACTCTGAGAGAGAGTTTTCTGCTGTCAAGGCATTGGTAGAGTAGGACAAGCTTTGCCTTTCTAAGTAACCTTCTCCCGAGGAGGTTGCTGTTGATTTTGGTATGCAATATTCCACCACCCCCCTCGCGATTCAAGGCAGCCCATCAGGAAAGGGGTGAACGGTACTCGCTGGATTCATCCCCCGGGTGTCCGCAGCCTGGCCTCGGCTCCGCCAGCTCCCGGTGCTCCTCCTTCCCAGGACGCCCGTAGCATCTTCCTAAGGAGCGCTGGAGCCTGAAGATGGGACTAACAAATAACAGGGAGACTAACCCCCCCCTCCATTCTCCATGAGCTTTATTGCCCCTTTACTGTTGGTAACTGAGGGTTAAGTATTTGCTTGAGTACTCTTCTGGTGGTGCAGAGAGGGTTAAGGTGCTTGGTTTACTATAAACATATATGTGACAGACCCTTATCCGATGGTGTTGGGTTTTTTTCCTTTCTGTAAAATGTCAGCTATTTCCTGATGAGAGTAGTGGTGGTGAATTTCACACCTTTTTTCTTCTCTGTGTGGAAACCTGGGTGTTAATGGTACTGGAGCAGGTCGTGTTTTATAAGGAATGAGCCTGTCTCTGAGAGCAGAGGGAAAGCAGGAAGGAGAGAGGAGGTGAAGAAAGGGATCCAAACTGCCACTTGCAACAGGCATTGGTTGGATTATTTTGCACTATTTTTATTTGGAGCATGTAAAGGTAAACTTTATTTGATAAGTGCATCTTTTTTTCCTATGAAATGTTGGGAGTTCAGGTTAGAGTCAGTATAAAAATAATTGTCTCTTTTTTCATTTCACAGTGAAATTTAGCATTGCAACACCTGAAGATGGAACATTGGTCAGTTGATCAAGTCTGCAGCTGGCTGAGACAGAGAAATTTAGGAGAACTGGTTCCTAAGTTTCGTGGTAAGCATTTTTGCTGTTTGTGTGGGGTTTGTTTAAGTATTTCTTTCTATGCCTTTAATTGGCACTGCCTACCTTATTTTGGGGCATGAATTCATATGCTAACTTCAGACTTTTGTAGAAATTTATTAGTGTGAGAACTGACATAGATCTGATAAATCAAAATAAGTGTGCAGATTTCTTATGAAGTCTCTGAGAAATGCTGGGGGATGAGATTAAGCCTGTATATAAATAGATACACCTCTCAGCAGAGCTGGCAGTTTAAAAGGCTTGGCAGGGCCTATTTTATATTGTATCAATCTTTTGAAATAATGCAAATGTAGCATGTAAATGCTTTATGTCCAAGTATATAAACACTTTATAAAAGAGTGCATGAGAAGCTGTTATATGAACAGGCTGGGTTTTTTGTGTGCCCTTTTAAAAAGCTTCCTTTCCTTCATTAATGATGTAATAGTTTGCTGTGATCTAAGCAAGGCCTGCCTGATATAAAGCATTAAAATAATCAGCTCACTCCTTCTGTGTGTTTCAGACTCAGCTTTTTGTTAGGGGAAGGTATCTGGTCAGTCAGTAGGACACCTGGCACTGCTCAGGAAGAGCTAAAACATCATCTTTTTAGCAGTTGAAGAAGACTGTCAGCAGTAGAAAGCATCCTTGCCTTTGACCTGTCCTCCATCATCATGTTTTTAGGCATAGAGAATGTTACTGTATCTATACAGTTATTTTACAGTAATGCTTTAATTCCCTTCAATCTGCAGAAGAAGAAGTAAGTGGAGCAGCCCTTCTGGCTCTTAATGATCGCATGGTACAGCAGCTGGTGAAGAAGATTGGGCACCAGGCAGTGCTGATGGACCTGATTAATAAATACCAGGAGCAACAGAAAAGTGGGATAGAATCCCTCACATACTGTTGTGAAACAGCTTCTCTAGAATTTCCAGAAGTAATCAGTGGGTGAGTTTGTACACAGCACAGAAAATATCAGTCTGGGTATAGCTGCAGTCTTCTCAGAGCATTTTTAAAACTGTCATACTCTTCAGCTGTAACTGGATTTTAGACTTTGAATATCTCTAACAAAATGTGAAATGTAAAATAAGGTTATTATTTTGTAGTTTTTAACAGGTCATCAATATTCCTGAACAATGTCATTAATTAATTTAAACTGCTCATCATTTCCAGTCTGGAACCTAGTCTTCATTTGGATGAAACAACATCAAACTTCAGCTATAGCTAAAATTTTCTGTATTCACAGTATTGAGATTTTGAAGCACTTACTTCTATATGTTTGCAAGACCCGGAGTAAAATCATGTTTCAGTCAGAGATAGTGTTTGTGTCACAGGTATATTTAAGTTCAGTCTCTGAAAGGAAGCACTGAATTTGACCCAGGGGGGAGTATTTCACAATCCCGTTGTGAGGAACTAGACAGATTTTTAGGAAACACCACAGGGATTGTCTTCACTGAGCATTTTCTGGCTCTTGCTTGAGCAGGGTTTCTTTTTCATTTATTTGTGACTTCTTGGGGGGGTGAGTATGGCAGAGGCTGGTTGGTTGTTGGTTTTTTTTGGTTGAGTGTGGGTTGGCTAGGTTTTTTTTGTTTGTTTCTGGTCTGGGTTTATTTTTATTGGATGGCTCGTTTGGTTCCCTCTATCCATTCCCTCCATTCTGATCTTCTGTAAATCTTGGAGGATTTTTTTTTTTTTCTAGATATCTTGGATGAGGAGTAACATCTTGAGCTCTCAAGAGTGGTCTTTTCTAAGCCTGAGAACCCTGAAAGTAGGGAATGGCTGGTGAGGGATGCAAAATGTGGGGTTGGTTTGTTTGTTTGGTTTTGGTTTGGTTTGGGGTTTTATTTGGAGGAGGAGGAGGAGGAGAGGACTGTAGCACTAAGCATGCAGTGGTACACACTAGGTACACAGTAGCAGCTCAGCAGATCTGTAGTGCACTCTCCCCAGCATTTGTCCTCACCTAAAAGGAGTCCAGGCTGTTTTCTCTCAGATGACTCCACAGTACAAACCAAAGCATGGTAAATGGTGATGATTGGGTTATTTCCGAGCCAACTGCCCTCATGAGCAGAGCTATAGTACTCATGTGGACAGATCCTCTTGTCCTTCTGAAAGTATTTATGAAACTTTTTGGGTAAATGGTCCTCCAGTATTGGAGGGAAGAGACAGGGTGCAGGAAGAAGACAAAGCATGACTTATAATAGACCTGAAGTATGCAATTGCAGCCAGAGCATGCAGTTGCAATAGTGAAGTTCTGCAGATATCAAAAAAATCAAATGCTGGGAATCTCCAATTTTATATAATTTGCCTTAATATCTTTCCCTATCTAGTCTTCTTGACTGAAAAATGAGATTTGGGCATTCCTCTGTTTACAGGGATGCTAGGAAATAAACTGCTGCTTCTGAAACACTTTGTGTGTCAGAGACAAGGACCACAGAATAAAATGCAAGCATGTTTAAGAAATATATTGCCATGTATTTTAAGATGAGTAAGAAATCAAGATATTCTGTGCAGTTTGGGGTGTAAAATGATGAAAAGTTCCTCCCACAGGAAAAATTGTATTTATTATAAAACTAAAAGCCATATGCTCATATGCAGGTAGCTGTAACTGTTACTTCTTAGCTCTGGAGTGCTTGTCTTAGCCATGTAGTTTGAAATTATTTTCTGTTTGGTACATCTTGAACAAAGTCCCCTAAGAATAACTTCTTTTGACCTAATTCAGAGACTTGTAACTAGAAGATAGAGTATGAGACACTCTTTTGAAGTTAATGTAATAAAATTATTTCCTTTGTATTCCTCTTTGACCCAGAGGAATAGAATGTGACAAAACCAGAAATTCACAGGTCTACAGTGTTTGTGGAGTGAATTCACATTTTCTCTGTCGCTCTGTGATGTTAGGCTAAATTGCAGTCTTGGTCACATGAGCAAAGTCACCACACTAAGGTTAACTGTTAGTAACATCCATGGCTGAGTGTGTGATCCCACAGCAGCAGGGGACAGCTGTGAAAACTGAGCCTGCATATTCCTAACCCTTCTCCCACAGTGCTCGAGCCCAGGTGAAAACCAACCAGCTTTTCTTGTTTGCAGAATTATTTCTCAGTCAGACCAGTTCCCAGAACTAGCTTAGCCTGTGGGTACCAGGGCTGCAGTGGAGAAGGCATTGCTTAGCCATAGGGCAGGGGAGAAAGCATCACCATAGTTGTATTTTTTGGGTCAGCTGAAACCACTGTGGAGCTTCCAAAAGCTGCTAGCAGTATTTCCCTGTTGTATTTCTCATATAAATGCCATTCCCAGCGCTTGTTGGTGCACTCCTGGATAGACACCTCCTTATCCTGGTGTACTTAGGACACCTGCTAACTGCGTGTGAATTGTGCTCTGCTCACATCTCTGCTAGGAATAGAAACAAGGTTGTTGGTTGGACATGGAGTTTTGAGTATGGTAGGTGAACACTTTCCATAGGGAAGTAATGGACTTGTGACAAGACATCAAATGTGACTTACATCTCCATCAGTTTGACTAGGATGAGGAAATAGCATATTGGTAGATACCAAGATGCTTTCCCATTCCAAGACTGATCGTTTCTTGGAGCCACGTAGGAAACACACTGGATTTTTCTGGTTTAACTGTATAGCTGAAAAATATCTATTAATTTATGAAAAGGGGAAACTCCCCTTATAAACTTGCAAACATTAACGTCACTTCCAATAATATCCTATCATGTGCAGCTGAGGAGGGAACAGCTTATAAAGCATCTTTGGAGCTCAGAGGTTCTGAAGAGATGAGGTACAGAAAAGAAACTAGTATCCCATCTCTGCCTCCCCCCCCCAAAAAAAAAAGGGAAAAAGAAAAGGCAAGCATAACAGTAGCCCCTGGCTTAGCTCTGCCTTTCCACTACTGCAGACTGTTGATGTTGGCTTCTACCAACAAAAGGAGAAGAAGAAATAATGAAGATAAGAATGAGAGAGATGGACATAAAGGTTAAATGGAAAGCAGTGTTTTGAACTGGCACATAGAGAGCAAAGTTGTCTCTGGAGGTTTTGGAGCTAGTGATAGGCTAGAACTGGACCCAATAACCAGAAGCAGCAATATGTGAGACCAGGAGGCATTTGAGGATCTTCTAGTGGTTGTAATAATGCAAAGCTGATTTGAAGCGTCAAGATGGATTTAACCTCTAGAAAAAAACAAGTGGTCAGGGTTCCTAGTTGAACAGAAACTGCCTTACAGTGGTGTGTAAATTGCTCTTCCACCCCACTCCTTGCATTATGTCATGGTTAGTTATTCCCAGACATGAGGAGATGCCAGGCTATGAAGATGGCAGTTATTCTGCAACCATAAGAAGGTTTCTTTTCTTGGGTTTTATAACTGTGTAGTAATTAGAATATCACTAATTAATATTATTCATGGTGTCCTTTTAATTTGTCAGTTTGATAACAGAACTGATTAAGTCATGTAAAGTCAAGACTATTCACAATGTTAATTTTTCTCCTTTTCTATTTCTGCCACTGGTATTTAGAAACCAAGCATATATCTTTTCCATAAGCTGCACAAAAAGCTGACATTGAAATTTATGTATTTATTTGTTTATTTATTTCCCTCAGGGCTACTGACAGACAAATACTAAATTCTTCTGGTCCGTTGGAGCGGAAAAAATATCTATGCTTACCTGAAAATGAAGAAGGACTAATTGATCACAGAGTGCTAAAGCAAAAGTGAGTTTATAATGTATTTACTCAATTTTCCTTAACTTTTGAAAATGACAAACACTTTTTTTTGGCTTAAGACTAAACAGATACTTTATGAAATGTGATTCTAATTATTGGAGACCAGATATAACCAGGTATATTTAGAAAACTGCAGAAGAAGAAATTTATTAGGATATAACTGAATGAAATAGTGTAATGATATTTCTCTGCCCTCCATCCTCAGTCCTTGTTCACTATCTCATATGTTACCTCATGCAGAGGACAAGGATGCAGGTTTGTCTTTATCTTTTAAAAAGTTCTTTTTTAACAGATGCATTTTCAATGGCAATCTAGTAATTTAATCACTACAGGGTGGAATATCATTGCAAAAAACTCCTGTGCTTGAGACACTTTAAATATAGTACTTGGGAAGGTAGGCATGCTGGTTCCATTTGCATGCTCATTTTCCTTGGGTATCAAAATTAGTCTCCCTAACAAGTGGAGGATAGGTTGGTTTTTTTGGTATTATTTCTTTGTTTGTTTTCCCCAACATGTGCTTTTCTACTTTGAGATGGGCAGACAGTGTTGGAAGAGAGTCTTGTTGCTCTTTCAATTGTTGTCCTGTTTGTGAAGCTTTATTATCCTTTATTCCCACCACGTTACTGCTCTTTGTGGATGTGACTCATGGTTTCAGTATTCTGAGGTAATGTTATTATTTAAAGAAAAGTAGTAAGGAGTCTGAGATAAGGCTGTCTGGGAACAGAGGAAAGGGCTCAGTGAATCACATAGTTAATGCTTTTAAAATAAAGTCCTGCTACGAGCTTCAAAAGAGCCAAACAAAAAACCTGAACCCAAAGATCCTGTCATCACTGTTACCAATGAAACAAACCTAGAGAGCACTTAAACCCTCAGAACAAACCATTAAGGTGATCTTGCAATAGTGTATTTTTACCCTGGGCTTCTAGAGGATGCTTATTTTTAATTAATGATGAGTATTTTGTCTTGTGGTGTATGAAGAGTTTTAAAGGGGTTGTGTGAATCAGCGTAACCCAGAACAGGCTGGTTTAGGAAATGTTCTCAGCAAATGCTAGCAGCTTTCAAGAGGGCTCATAATGGCCTGTTAAGGGGAAAAGAACTGCAGAAGAGCTGTGCCAGTTCACCTTGGAGCAAAGGAGCGGAAAAGGAGGGAACTATGCTGCTGTAAATGGAAGTGCCCCTTCTTGGTGAAGTAGTAGGTGGACTAAAACTCAGTGGAGCTGTGATAATTTGTAGTCTTGAAGACCTGAGTAAATTTTATGAGGGCTTCTCTTTAAAGGTCAGATGAGAAACTGGCAAATGTCTTTCTCAGAAACAGCTCTTTGGCTGAGGATGGAACTGAACAGCCCTTGCATCCACTAGCTGCTGCCTGGGGTTCATCCCAAGCTGTAGACTATTTCTGGAGGTGAATTCTGTTCTTTAGATACATATGTGGCATGATCCACAGCAATAAATCTGATATTATAGAGGTTAGATTTGTTTATTTGTTTATTTATTTATTGTTTTACTCTTCTTGCCTTCTCCCTGCAATGCTCACTTACTGTATTTTCAACAATAGAAATTTGTGATGTTTTATATGCTTGAGGGTATTATGCCATCTATAAGCAGGTTGTGAAGGATTGAATAGGATGTTTGTATTAGAAATTTGATTAAGGGAACAGAAAAATTTACTTTGACTGTAATACAGTGATAGATTCTTAGCCTAGAGTATAAGAGTAACTGCCCTGCTTATTCTACTGATACACTTACTTTGAAAGCTGGGTTGGTTCATTGGTTGGGTTGGCTTTCACTCAAGTTCTAGTCTATGGATTTGTGTGCCATGATGAAAATGGTGGGGTTTTTTGCATCATATTGATAGGTGCTGTTTGTTTTTTTCTTTTCTTTTGGTATAATGTTAAATGATTCTTCTGTTAGATCAACTAGCGGATTTTTTTCCATTGCTTTAAATGTGGAATGTTTAAAGCCTGTGTATTTGTTTCTCTCTCCTAGTCTCCCATCTTATCTGATGGGAAAAGGGAAGCTATTGTAATACAGGGAGATGGTTCTGCAAATAAAACAATCTGGACCGTTTTATTCTGTGTAGGAAGGAGATTAGGTAACCATTTCTCATCAACCAGCCCAGATTTGGAAGAGCAGCTAAGAACAGTGATGACTTCCACTCTGCTTTAGTGGGTGTTCCCACCTCACTCACTTCTTTGGCAACAGAGCAGCTCATATAAGCCCTTCTACAGCTGATTCTGCCAGGGGTTAGTTTAATTCAGTGGGGCTGGTTTAAATGTACATTTCAAATGATCAATATTTGGCCAGGGTTACATTTATAGTCTCTGTCTCCTCATTCATTTCATGTAACCTGAAAAAGAACTTGAAATTTTGTGGGTTGGGCTCTTGGGGTTGTTTTGGTTTGATTTTTTTGTTTGTATGTTTGGTTGGTTTGTTTTCGTGTTAGCTGGAGGTTTTTTTGTTGTGTTTGGTTTGTGTGTGTGTGGTTTTGTTGTTTGTTTCTTTTTTTTTCCTCCCCAAAGACCCATGCATTTACAGTGGCATGGTTTTGCTTGACATGAATTCATACCTGGTGAGTTGGTTCAGTTTTTCTCTATGTTTACTGTGTAGATACTCCTAAAGACCATGTTAAATAAGCTCTACTGTGATACTAAATATTACAAAAATATCAAAGAAGATTGTTTAAAGACAAAAATAAAGAGTAAGTAGATGCAGCAATTGTATCATTTTGTTTTTCTTATATTGAAATTGTGCATACATATAACCAGATGAGATTTGCAGGTTACCTCAGTGAATAACTTTTTGTTAGTAACCACAGCCATAAAACCAGACAGTCTTTTTGGTAATCTCCCAAGAAGATTAATCTTGAAGTGGTGCTTTTCTGTGAAGATAGCTACAAAGGATGATTCAATAAATACATTTCCCTTACACCTGCTTTTCTATATTGGAGTACCATCAGTCTGATGGTTCCTGGCAGCCTGGTGTTTAGCTTGTTGCTAAGACAGAGGCTGTCATTACTTGTAAATACCTGATACCACTGTGAAAAAACCAACCTTTTATTGGGTGGTTTATAGGTTCGCTCTGCCTTTCCTCGAGGTGTTTGTTTATCAGATGATGTCCCTAATGTATCCCTCTTTCACTGTTTCTAATAGGACAGTCCACCTGTTTTCCTTCAAGAATGATGTCCTAATACAGGTTTATTTATACATACAGTCTTTCTATAAAAACATGTTCTCTAGCTCTTCAGCAGATTTACTGTCTCAATGACTTGAATAATTTGCTCAGAGAAGGTTTATGTGCACAAACAGGATAACACATCATCTGGCCAGCCTTGGCAACCTTGAACTCTTTTATTTGCTGCCAGTTTGGAAGATGGGGCCACTGCTAAACCCGGGAGTGCAAAGTGTTCCTATACCAATAAAGGCATTGCCAGCATTGCCAGGGTATTGGTACTGGCACCCACATATATTTGGGCTGATAGGAAGGAAAAGTAATTGCAAGATTTATTTAAAAATGAATGTGGGTCCTGTGTCCAAGACAGCCATGCTGGCATGCATGGGGTGTTTTTTTCTAGTCTAGTTTGGTCAGACTGCATGCAACTGCACTGACTACTGGGCTGCTGCATCTGAAGTGTGGTTTTGTCTGTTTTGCCACCTCATTCTGCTAATGATCTTTATAGAGCTCCTTCCTTTGCTTCCCCGTTACCCATACATCAGTATTGTTTATCTGTGTTTAATGTGTTTTACCAGAAACACACTTATGCTGTGCTTTAAAAAGAAGAAAATAAAAAAAGAGTAGCTAACCTAATGTCCTGGTTTGAGTGAGAACAGAACTAATTCTGTTCAGTGATTTTACTTTTCAGCTCAGTTCTTCTAACTCACTGCACTGTCTGAAGTCAGCAGCCTGTTTTCCCAGGCTTATTGAATCTTTCTTCTATGAATTTGTCTCAATACTTTTGAATCCATTTATTCTTTCAACAGTAGACACCCCTGTCGAATGATGTATCACAGCAGAAAAATAGTTGATTTTTTTATTTTGATGATTCCTGCCAATTTCACTTCAATTTTTATTCCATCTTCAGAAAAGTTGTTATATCTGTGGGGTTTCTGTGGCATTTCATTTGGCTGGTAGGGTTTGGGGGAAGATTCTTTATGTTTATGTGATTTATGAGGTTGCAAGAATTCTTTTGCCACTTTTTTTTTTCAAGTCAGCATTTCCTATTTATGTCATTACAGCAGCAGGAAGCTTAAGAATGCTACCTTAAATTAAAAACCCCTAGAAATTCACAATAATAACATCTCTGTGCTTGTTGCCTCAATGTTTTGAAAGCCAAGGCAACTGGACTCATGCTTTTGGAGCACTTGAAGTCAGCAGAGATGAATTTACTGATAGTGCTGTGAGTTTTCCACAAAAAAATATGATGGAAAAAAAAAAAATATTGTTAAATCTTGTTTCTTCCACACCAGAAATAAGCCAGGTCTTACAAATGACTTGTGGGAGGCACTAATTGCATTGCCTGGTGAAAGTCTAGCAAAAAACGAACCCCCAAATACAAAAACCTTTTTGGACACAGTATCACACATGTTACATGGGTGAATACAAACGCAACCTGATTCTTTAAAATGGCCTGATTTAGCTGGCAATTCTGTCTATCAAATTCCCCAAGGAGCAGTTTTTTAACTGCCTGTCTGGAACCTACAGCTCCTGCCCTTGCAGGAGATGGAAGTGCGGAGGTTTCACTTATGTGATGCAAATCCTCTGCAGGGAAAGTGA
Source organism: Chloroceryle aenea (assembly GCA_013399075.1). NCBI lineage: Eukaryota > Metazoa > Chordata > Aves > Coraciiformes > Cerylidae > Chloroceryle > Chloroceryle aenea. The sequence continues at coordinate 72,260 of VWZY01004962.1, read as the reverse complement.
CAAAAAAATCTTCAGCTCCCTCTAGAAGAACGTTTTGTCTGCATCTCTCAAACTCTTTTTTTTTTTTTTTTCCTTTTTAAAGCTTAATTTTATCTGTAACTTTGTGGTTGTGATAGGTGCAGTGATTTCTATAGCAAGGGTACTGCAGGAGAAGCTGCAAGGGGAGCTGCTCTGGGAAATGGGCAGCTCCCACATCCTAGCCTTGCTGAAGCCAACTCTGTTGCAGGTTAACAACTTGTTCACTCTAAAGGATACCTGCCCCTACGTTTAGTGGGAACTGAAAAAGTAAAAGACATCATCAAGCACTAGGTAGACTGCAAATACCAGGCTCTAGGGAATAGCTGGGAAACTGTATTTGTGCTGGATGGTAGGAAAAGGCAGTGAGGCACATGAAGAGAAAGGCATGAAAACCTTTCAGGCACAGAACTCGGAACTGTGAATTAAAAGAGCCCTATTTTATCCTGGTATAGAGAAGAGAAAAAGGGTTTCTTTTGATACTTAATCATCTGTCACCATTTCTGCCTTTTGATGGGAACAACCTTTACAAGCTTAAATATTGTCATACATTTGAAAGCTTTAGATGTGTGTTAGGGAAAAGGAACTTTTTTTACAGCTGCAGAATTTTCCTTCCTTCACACCTGCAATTCCTGGTTTCATTTACTCTCCTGTTTATTCCTTGGCTTTGTAGATGTGGACTTTTTCCCACCCTACAAATAGACATGACCTGCTTGCTGATGTTTGGTGTTGACTTGTGGAAGGCTAGACCTTCCCCTGTGAAACATGTAAACCCATGTGCTGAGGTGTATCTGGGTGTGTTGAACATGGGAACCCACTGATGTCAGCAATGTTCTGTTTAACTGTGATGTCCTCTGTGTTACTGGGACCTGAGCTGATACAAGACGTAGTAATGGGTACCACAGACTCGTGGACTTCAGACAAGAAAAGCATGTGGCACACATCCAGTTTATGCATGTGCTCAGTTGGCCTTTAAGTCACTTTTTTTCCTAAATAAGCTAAATGGGTGAAGGAAACTGATCCTTCTTACCACTGTGCTGAAATGCAGAAGCTTAAAAATGGCACAAATCATATGATCTAGGACTGGAATCTGTTTCTAGGTATCTACTGCACTTTGCACAGCTCTCTGGACTGAGCTGTCTGTATTGAGACAAGACTATTTTTACTGACTTTTTACATCCAATTCAGTCAGCTCTGTCTTGCTGTGTGTGGTTGCACAGGACACTGAGCATGGAGAGCATGATGCTGTGTTCACTTACCACTCTTCATTCCCATTCTGGTAAACATGCTGTGCGGAAGCATTGTAACGCTGAAATGAGTTAAAGAAATAAATAGCAGTACAATATTTCCATGACTTAATACAGCAGCTAAAGTGATCATCTACAGAATCTGAGTGGTCAAAAGCTTTGTGACTAGTTGTGTCCTTGCTGAGCATATGGTTCCATATTGCAGCTAAACATAAAGAGACCAACGTGCTTCATCTGCACTCACTTTTTTCACCTCATAGGGTGCTGCTTAGGGATATGAACAGGGAGAAAACTAAATCAAGAAGAAAAATTAAGAATTTAATCACTGTAGTTTCTTGAAATAACTTGCTGCCTGCAGGTGTAGAGGCTTCCCAGTACCAGGAAGAACACAGTAGAGACACAAGAGTGGGAGGAGAAGGGCACTGACATTTGGCAGCAGCTAGCTATCAACTTGATTTAGCTGCTACATCAAATGTCTTAAAAACTGAGAGGGAAAGGTGTAGGAATTTGTACTTTGGGATCTTGATCTTATCCCTTTGTCTCAGGTTAGCTAGAAGACCAGAGAGGGGTGGTTAGAAACAGGCTATGTTTGTCTGTACCTAAAATCTCTAACTGCAGTGCTGTTCTCAATGGTCAGGGAAGGTCTTGGCTATCTGCATAAATCCCAGTGCATGTACAGTTTAACTGAGCTATTATTTTATATTAAAAAATTTACATGTGAGCCTTTCTTGGGATCAAATGTAGCATGGAGTTGTCTCTTTTCAAACAAAATTGTATTTCATTGTAAATATTACTGCATGCAGTTAGAATGGCTGTCTTACAGTGATCATTTCAGCACAAGCTAGTAAAGTATTTTATCTCTTGCACTATGGAGACTAAAGGAATTTTGTATCTTGCGTGGTCAACAAGGAAGTGTTTTGTGTTGAGTAAGGCTGAAGAGAAATGGTATTTGGAGTATTTTTATTGTGATGACAATTGTGTTGGGGCTGGTGGGGAGGGGACAGTTGCCATGCTTCTCCATGGCTGTTAGCCATCACAACTCCAAGAAATGTTATTTTCCTCAAGGAAATGAGTACACTTCTGTTTGCCTGAACTGAACCTGCTAAAGCTTTCCACTTTTTGAAATGGCAGTTCAGTGCCACTAGTATTGGCAACAGCAGGAATATCGGAGCTTCTCAGCCACTAACTACTGCACATTGTAGGCTTTTGTACATTTTTGAGCTAGTTGAAATGATAGCATGTTGCAAATATGCATAGTATCTTGCAGCCTGTCTGCTACGTAACTTTGATCATTAAAGTTTGTGAAAGTACAGGTTTCAAATTTATAGGCTCCTCATTGATTTTACATTGAACATCTGAACTTAATTTGCATAGGAGATTCCCAAGTGATTTCAGAATCTGAGTTGGGTCTTATTTTCCCATTTGACCAAAACCATGTATGAAGGTGTCTGTGTGGATATGTTAGTCACTTCTCACATCACCTTTCCTTCTTTTGAGACTGCAAAATACTAATAGAAGGTCACTATAGTTTCCATTTATTGTTAACCATCTGAGCTTGGAGGTACAGCAGCCCTGGCTCTTTTGTACCCATTTTGCATGGGGAAATGGTAGTGCTGTGAGTCCTGATGATGTATCTACTGTTCATGTACTATGAGGACCAGTTAACAGTGGCTACTTTTTTATTATTTTTTCAGCACTACATCACAATTTGCAATAGTTCTGGGGTTGGTAAAGTTATATCATGACTATAAAGACTTAACTAGGCTGCAAGCTTCCAACCCCCTTAAAAGTTGCCAAGACAGCGTGGCAGCAAAACCAGGTCAACAATGTTATGAGAGTTACAAGCTAACCTATGCAAGAAGATATTTATAACTAATGCTATAGGGGCACAAAATAATCTGCCTCTGAGACATAGGAATCTCAAAGTGGTATAAAAAATAGCTATTGCACATGCTCATCCATTGGTATTCCAGTTGATTTTGCCAGCCCTAAGATATTGATTACTATCAGTTTGGGGTTTTTTAACATCCTTATCTGAAAGAGGTTGGATAGCAAAACTGTCCAGGGAAAACCTTGATAAAGCTCTTCAAAACTCTTATTTTTATACCTTTATTGACTTTCAGCTCAATTTATTTCTACTTTTCCCTGTATTCCTTCAGAATTAGGGGTTGGCAGGCTATATGGAGCAGGAAGTACTCGGGAAGCCAGTGGTGATATCCTGCCTCTGGTTCACCCCAGCTGGGGAGTGACATCTGTAAATAGGGATGATGGTCTTCTTGGAATGGGAGCTGTGGGTACTTACCCTTACTGTGTGTGCTTTGTTTCCAGCCTTGTGCTGATGCTGCCTTCATCCCTTTTGCTACCTTCATCCCTTTGCTGCTTTCCCCTTTGGGAGGACAGATTTACCCAACGTCATGTACAGTACTTTATTCACTTAATCTCTTCAGGTTACTGTAGTAAGTTAAACAGAACTGGTAGGAAATGCATTATAAATGATGACAGATAAAATTGTTTTGCAACAGTAGCAAGTCTTCAGTGGCTTCCTATGCTCTGCCTTCTGCTTTCAGTTAGTGACCAACTTCTAGCATCTGCTGATTAAAACGTTTAACAGTTGTCATCTAGTTTTGACCCCATATGTTTTGATTGCAGCTTTTGTGGGCATTCATTATGTAGGAACCAAGAGAGGAACCCTCTAATTTCTATAGCAATAGCTTCCCTTTGTGTTGGGCTTTTGCTTGTATTTTTCTTTCTTTATAGCTTGCATTCCAATAGAAGAAGGATGTGATCATGATGACATAACCTTTTTTTTACAGAAAAAATCTGAAATCATTTTTTGCAAGATACAAGACGTTGCAGTGGACAAGTTCTTACACTTTGCCTGACTTCCCTTATGATGTCAAGTGCATTCTGGCAGAAAAAAAGTGCCCCGATCACAGCATGAGAATAAGAATGATTGAATTTTTACAAGCAGACATGACAAAATACCTTGAAGGATCACTGTGAGTAGACATTGCTACATTTATTTGGAGGCATTACCTTTTGTCTGCAGAAGTACATTTTCAAATGAATGCAAGGCCATTCTCTTTAAGATGCTTGCTTAAATGCAGCAGGCTAAAGACCTGAAACTTGTTGAAGACAATAGGAAGATTTCATGCAGAACTGTTCCCTTTGTTATTTGGAGGGGAATCAATAGTCTGAGAAATGGTTTAATGAATATCAGTATAGACTCCCAACAGTGTCTAATGCTGCCTAGAATGCCACCTATTTCTATTACATCTCCATCTTGTCTGCACAGGTATCCGAACAGTCAGCAATACAACATTGTTGTCAGTGCTTTGCTGCAGGCATACCCGTTCCTCGATGAAGATGGGAAGGGCTTTGTAAGTGTTATATCTTGTATTCTGTTTTGAAAAATTTAGGAATTTGTTTTCCACACAGCTGATCACAAGAAAATAACCTGGTTCAGGGGGAATCAATATCAATTTCTTACATACCGGCTCTATTCAGAGTTGTAGACCTCACTTTGATGTGTCTGGTGAATCTCATTCTTATTTCATTATATTAATTAAAGATGAATCCAGGTACAGCCTCAAAGCCTCTAGGAGATCACCAAAGCCCATATGTGAACTCCTTGGTTGCCTGTTGGGAGCAGTTTCTTTCTGAACAGATTTCTCCCAGAGGACGAACTGAATTAAATATGACTTTAAAAACAAAACAACAAACCAACAGCAAAACAACAACAAAACAACAACAAAAAAACAGAAAAAAAACAGCAAAAACCCCAACCCTTTAGAAAGTTGTTTGTGTGAGGACAAACATAGGACTGAGGATCTTGCAATGCACTGTAACTGTGTGTTAGACACCTTGCTAGAGCAAGTAGCAATACTACTGGTTTAGGTATGTTGGGATCTAGGCCCAATAAAAGAAAAAAAGTTATTTAAAAACACAGGTTGGATCTCAGTGGGGATGTAACAGAAAGCAGTGGAAGAAGATGAGTTAAATTTGAACTACACTTTTTTTCATTCTTTTGACTGAGAATACTTACCTTTGGTCTCAGAGGACAGTGTTCACCTTTTGACTTCACATCGTTACTTTGCCACGTGACACTTTAATAGCATCCTGTAAAAGCTTGTGAGACTCAGTGGGGATTGTTACCTTCAAATGTATATAAATATATATCTTGTGTACAGATACTGCAGAAAGCAAAATGATTTTGAGAATAAAAAAACTGTGAGGATTAAGGAGTGGCTATTCTAGTCCTCCCCTGAGCTCAGGCATTGTTGGAGGGAAGGGACTAAAAAAACCCAAACACGTCTCAGAAAAGAGAGAGGGAGCAGGATGATCAGAAAGTAACAGTACACCCTCATTTTCAGTCAGGATTCCTCTCTGAATACCCCGGTGGGGGTTGCAGGCTGGGGTCCTGGGTAATGCTACGGCTTCATCTGCCCCCTTTGTCAAGGGGAGCTGGAATGATGTTCCAGGCTGGTCCAAAGACCTTTTTACAGCCTTTAACTTTTAAAACGTGTTTTAAACAGAGGTTCTTAAGCTAGGTTTTTAAAGGGCTTTCATTTCAGCAGGACCAAAGACTCTGTGGAACTACTTGTAACTCCATTCCTTAGGAAATTGCTCATGGCTTCCCAGGTTGATCACAGATTTGGTGCTGGCAGATATTATGTGATGGAGCAGAGTCTTCAGAGTTCTTGTTTTTTATATCTTGATATTGCTCTCATGCCTACTAGCAAGCCTATCTGGAAGAAACCACCAGAAGTCTGTGCAGAAGCTGGAATTAGCAGTTTGCAGTATTGCTAGTCTGCTGCTTCTGAGCCAGCCCCTCTCCATCACTAGAAGCAGGAAAAATGCACTAAGGGTGTATGTCTGTATACTCAGTTTTGGAGGAGTGGGTGAGAATGAATCACTATTTTTATTGGGCCTATTGTCAGACATTCTATTCTTCCTTCATGATCATAAAGGCTTTTATTTTCTTGATCTGAGATGTTTTTTTTAAGCCATTGCTGTTATAACACAATTCCTATAACATATGCACAGCTACTTAGCATGAGCCTTGCAGTAAAACTGAATTCACAGAGTCATGGAATGGTAGGGGTTGGAAGGGAGGTCCAAAGATCATTTAGTCCAACCCCCCTGCCAGAGCAGGACCAAACTAGGGCAGATCACTCAGAAATGCATCCAGACAGGTCTTGAAAGTCTCCAGAGGAGACTCCACAACCTCTCTGGGGAGTTTGTTCCAGTGCTCACTTCATACGCTTTAAGAAACAAATTAATAATAGCAAAAAAAAATAAAAATAGGCTAAGCACCATTCTTTCATCTTTTCTCAGAAAAAATTGTTTTCAGCAGCTCGAAAGAGAGTTGTTTTTCTAGGCTTTTCTTTTAAAATTACCTCAGGCTAGCACAGGGGTATAAGAATTGCTGCTGTTTGTTCCTGATAACAGTATTGAATCACAAGTCTTTAAAGATGTAAACTATAACTTATTTAGAGGTTTCAAATACCTTAAACATGTCTATCTGTAATAATTAGATAATTATTGCAAATTTTTAATAGTACATTGAAAGTATTTAAGAAAGCTATCACCAGTAAAATAATTCAGAGGCAAAGCAGAGAGCTCTTCCTTTGGGGACAGATAGCCAGATATGGAAAAGGAAAATTGTAACATGAGAGTAGCAGTTTAAGCTAAAACACCAGTTACTTCAGTTCTAACACACCACACATGTAGACTGCTGGAGATGTAGTTTATACAATGTGGGTTTGGTGTCTACACTGGGAAGATAGGCATAGCACTGTGGAAGTTTTTAATTCTTTCTGTGGGCTTCAAAGGGAGCCTTGGGTGTGCACAGATGTCTGTGTCTGATAAACTCCCTCCTTTTGGTGCACTGAAAGGCTGGAGAAAGGGACACGTTGAACATGGCAATTCAGCCTGGCAGGTTGAGAATAATGTTTTCCAGGACTGGTAGATTAATAAGGTGATCTGAATTTATTTAGTATACCAACAAACATGTTTTTAACTATTCAGACTTTTAAGTTCTTGTCAAAGTTACAGGAAAAAGAAAAAGTTCAAAAAAACCCCAACCCCAAACCAGCCAAAACTGCAGGACGTAGTTGGGGTACTAAGTCTTGTGGTCACTCTGGTGGGCTAGAGCTCACTTCTGCCACCTGGGATTTTCCTCTCTGCCACACAAAATTATCCCACTGTACTGCTAATGATGTTATTTTGTTGCTCTTTATTGCTGTGCTGTGTCTGAGTTCCTAGATTCAGTTAAAGCCTAAATTCATGCTTAAAAGGAAAGCAATTGCTTACCCTTTGGGGTGGAGGAGCAGCCACAGCATCTGCTGGGGTCTGCAGAGCTGCTGTAGCTCTTAATGAGATGCCCCGAGGAGGTCTGTCAGCGGTGTGATTTTATTTTTAGCTCAGAGTCTTATAATTTGGAGCCCTTCACCAGAAATTGATGTATCCTGGCTGCTGGAAGGATGCAATGGAAACTGTTCTGGGCTCTTCCACAGTCAGCATGCGGGCTGGTGTGCGGTGTGGGTGGGCAGGGGCAGCCCGTGGGGCATTCTGGCTGAGAAGAGGGAAAACTCATCCTGTGGGAGATCTTGACATTCCACAATTGGCTTTTTCTTCTGACCAAGAGCAGAAAATCAGAACATAAAGAATGTGACGTAATGAAAAACTTAGAGAAACTTTGAATTGGAAATGTCAGCACTCGTGTTGCAACATTTTCATGGAAATCAAATGGCTTGGAAAATTGGAAAGGGGAAAGATCTGCTGGAAACCATAGAGGAACAATAACAAAAAAAAAAAAAGCTGAAACCTACAGGCGCCTAAATTCACACCAGTAGATTCATGACAGAAAAAATTTACTTACAAAATTTTGAACATTCCATTTTGGGGTTGTTTTTGGAGTTGTTTTCCAAAATACTGGACCCTTTTTATTTTCAGTTCCAAACTATTCTGAACAAGTAATTTAAACAATGTGTGCATTACGTAGAAATTTAGTCAGTTTTCAATCTTGTACTGTTGCAATGAGAGGTCATTAAAGGTTTAGGGTTTAAAGATTTATCAGTAAATTATCCATAATTCTATTTTCTTGGTTAAAAGGTTTCCCATTTAATTTTGCAGTAGGGAAAAATATTTCTGTGCAAACTGTGCTTTTGCAAAGGATATCTAAAGCAATATGGTCAGAATGATGATAGTGATCCTAACTGAATAAATTTATCAACAAGGTTACAAATAAGCTAAAAAAGAATTCTCTGAAATTCTAGATTTTTTTTTTTTAAAAAATCATTTTATGCTAAAGGTGAAACTCATTTAAGAGGCCTGTGGAGCACTTGGAATAAGATTGTTTTCCCTACTCTATTCCAAGATTAGCCTTTGGAAAAAAATAGGCTGTTGAAATGATTACCTAAGGATTTTTTTCTATGTTTTTATCTACTTAAAGTAACACAAACCATTATTTTTTTAAATCTCCATTTAATTATGAAATAGATTATTTGATTTCCGATCTATAATGTAACCAATGCAACATTTGTAAGTAGTTGCAGACATGTAGGTTATATTAAGTTGGGAAAGGAGAGGTTTAAACTGGATATTAGAAAAAGGTTCTTTAATCTGAGGGTGACATATCATGGGAATGGGCTGCTCAGAGGGGTGGTGGAGACCCCATCCCTGGAGTCATTCAGGGTCAGGTTTGATGGGGCTCTGAGCAACCTGCCCTAGGTAAAGATGTCCCTGCTTGTGTAGGGAGGTTGGACCAGATGACCTCTAGAGGTTCCTTCCAGACTAAAACATTCTTTGATTCTATACAGAAAAAGCCAAGGTCATAAGTCACAGCAGTCAAAAGAAAATTGTCATGACACTGTTTCTTGACCACTCACAAGGTACAATTCTATTTATTCCTTTTAGAAGGGTAGCAACCAACCATTTGGAAAGAGTCACTGCCCTTATTTCATTTCATTTTAGCCAACAATTGAAAATTGTATGATCTCAAGACAGCCATACGTGAGGAAGGAACAGAGAGGGCTCTCTCATCCGCACCACTTGCCAGTGGGCTTTGCATCAACAGCTCTTTGAGCTCAGGGCTGCCAAGCAGAGCCGTGATGCTGGTGCACCACAGGAGCTCAGTGCTGACATGTCTGATTTATGTAACTGCTGTGCACAAAATGATTATTTGCTAGTAAATTACTGCTTTTAATCCACATGTAATCCTTACCCTCCTATGTCAGACAGGCACAGAGTAATCCTGCTCCCTTACAAGCATTGTAAACCTTCCTGGGGTGGTTTGGGCTTTT
>VWZY01004962.1:35948-60998 GCA_013399075.1 Chloroceryle aenea | reverse complement strand
GGGGTTGAACTTGAATTCCAGAGGTACCTTCCAACCCCTACCATTCTATGAAGGGTGCAGCTGCCCTGGCTCGCCCAAATCTGCTCAAAAAGAGCTGAGATAGACACCACAGGGGCTGTCTTCTCACAGCTTTTCCACTGTCATTTTTCACAGTTATTGGAGGTCTTGCTTTTAGGATTGAGGGTGTGTAAGTCATCTAGTACCCACGGGATGTGGGAGCAGTATCTTCAGCAGGAGCAAAGTAAGGTCATAGTGCTTTCACCACTGTCTTTTAGAAGACCCTCTGATCTGTGTGCTGTGGGTGAGAAAGGCAGACACTTCAGACTCACTGCAAAGAAAGATACCATACTACTCTGTCTACTTTTACTGAGTTCTGGTTTACACCAGATTTAGCCCTTAAAGTCATAGGACCTTGACAAATGAAGGACACAGTTTTGGTAAGAAGTTTGGTGTAATCACTCTTCTGTTTATATTGTGTTTTAGTATGTCAGTGAGTACAGGCTGGAGTATAGTGTTGGGTATAGTATTTAAGTCAATTTTGGAACATGAGCTAACAGCTATTTGAATCTCCCTTGCCACATCCTGTCATTTGCAATCACTTTTCTGACTAATTTTTGTTCCCTCTGGCTGTTGATAACCCCTCAGTAACTGAAATAAGCAGTTGCTTTTGAGGATCAGACAAAGCATTTTCAATATTTGCAACTGCAGGGTTTGCCTGCAGACATGTTTAGCAGACTTGGTTTAGTAATTGATTCCTCCTCTCCTGTCAGTGAGTTAGCACAGCTGGGTCCCACCACAGGATGCCCAGCCAGGGACTGCAGGGGAAAAGATATCTGACCATAAGGATGCATGAGGAAGTTCATCTGCCAAGGAGTGATGAGTGGTTCCACTAAACAAGGACTGCATCCACTTGCAATGCAGAACTGCCTGTACATTGCAATTTATAGTCCTTGAGGAGTCTCACAAATGCCAGGACCTACTTAAATGATCCTTGTAATTCAGCAATTTTGAGTGTAGTTTAATCATACACTTGAGCCAGTGTAACTGCAGGCTTCCTGCAAAAGGGAGAGTCCCACTGTGTCTCTCCTGCTCCCTCATGTGATAATCATACAACTGCACAAGCAGAGGAAGGGGAAAATAATCCACTCCAAAAAAAAATGCTGTTAGTTTTCTGTGGTATCAGTGAGGTCATCTAAATCACCATGTAGTTTCATGACCTGATGTCATCCATGGAGAATCCAAAAGCAGAGCTGAGAAAAGGCAAGCAAACTGTGGTTTCACTGACACCCCTGCTCATATTAGATCAATCTAACCCTTAGGTTCAATTACTGTCATCCTTAATGAACCACTCCAGTGCCAGTAGCCCTGCTGCTTACTTACCAGAGAGCCCTATACCACAGGTACTCATGTTTCCTGAAGGCACTGGTACACTGATGCCACCCTACAAGGCTTTTTCTGCTTACTGGCAAACAGGTTTTTATAAAATAGATAAGACAAAACCGAGTGGCCTGCTTTAGGAATGGGGCAAGTTTTTGAAAAACACTGCTAATGACAGATTTGAATTTTTGTTCCCCATGCAGTTGCTGTGGAAACGGGCCCTTAAAGATCGTTTCAAATATGTGAGGAGACCCATTGAAGATGATGAGCAAGTCCTGAGGAACAAATGCAAGTTTGGCCACAGAAGAGGACAGACCAGGAAATTTTCATTTGCTGGAAACAAACCTGATGACATCCAGGTGCAGGTGGAGGTAAGATTTCTGGTGTTTAACTGAACTCTGTCTCTTCTTGGGTTTTTTTTGGTTGGTTTGGTTTTGGTTGGCTGGTTGGTTGGTTTGCTGGTTTGAATGCAGTATTCCCATTCTGCTTTAGGCTATAAACCTCCAGTTAGACTGAAAAACATCAGAGGCTTCTGTCTAAGAGCTTAAGCCTTCGTATAAGTAAGAATACAAAGTGATACTGGAGATGGTTGCAAAGGGTCATATCCTACTGTCACATTGCACTTTGCTGTATAAAAGCTGTTTGTGTTGATGTGTGATGTACATAGGGATGCTTATGAATGTATGTATATGTGCTGTATATCCCTTTAGTCAGGCAATTCTGGGAGCTATCACTGCCCCAGTAAGTGTTTGAAGCTTAGTAATTAGTTTAAACACTTTCATAAATACATTAAGGTTCCAGTTACGCTTTGCCACTGCTCTTCACACTTTCCTGTGCTGTAGTTAAAATGTGGGAAGATTTAAACAATTGTAAGAATGTGATAAAAGAAGATATTGAACTTAAGTTTATGCATGTCCATCCTGCTCTTTACCAGACACATGTAGGAAGATAAAGGAGCAAGAGTGGTTTATTGGATGCATTTCTGCATCCATCATCCTTGTGCTTCAAGGCAGCTATAGTTTCCTACCCAAAATGCAGTTATGTTTGTTTTTAAGAAGCTTCAGTTTATCCCTTTTTTATTAATGTCTGTAGGAACACTTCCCTCTTTTTCCCTGCTTTAGTGGAAAGGTTTGCAGAATGTGTGAAGAAACCTTTAATTTAGGTGCAAAACAGTAAACAGTCTTGCATGCAGTAAAGGAGAAATGATAGGCTCCTCGTTTTGCATTCAGTTAACCATCCTTTATCTGCTAATGCTTGGAAAGGGCAAATGTGGGTCTCTTTTGTCACATCAGCTAGCTGAGAAGGTCTTTGCAGTGATCCTGTGGGGACTGCATGCTCGACTTATTTTTTCTGTAAGAGAAGGCGTCACTGCGCTGTGTGTCTGTAAACGAGGATTCACCACTATTTTTAACTGCGTTGCCCAAGGCCATCACTGTTCATCTCTTGTTTGCTTTAGAATTTGAAGAAGAAAGTATTTTCCATTTCTTCTCAAGTCCTAGGCGTTTGCTGCCAGGCTTAATAATGTAAGCAAACAAGAGTTAAACTGGAAGGAGGCGAGAGGATGCTGAGTATCCCCTAAACAACTTTTCTTTCTCTCATTTTTTTCTGTATCCTGAGCATACATATAAATAAAATATAAACATAAATGCAAGAATTAAAACTTGCAAAGCCTATTAAGTCTTAAGAATCAGTCTCACAAAACTGAGGGCATCATAACTAACTTAATTTTAAACGCGTGTCTACATTGCAAGCAGGTATGCCTGGCCCTGTGATCCTAAATTCTGTCACTACAAATGTGCACAGGTGAACATATTCTTATAAACAAATGCAGTGTGGGGATTTTAATTCTGCATGTTTAGGAACACATATAAAGCACTTTTCTACCCGTCCTTGGCACTAACTACTTTATGATAAAGTTAAACTGCTAAACCAAGAGTCTTAGCCTCAAGAAACAAGTACTTGTCTAGAAGGCAATACCACAAACAAACCTAGAAATAATAATTCAAATTATTATTAGCCAGACCCCTTGCCTTCATCCTTATTCCAGGTCTGGAAGAACAGTTCAGCTCTGTGTGGACTGGAAGTTAATATATCAGGACTATTTAAGGTAAAAGGATGGGAAATGAATTCCAGGTTAAGGAGACATTTGGGGAATAATCAGTGAAGGATTCCTAGCCACTTTGTGTGGCAGAGTTGGACATTCAGGGCATTATAGGTCAGAGCCAACTAGCAGGCAGTGCAGATGGAAGAGCACATCTGTTCCCAACAGATGACCTACTTACCAGCCACACAGCTGACTTCTATATTAAGCTTTAGTTTCTGAACAGTCCTAAGATGTAGCTCCACCAAATGTGGTTTGTGTCAGTGCAGTCTTGGATTGCTAATAATATGAAACTGATAAAAAGTTTGTATGGTAATAGGAAATGCCTCACTGGCATACCTGGCAGCTGTTTTTGTATAAAACCAGTAAGAAACCCCAAACTATTACTACTACTAAACTCCTTAACTACTCTTCCTATTTCCTTATGTGGAAGACAAACAATAAACAGTTGCTTGCCAGGACAAGCTTCCTGTGATGTTCTGGGACTTGCTCAGAGGCACAGATGATGTCTGCCCCTTGGTCTGTCCAAGCCCCATTACCTGCCAGCAGGCATTCCTCCTCCAAACACAGCATGAGTCTCACTTGGCTTCCCATGCAGGCCATTGTTTCCACATGCAGCATCTGGTTTTCTCCTCCAGTTTCTTCAAAACATCTGCTGATGTGTTCCTCATTACAGAGCATTATATTCAAGCAAGACTGAAGAGTATACTCATTTTAGAGTGGCTAGCATCACAGGAAAATTCTTGAGCAATTGCAGTGTTCAGGGCTGTAAAATAATGGTAAGCAAGCACATAAACCCATACTGGAGATGTCTGATCACTGCAGGAGGTTTTGCTTAAAATGATGCTCCCTACAAATATTCAACAGATTGAGCCAGTATTGGAAAGAAGCTTTGACTGTGCCCGACATAAACATCAATATGAACTTCCATGTCTAAGGGATATTCAGAACTTGATCAGGAAAGCCTGCCTAATAGATTTTTCTGACTATGGAGTGAGAATCCTCCTCAGTCATTTTCCACAGCCAGGAAAATATCCTGGAGCTGCAGTAATCTGGGGAAGAGCACTTTGTAATGGTAATGACTTCTATGTGCTGCAAATGGGAGGTACATTCCCTAAGAGTGGTGATCACACCATGACAATAAATAAGAAAGGCAAGTCAGTCTCTCCTCTATAGCCAGAGTGGGCTTACTCCTAAAGCAGCCATCCAGTGGCTTGTTCTTTCTTTTAGCATGAAAATGACACCATAAACCCCTTCCTCTGACCTGAGGAATTACTGGGTTTATGGTCCTTCATGTTATGAGAGAAATCACCTCCTGACAGTTGTAACAGGAAGAGCCCTAGACTTGTAAGAGCCAAAAGGAATAGGAAGATAGGACACTTTTGGTGTGCATCTTTGGCCAGAGGATTACTGAAAGGCAAAAGGTGATGGAGGGGAAAGTGTGATTAGAACTGGTCATTATCTTCCATGTGATGAAAGTATGTGTTTCAAACACTAGTCATCACAGGAGTGGTGACCACCAAGCACATTGTCCCTTTCAGAACTTCAATTTCCAAAAACTTTTTAGTCTTGAACAGTGCTGCCCATGGAAAGTGTGACTTCACAATAAACTCAGCTGAATATAGACATGAAAGTGCCTGTAGATATCCTGTATGGCTCCACCTGCCCATCCAGAAGGTTATAGGTTTCCTATAGGTCCTGTGTCATATTGTGCTATTTCCAGAGGTTTCTGTTACACACTTATGACATCTCAAATGCCACTAAATAACTATATTTGTGCAACAGAATTGAGCTCCTTCAATCCATCTTGGCCATTCTATGAGAAAACCTATCAACAAAGGGACTATCCAAGGATATTTTAAGTTAACGGAATTTTGAGGGAATGTAACAGGCTAAAAGACTGTTCAAGTTCTTAAACAAAAATGGAGAGAGAGTACAGTCCCCCTTCTAATACCTCAAATTTCTTCTATCCTATGACAGCCTGTTTGTCATGTCATCAGGGCTCCTCTGAAACTGTCACACAAGTAAATTCGGAGTTAGGTGTGAAAAGGAGAAATAAGCTCTGACAAGATGTTGATTAAGATAGTGGTAGAGGTTTGCAGATAAGTGGGTGTATTTGCCACACCCATTAGGGCTGGGAATAACATAATTGAGGCAATTGATAAAGAGGGCTCTACCTGGCCACTTCCTTTCTTTGTCTATGGGATGCTGTGATGCCTACTTAGACTAGGAGAATTCTAGGGAAACCTAACTCATGAAGCTGGACATCTGCTGATACTGTTCCTGGACTGAGAAGATAACCAGGAATGTTAACAGTGGTGAATGTGCAAATCCTCTGCCAAGAGATGAAAATGAGAGAAGACCTCTGGCCCAGGAGTCATCCAGGTAGAAGCTGGGCACCATGTGTGCTTGTTTCAGTGGTATCATGCAGTGCAAGAGTGGCAAAGCTGCTGAGAACATTCTTGCCATAAGACTGAGTATTCCCCTTAACTAATGAGGCTCAAAGGAAGAGTTTGGTTCTGAGAGAGTGGAGGGTTCTCCTGGCTTTGAACAGGAAGAGAGTTGTTGAAAAGCCATGTGATGGGCTTCCTGAGTTTGTCCAAAATCACTCTTAAGATCATCTTGGGTGCCCAGAGCCAGATTTAATGATGAGGCTTGGAAGACTTAACCTGCACAAAGTACCTGATTCGGGGTAGATGTGGAAGACAGTCCCTGAACCAGTCAGAACAAGGGACATGATTGTTTAAGGAAGCCAGCCATTTAATGGGGTGAAACAGGCTGGATTTTGCCTTTACCTTTCCTTAGCCTTTGCAACCTTTTGCCAAAGTCGTGCTTGTACTGAAGTTGGGAGTCTGCTTGAGCCTCTGGGCACGGTCTTAGGGCTAATCGTGAGGAGGAAAATAGTGATGGAAAAGCTCCTGCTTTTGGGTGTCTCACAGAAGTTTTTCCCATTGGGAAAACTTCCCCCATGCTCATCACAATCTGGAAAATATCTTTTCTGATGAAAGAAGGATCAGGATTTGAGTGATGCCTGCCCTGTGAGCTGGAGCTTCTTTTACCTCCAGTTAGGTAAATTATCCGAGTTAGACATTTCCTAGGGATATGCTTTTCTTTGAGGTGACAGAACTAATGTCATGTTTGTCAGTGAGATTATGACATGAGCAACAAACTTGAAACAAGATTTTAAGGGGTGCAGAGACTATAGGACTTGGGAGGTGATGGCTGCAGAATAAAAGAGATAAAGAGGAAAAAAAAAGGCATCATCAAGGGAAAAAAGAAGCCAAATGAGTCAAATATTTGTAAAACTCTCAAGGGATGAACAGCTTGTTCATAGGCTGCAGGAACTCTCTTGGCTTGGTCTTGTGGCTGAGTGGTGCTACTGCCAGGTTCAGTATTAAGAACCATCTACACTATGAATGCTGTGCACAGATGAAGCGGGGGTCACAGCACCTTTCCCTCTAAGATTAAAAGTGTCCAAATCAAGTGCCTGAATGTCTGCACAGCCAGAATGTGAGCATGCAGATATGAATGATCATTCAATGGCTGTACTGTAGTAATGTGATTTTCCACTAAAACTTTGATGTGCTTATATAGTGTGTGGTTATGTAAGTGTTGCTTATCTGTAAATGCTTTTAGAGTCAAAGCAAATGCTTTAAACACAAATTCCTCGTATACATCTTGTGCTTTCCCTTCTTATGTCACTTGGTATCTCCATTGTTCTGCGAGTTAACATGAAGTATGATATACAGGTTGTCGCTCAGCAGAGGAAAACAGAATTCCTTCTTGTTGCTTATGCAGTGTGTTCTGGCAGTTTATAAATCAGAAAGCAGTTGTGACTGGAAATAAACTGACAAGCAGCTTTGAAAGTTTGCAGTTAGCATTGGCATGTAAGTCTAGTTCTGAAAGTGTCTGCCTGGCTCAAAAGGGCAATTATGTGTAATCAAAGCAGAGTGTGCTTTAATTAAACATCTGAGTACAAGTCAGTGTGGATCTTGCAGCAGGTTACATGCTTGTTCTGAATGAAAGCAGTCTGCTTGTGCTGTTCCACCTGTCTTTGTGTGAAGGGTTTGGACATGAAAGGTGGTACAGTTGCAAGGCCTTCTTAGTTCTCTCCCACTCTCTGGGGCTTGAAGGATAGAAGGCAGAAAGTTGTGGTCAGTAGGACAGAGTCTAGTTGGAGGTCTGTTTCTAGTGGAGACCCTCAGGGGTCAGTACTGGGACCGGTACTATTCAACATATTCATCAATGATCTGGATGAGGGAACAGAGCACACACAGTCAGAGAGTTTGCTGAAGACACAAAACTGGGAGGAGTGGCTGGTACACCAGCAGGCTGTGCTGCCATCCAGAGAGACCTGGACAGGCTGGACAGCAGTGGTTTCTGCTCTTTCCAGCAAGCAGATTAGCATCCATCTGAAGGAATTCCCTGAAAGGAAAATTCCAAAAGCATCTTGGGTGAGGAAGCCTAATTCACAGTTGGCAGTGAACAGACCAACAGCATGCAGTGCAGTGTCCCCATATCCATCCCCTTAACTCTAGTGGTCCTATCTGAATTCTCTCTCTCAGACTGAGGAGTCAGTAGATCCTGTTGTCATTCTTCAAAAAATAGATCTTGATCTTTGTTGTTAGTAACAGCTAGGCTATGTTTACCATTCAGAACTAGTGTAAACCCTTGTAAAGATTAAGAGGTGCCTGCTGTCCTCACCAGAGGAGCTTTCATCGCTCTGTGATTAGGCAGTCCTGTTACTTTGGTGTTGACATTAATGACTGTTAGGATTTATGATGCTGGCTTTCAACAGTAACTGAAAGCTTAGACCTTGGATATGCAGATCATGCGTAAGAATTTCTCCTTTCCTTCCCCCAAAGAGGTGTAGCAGCTTCACTTCCCTGGTTGTGACACTGATTCATAAAAATATCTCACTAGCTGGGACTTTTTACAAGAATGCAGTAATAAAACCTTGTACCTTGGTAAACTTCAAGATCCATCAAAGGGACATTAAGGAGTTGGGCCTTTATTTGAAAAACTCTCTAACCAAACCACTGACTATCCTCTTGCTTCAGGAGATGGCATTCATCTAGGTTGACTGCAAACAGCTATTGATCCATAAACATCTAAATTAACTGTTCTCTAATTCCACATCAGTCCTGCTGAAGATGGTCACTGCCATTTGATTTAATGTACCTGTGAGGTCCCCTTGCTCTGTTCTCTTCTTGACTGATAAATGTGAACTGCTTCTGATAATTCAGGTGGAAGTACAAATAGGCAATGATGCAATAGATGGATCCTTCCCAATTATCAGCTGATCTATATTTATGTAGGACTATATACTACAGCATATTGTTTGTATTCTCCAGGAGGGATGAAGCTGTCCAGCAACAAAATGAAATGAAATAATTACACATAAAAAAGGCACTGGACTGCCACTGTATTGAAGCCACCACATCTAGTCAAGGAGTCCCCAGAATCAGAGCAACTTTGGTTGCTAATTCCAACCCCAGAATTCACAATTCACTTGCTCTTTCACTGCATGCAGCACTGTTTACAACAACCCAAGTGCTTTACATCATACTTATCATTGACCATCCTTAAGGTACATCAACTTTGTTATGTTTCCACTGCATTTTAACAAACAAGAAATAATCTCTGAAACATTAATGGCTACTAAGACCACTAGAAAACTGCCCTTAATTGGTATCCAAACAGTGCTACCACAGATTTGTTACATTTCTGGCGCATTGTTACTTGACTGAGGTTTTAAGATGTGTTTTATGGCTGGGAATGTATATCTGTTACATAGACTACGAGTTTAAACAAGCTATGTTAAAGAGCTTTAAGTTCAGAAATAACCTTTCTTCAGCCTGGAAGTGCAGCTTTTTCCAGCTGGAAGATTGCAGATGGTGACTGCTCTAAGCAGGCTGAACACTGCAAGAAAACTACTTCTAACACTGACTTTGGCTTGTGTTACTCATATGTAATGTATGATTTACACAACAAAGTTTGGCCTTCCATCACATTTTTTTTTCTCCTAGATAAGTATGATTCCAATTCTTCCTTATCCTACTGTTCTATTTCCATTGTAACCTACTGTAGTCTTTCTATTGATAGCTGGCCATTGATGCTTACAAAAAATGTCAAATGATCTCATTTAGCTAATGAATAATATGATTAGCTAAATGAGCTCTCAAGGACAGAGCTGACTACGTAGAAAGTCCATCAAGTCGGTGTTTGTCTTGACAAGGGGAATGGAGATAAGCTGGTGTAAAGGTCACAACTTGGTCTCCTTGGTGGTTGTTTCTAAGCAACCCTGTCAGTTTGTCTGTGGCTAAGGCATGTTGGGTTGAGTTTGTTTTGCTTTCCTGACTTTGCAAGTAAGACACTGAAGGTGTCAGCCCATTTGGAAATGAGCAGCTGTGCTCCAGTCCTCATCAGGTGGCTGACAAAGCTCCTGCTCTACTGGCAGGAGGCTTGGAAGCAGATCCACAGGAGAAGCCAGAAGTAACAGCTGTTTGGACTCAGAAACTTCAAACTAGCTCTTGCCCAGAGTGAAAAACATAAATGTAATTTAAAAAATCCAAACAACTGTCCCAAGTTTGTGTGCGTGCGTGCGTGAGAAGGCACGAGCATCTCGAGACTGCCAAGAACAGACCAACCCTTGGTTTTGGGCAGTGGTCATGTTGAAGCAAGAGACAGTCCATCCAGTTTAGTTCAGATTCGCAGGTTAAGGAACAGCTGAACTGCCCACTTGGAGATGTGTGAATACAAGAATAGTATTCACAGTCAGTAAACAATATAAATTAGGTACCAGAAAATACCAAACAGTGTTGCAGGAAGCTTGCAGAGATGACGTGCTGGCAGCAAAACAAGACTCTGGTGACTGTGTGATCTGCTGGGAATCATATTTGTGGATTTCTGCCTTTTCTGCACTGGTTATAAAGGCTTTTTTAACCAGATGAGAAGCAGGAAGCCTGATGCTGCTAAGGGATAGGAGTGCTCAGGGTGTTCTCTAGGTGCAGGAGTGCTAACAGAATATCAAATCATACCAGGAAATTAGACAGACTTTGAAAGGATTCTCAGAAGAGAAGTTCAGGCAACCACATTACTGGGACTGTTCTTCCTAAGCAGTGTCAGGGCATCTGTCTCACACTGATGTGTCAGTAAAGAGGTTAGACAACAATACACTAAAATGAGCAGTAAAACATTCCCAGGACCAAGTATTTGTGCAAAATTTTGAGATATATCCAAGGCTAAAATAGGTAATTTTCTAACCATGATGTACTATTTCTCTCATGAAACATAACACTAGAAAAATGGATGTAGATAATTTGATGCCAGTTTCAGGAGAGAAGTAGAGAACACATTGACCAAGAAACTGCTGTCTTTACTGGTCACATTGTCAAGAAGTGTAATGCGACCCAAGAGATGAACACATTGGGAAGGAATCAACAAAGTTCCTGTAAACAGCAGTAATTCTTCATAACTTCATTAGTTCTTTGAAGTATTCAACAAGTCTGAGATCTCACACAGGAAATCCAGAAAAGATTTTACCATGTGCTTTTCAAAGGCTCTTAAGAGGGTATAATCTGAGTGGATAAACAAGAAAGTCATTGCATGGATAAACTGTTAAAATATAGAACAAAGAAGGCTAGGCAGAAATAGTTGGTTTTTACAGTGGAAAAGATTACTAGTGCTTAGTTTATGCAGTTCAATATATTTCTAAATGTTGTGGTAAAAGGAGAGTAGTTGGCTGACCACATTTGGTGATGCTACTAAAAGTACTGAAGACAAAGACTGACTGAAGAATTGCAAAAGGCCCCCATGCTACTGAGTTTCAGGGAAAAATCCAGCAGATAAAATTCCATAGTGATAGATGAAAAACAAGGCACAAGGAGAACCCCTAGTCCTAACAATATTTTCACTGATGTGCTCTGAGTTTATTAGTACCATTCAAAACCAGTATATTTATATTATGCCAAAGAAAATTTGGTACAATGCTAAGCAGCCATCCAGAAAATCATATCGAATGCTCAGTTTAAGGAAGATACAAAAGGGAGCTCATTATTCCACTGCATGCACCTATGGTGTCCTAGCACCTCAACTAGTATTGCTGTTCCCATTTCAGAAAGGCTCTAGTGAAACTAGAAAATATGCAAATCCAATAACAAGGATAATTCAAAGATGGAGCAGTTTTTGTGTGTGGAATGATTAAATTGCTTAGGACAGTCTCCTCTGGAAAAGAGGTGGCTGAGGACAAAATATGACATATATATATATAAAATTACAGTGGCAAGGAGATGGTGAATATGTTTTGAATACACTACAATAATTAGAAAGCAGAAGCAGTAGGAGAAAACAAACAAAAGAATGCATTTCTTTTGACAGTGTATAGTTAAACTGCCAAATTTAATGCGGACAATTGTGGAAGGTATGATTTTATGAGAGTTGGAAAAGTGACTGGGGGAAATAATGAAAGGAAAACAATCTACTGAAAGCTATTAACTATAAAGACATAACTCTTGTGAGTCCATGAACCTCAGTTCAGTGGAGTCTTGTCAGAACGCAGAAGGAGTAGCTATACTTTTTTTTCCAGCACCCTTCTCAATTAGAGGGTATGGAACTAAATCACCTGACCCACCATCTCTTCCTCTGGAGCGAGGAAGAGGAGAGGAATGTGCCTTCTCAAGCTGGTAACAAACAAGCATGACTGATGTAATACAATTAAGACTAAAATCCTCTAATAGAAAGAGTGCAGACTGTGCTAATACAGCCTCCTGGCAAGGGCCAGGGGAGTACCTGAAGGGGTCACACACACAGGAGGTACCTGTCCTGCATATGTTTGGGAAAAGCCAATGTAAATGCAGCCCCAGAGTGGTAACAGTGCATCTGTATGTTGGCTCAGCTTGTTCCAGTGAGCAAATTCACTGCCTCTTCGAAAAGAAACTGAACAGCCCCAGGCTACTGCCACTGCTGTACTGCTTCGGTAGCTGCTCCTCCTCTTAGTAATTACTGGGTTTGGAAATACAGCAGGGACAATAATAATGATTTTGAGGAAGATTGTTAACTGTCTTCAAGTACAAAATAACTTTTTGAAAATGCTAATAATCAAACTGCTCAAATAATGCTTTTCATTAACAATTCTCATAGTTTGGCTGGTCTCCTTGGGGGTAAAGCCTTTGGTTGCATAAATATGAAAGTTAGTTGTCCTTCTTTTCGAACCTGTATGAGTAAGAGGAAAACACTATTTCTCTTGGTAATACAGAGCTAATATTCCTAAACACTGAGTCATCAATAGAACTGCCTACTAATTCCCAATAAGCCATAATTAGGCAAAACAGACCCAGGCATAGGAATTTAATGAATATCCACAAATATGTAATTTGAGCTTGGGAGACTTGGCTGATAGCTCTAGTATTATATGAAAACAGATCTTACTATAACTAGTAGAATATGAGGGTGAGTTCACAAAGCTGTACTGAAACCACACTACAGGTGTACTTTCTGCTGAGCTTGACTACACTGCCTACACTCAAATCACACAAACCACATCAGATAAAGAGGGCAGCTGATGTGTTACAATTCTGTCTGTTTCTTGATAGGAAGAACCTGTTCATCTTGAAGGCAGCACAATGGATGAACATATTACGTGGCTTAAGCAAGAATACATGAAAAGTCAGAGGAACTGGAAAGAAGTGGATAACAGAATGAATGTGACAATAGAGATACGGAGAAAGATGATCAGCGATAAGGCTCCGTTAAAAGACATTCTTGGACTATTTCCTTTCTTAAGATGCCCTTATCAGGTAACAGCTGTTTTAAGTAATGACATTGAATTCTGTGTTGTAGATGTGATACAACTGTAGGCACATATTTTACTGGGTGTTTCCAGTGATGTATCCATCACCATTTCCTCTTGAACTTGTATTTTCGCTGCTAACCCCACTTTAAAAGATTCACCAGTCCTGTGTGGCATGTTTAATTTATTTTGCTGAGCTAGTTCTATCTTTCTTCAAAGTGTGCACCACGTGTGTTGTTTTCAGGTTTGGTTTTGAGGATTGCAATAATACCAAATATTTGTTTTTCTTTTAGCTTTTTAGGGAGTTCCAGCTTCTCACACACATGGACATTTATAAGAAAACAGTTGAGATTCTGGAGACTTATTCAGAAAACATACTATCTTTGTATGTGGTGAGGAATAATCCAATTAACATTATGCTGCAAGAAAATCTGAAGCGGCACACAGAAGACGACATTCTGAAATGTCAGTACAAATCTTACCTTCTCTGAATATCAGAGTTCTGTTGTAGCTAATTGTTCTTACTTACGTGACTAAATTAGCTTCAATTTTACTGCAAAAACATTTTGAAAATGTCATAGTTGCTTGAAAAATACATAGTGATGTGGAAGCATTAAGAATAAAAGCTAATAAATTACTATGAAAATTAAGTCAGCCATTGAAACTTTTTTCCTATTGAATAAGATTGCAGGCTTGATAAAGTTAGCAACTGCCTTAAAATAATTATTGCTAGGGGAGTGGAATTATGTATTTCTTGATATGTAAAAGAGTACTTATTATTTTCTAAAAATACATGCAGAAAACTAATTTTCTGGTTTAGAAAAAGACATTGTTCTATAAGAGACAATTTCCTTTAGAAATAGAGAGGTGCTGTTTCTATGGTTGAAGTCTTCATCTCAGTGAAGTAAAAGAAGTAGTTACCACTAACTGTGATTCAAGTGCCTTTTCCCTGCAGGGACACATGGCAGGAGTAAGTGGTACCTCTGGCAGCAGGTACCACGGTCATACAAGGTCCACTTACCTCAAAGTGTTTGGCTCGCTGGCTGCAAGGGAGCAAGCACCTGCTGCCACTCAACTTCCTTCAGCCTGAGAAGTCTGGGGAGTGCAGTTCTGCAGGGACAAAACCTTTCAAGCAGTTACTCAGGGTCATTATTCTTCCCAAACTGCAGCTGGCAATGCCTACAGCCAAGTACTCCTTAGACTGTCATTTACTATTGAACAGGCATAATGCCAGGATATCAAATCAAAGGTGACACAGCATGAATATGTGTGTTTCCTCTAGCAGTTACACTCCTTTTATTAGCAGGCCATTGCTTAAAGAAGCAAGCAGAGTAGGTTAAAATGCTGGCATTTTGTTTTGGTTTGAAGCTTAAAAGCGCTAGTACTCAACACCTCATGACAGATTAAAAAGTGTCAACAGCAAAATACAGAAAGCCTCAGTGGACTATCTACTCATACCTTTGGCCTTAGAAAGGTATGGAAGTTGTAAATAATTTAACCTTTTCTTATAGAATATGCCCAGAAAGATTTTAACTCGTACCTTAGTACTAAGTCCCAGGGCCTTTTACTTTCCTATTTTTTGCTCACTAACAACTTTACCTGGCATCTAGATAAAAAATGCCTGAGAAGACAGGTTCAGTGAAATACATGACACCAGAAGCCTGACCTTCAAAAAGATGTTACAGTCAATAATAACCAAAGCAGAGGGGTAGTGGGGACCACATCCCAGGAGGTCCTGCAGCACAGCTTGTACTGCAGCCTTCAAAGGAGAGTCCTCTGGCAACAGGACTCCCCGGAGGTCCTTGATTTACTGGAGAGAGAGGAGTTTGGGGATGGGTGGTGGAGACAGGAGGACTACTCAGCTCACAGACTCCACTAGAAGCAACCCAAAGGGCTACTTACTTACTGTGAGTGAAATTTCATTGTAATATTGAGTAGCAATTAAGAATGGTTTGAATAATGCCCGTTTCCAGCTGAGTTGCCTAAGTCTTCATTGTGGCACAAACTACTCTTCAAAATGGACTGAACACCCCTTCCACTGCTGAGCTGTTAACTGTTACATAGGCTGCAACCTGCTTTTCCAGGATGATACTGCAGTGCCAGAATGTTTTCATTTGTAATTTAGTAGAAATCCTTGCCTTTGACAGATATGAAAATGACAGCTGCATGTTTACTCCTGCCAAATGTCTTTGGAGATGATTCCAGTCTGTTTGCTGCAGTGAATGAGGAGGTAAGACACAGAGCACCAGCAGTCTTGGTCTCTCTTCCTAACATCATCTGCCTGGGCACACTCACCTGGCTCCTGGAAAAGCATGACATTAGCCTGCCTTGTGGGTAGAAGGCAAATATTCACAGAAATACTAGATAAATTCAAAGCAGTAGGTTATTGGGCTTACTTAATTCTCTGATCTGTTCAGCAGAGCAACGGCTGTGGCATCATTTGAAATACCCTTTTTTAAATTTAGGTAAAGGCAGTGACACCAGTATTGGAAGTAAAAAATCCCTTCAATGTGAATTCATGCGAATTTGCACTGTATGTGGAAAGAGAAGAGGTAGCTCAGCTCGACGACTGCACCATGGCCCTGGCCGCGCTGGTGGCTGCATTTCACGTGTTCGATATCCCATGCCCAAAGAGAATCCACAGGACACTGAACTTCCTGAAGTCCCTGGTCTTTGAGGTGAAGAGCTCAGCAACCCTGCCCAGCCAGGTGAAGAGAGGGCTGCAGGCACTCGAGTATCCCATCATCTGACAGTGTGTGCAGCACTCCTCTTGAAAGCAGTAGGTATTTTGTTACAAGAAATGCCTTTGTTGTGAAGATAAACCAGTGCCATTCTGGTGAAAGTGTCCGTGGATTTATCACAGTTACATTTGATAATGACTTTTAAAAAAAATGTACTGGATACATTTCAAAAAGAATTTCAATCCTAAACATTATTCTAAATTGAAATTCTAGAGCTGTCTAGAGGCATTAGAGGTAATAAAATTTTCCAGATTGCTGCATGTGTCATGTATTATCTTTCCATATGGAGCATTTGACTAATTCAGATACTACTTTGACTGCCGTAATTTAAGAAACACATTGTGTTACGGTGAGCACTTTGCTGCCTCAGATGGTAATACAATTAATGTTTTGAAATGGCACAAATTAAAGATTACTTGTTACCATCATCATATTCCTGAAAGTCTACTATAATAATTTTTGTGGTTTAAAATGGTGGGCCTGATTTTTAATTTGCAGGATGATGAGCTTTCATGATTTTCTCCATGGACAAAACATTCTTTTCTTTTCTAACATCAGTCTTGAATTTGCTAAATAGGGATTGGGAGATGAGCTCTCGAAGTAGCAAGAATGACTTATCTGGGCTGCTGCCATGTGCGTTTGTAACCAGAGCTCTGACGCCAGGGAGAGAACACCTCATTTTCTTTCTCAATTTGTTCGCCAGAACAAATCAGCCTTCTCCACATTATGACTCCCCTGTCTGCCCATACAGATGGGAGGCCCTCTCTCCTCTTCTTCCACAGCCTCCTCTTCTCCCTAACACGGTCCTCTTAACTCCTGCGTGTCTGGAAACCCCAGGGGTTCCTGCCACGTAGTGCACAGCTCTGGATAAGCACCTAGTGATGGACAGTAGCAGCACCCAGCAGACATGATCCATCACATTAATTAGAAGTTAAAACGGCTCTTGGTTAAAACACTGCTTTGTGTTAAAGAGATCAATCTCCACACGGTTCTAAAAATGTCTGTGTAGGCCAAACAGTGTTTGTGGTCACCGTGATTCTTTAAACACTCCAACACAACCTGGAAGACTGCAGAAATTTTTTTACAGCCTGGATGGGCAGGGGTGACTCCAGTGCAGAGGTGACAGTGGCAAACCCTGCAGTAGGAGGGGAGGTTGCTGCATTTAATGGCCAGACTCTTGCTAAAGTCTTAGGATTTTTCATGTGGCACCCGTGGAAATCAGGGGACAACCTTCATGTGTGTGATGGCTGGGCTGCTCCAACACAACATAGAAAACAATACCAACTGCCATTTAAAAGATTCAGGAGAGTGCTTTTAGTTTCTGAGTGAATTTGTTCAGAGGTGGCTACACCCTTCTGCCTCATCACACGGGATACAGAGGTAAGGATTATGTGTTATGATGTCCTCACAGCAGTCATAGTTGTATGAATAAAAAGCTGGGCTCTGTGTCATTTAAGTGAGGTTTATTCCACATCTTGTAAACAGTATTAATGCAAACCCATTTCTTAAAGCAGAGTGAGTAGGTATATAAAAATTCAAGGAGGTGCTAACATCCCCAAGTAATCTCTGTTGAGCTGAAAATCTCTTCATCGGATCTCACTGCAGGCAACCGAGCTGGCATATGAGAAAGACACTGAGGGTGAGTAAAAATAAACCACATGGAAGGACAGAAGAAAACAAAGAATTTGGCATTTTACTGGTCTGCCTGGGCGACTTCAGCTGCTGCCAGTGACAAAATCCAGGCCCATAAATGAGATTCTGACTGTGACAACAAGTGGCCCGTGACTCAAGTGGCCTTTAGGGCTTAAGTGTTTATGAAGAGGGCAGACAGCAGTAGCCAAGTTGCTCTTTTAAACTCATGGCCACACTGAGCTCCAGTGAGCAATTACTCCACTCCCTGGGAGCAGCTGTGTTCAGCTGAGACTTCTGGGCACACACAAATGTAACAGACAGCTCCAGTTCAGGTTTTATTTGTATTGTAGTACAATAAGAGTGCAATTTGAATGTACAAATATTGAACAAAATGTAAAAATATTATTTATGCAATGCTGTGGAAGGAAATTAACAAAGCAATGCAACTTACTTCATACTGACCCTGTTTCACCTCATATGATGGCAGGTACCGGTCACCTGCATGATCTGGAAGGGGCACAGAGAGCTCTTGAAATCTTGAGGAACTCTAGCCAAAGAACAGCCTAGCGAAATGTGTGGGAAGATATAAAATTCTTCCAGCTCTGTGCAATGGAAATGGTGTTTGTTCTCAGCTCTAAAGACTGAGCAAGTGCCCACCACAGTGCTAAGAGGACTGCCAAAATTCTTGATCCAACTTTTCTATCTTGCAAAAGTAATACTCTGGAATAGTCCTCAGTGTACAGGTAGCTAGGCTTTCTCTCATTTAAAGTGCATCTGGTTTACATCTTACATATATATACCAAGTGCAACAACTCTCCCTGACAAATCGTTATAATAATCCTCCAAGAAAGAAGGTTGTCTCACCTAAGTACCTGTTGGTGGCATCTGCAGCCTGCTAAGGACCCAGTGAAATGCCTGGGCATGCCAATACTCCGCATGCGTTTCAATATCCTTTTCCTCTGTGCTTTGTCTTTCCCCCCGTGCCTTATTCATTTATAAATCAGACTTTCCAACCAGAAAGTGGTGGGTGAAACAATTTTCCCACCATTGGGAAAAGAAACCTATGTTGAGTATGAAGCCAGAGTAGCAGTCCTAGCTTTAGCACACTCTTTTCTCCACTGTTGTGGCAAGTATACCAGAGACTGGCATCTGCAGACATGAATGAATACATTTGTTTTTTTTCTAATACCCTTACCTCAAAATATACGTATTTTCCTTCATGTGCTGATGGACTGTAGCAGGCTCCCATGTAAAAGACTGGGACTCTATTGTGCAGCATAAATGAAAAGTCTTCCATGAAGTCAAACTTTATTTTTCAGTTGCAGCCTTCTCTATACTGATCTTTTGGTAAAATACATTAAAGATGCTGGTGGAAAAACTCACATAACATTTTTGTAATCGTGCAAAAGTAAAAACATTCAGTTATCAAAAAAGCGTTATAATTTCAACCCCAACAAGGTTTTGTTTTGTTACAAGCAAACAGTTTTATCATCTGTAAAGTTATATGCTGTAGCATAAAGTGTCACATATGTAACATTAAGTGTTTCCTTTTTAAACTATGGCACAAATATGTATTAGCCGTAACAGTCTCATCTGGCTACCTGTAGCCTAATTTTTGGCTAATCAGTTTTCCTTTTGATAGTACGAAGTAAAAGCTTCTGAAAAGTAAAATGGGTACACGAAGTAGAATTCAAGAATTCTTAGAAAATATTAACGTTCCCTTATATAATACAGCATAAATAATGAATGAAGGTTTTCTTGATGTCCAGAGAAAGTTAGGGATCCTAACCATCCACGGAGATTAGCGCCATTAGTTTGGTAAATAAGACTAGCTGACTCTGTTGTTCCACAGTACCTTCTCAAAAGCTTGAACACTTCCCAGAAGGATTCAGATGTGTACTGGCTCTAGGAGAATATAAATAGTCCACCAGTGCTGAACCTAAATTTCTTCCTTTCTGAGAGTCCTTACTCAACAGTTCTAGCTGAGTCTTTGTGCTTTGAATAAAACATGAGCTCCAGTGGAGAAAGCTGGCTCCTATTCATTTTCCATTATCTTCAAAGTTCATTGTGTGAGTTTTTCTCTGCAGCTTTGAACATCAGAATGGAATTAAAGATTTTTAGGGCTGGTCCCAGTTTAATGCTCATTATTTTGACTATGTCTGATTGGGTCATTAGCAGAAATGCTTCTCCATCAATTTGCTTTAAAAGAAAAAAAAAAACACCACACAGATATTAATAGGACTCAACGCAGCAGTATAGATGTTTCAGAAAACATGAAAGAAAATTCCCAGCAATTTCAGGCACTGTAAAGGAATCACTGAATACAAACCCTTTCAAATGCTTTCAGGATAGCTTTGATTGCAATCTTTTAGACAGATTAGTTAGTCCAAAAGAATGGGATGATACTCCTTCTGCTTGAAAACAACTGTCTGACTAATTTTTAGCTAACAAATTCTTATTTTCATACTGACAGTATAAAGTAAAAGCTATTGAAAAGTAAAGTGGGTAAATGGAACTAGAATTCAGCTGTACTGCAGCACAGTAATGCTTTTTAACATTTTAGCTACTCCTTTTATGCAAGCCACTGTAAGAAAGATTCTGGAATTTCACTCCCCGGCTTCTAAACTAGAATCCCCTTCAGGCCACCCCTTTCTGTTCATTAAACAGCAAATTAAAACAGATCTGATACACCACTTTTTCAAAACACTGAGTATTTTTTCTGCCAGACTTGTAGTGTTGCTATTTTAACTGCTGTTACAAGTGAATATTCTGTAAGCAAATCATTCTGTCGGCAGGAGCGCTAAATCCAAACGTGAAAAGCCACAAGGCCCTCACTTCCAGGGACTTCGATGGGGCCATCACTTCTTGTGTAAAATTCAGGTCACTTAGGTATCTATAGCAAGTTTTCAGTGTTACATAAGCAGGACAGCTAGGCCTAAAAAACAACTGTTGTTAAATCAGGAGCACCGCTTAGGCCTAAGGGTACTAATTTGAGATAAAACTTAATGTGTTTGGGATTCATCCATCTCTGTGGCACTTCTCACCTGCTGAGCTGATGATACTCCAGCTTTTACTGATCTTAAATGCTGTGGTGAGACACCCTAAGTGACAGAGGGGATGATCTAGGCCTCCATACCTGCTGTAAAATGCCTAACATTAAACAAGTGTAAAATGCCCAGAGAAGATGCCTGTCACTCCTTTGTTACACAACCATAGTGGTCATTACAATCTACAGCACAGCCTGAAAACTGTCAAAGATTAGCAGAATGATCCATATGCATTCTCCTCAGCCTCAGGAGGTGACTTCTAAGTCTAAGTACCACAATTACTATTCACGTGAAAGGGATATTACTGTATCAGACTCTGCCCATTCAGGTGGTCTGGCTGGGATAAGCACCTAACTATTCACTCTGGCAATTTGTGACCAGTCTTCTTGAAGTATTAACAGGAGGAACACACCTCTGAGGGGAAAATACAAAGGCCTATTGTACCTAAAAGCCCTATCAGTTGCTAATAGCAACTTTGGCACAACGATCTTCTCAGATACCAGAAATGCATACCTGGCATGCTCACCAAGTGAGTACAGCACTCTTCTGAATCTCATCAGAAGCCTTCAGATTATCTCACTTCCTGCTCACTCAAATCACATTTGTAAACTGGCTACATCAGGAGGAAGATACTGAAAAGTTTAAGTGTGATCAGACAAGATACAAAGAATTTTAAGAGGTGGTTAGCTTGAACTGCTGTTTTGCTTTATGTTACTTATGAAAATCCTGCAGAACTACAATAACATAAATCTCCTCAAGCCCTATGAAGGGAGAATAGTAGTAAGGCACAAAGTTCCCCCTCTTCTACCATTAGTTCTAATTTCAGTTGTGGTAAGAAAGCTAGAGAAGCACGAGAGACCTGGCTGACACCTACCTAGTTTTATCTTCCTTTACTCCCTTCCCACTCCACGACCTGCAAGCCAACCTAATCTTTCATACATTTGCATTTGACTTCAACCATGCACTTCATCCTACTACTCTGTATGTACTTTTAATGATGACATCAAATTAAACTTTGCACCAAGTTTTGTACGCTGTGTCTTTTTGTAATAAAGTTCACCCACCTCATCTTTAAACACCTTGCCATGTTCTTCACATCCTGGTAAACTCCGTACAAACTCAGAGACCTGCCATCAAAGTATACAACAAAAGATGTATTAAGACTGGTGTTTTCTCCAAAGGGTCTTGAAGATTGACATCATTAAAGTGAAGTTTTTTAGCTATTATTTTTACAGCTTTGTATTAGGTGTTCTACCTTCTCTAAGTGAGCAGAGTCATACAGCTGGGTGTTTAAGAACAGGATTCATAAAATTTGTGAACTGAAAGAACATGTTGCCTCCTGTACACAGAATATCTTAAGAGTGGGATATGGCTACTCCCTCAAAATTACTCAAGTTATTCTATCTGTGCAGATCCAGAACCATAAATAGTCTCCCGGTGGATCACTTTTCACAAACCAAAATGGCTGCTGCCTTTCTTTTCTTTAACCTTTACAGCAATAGATTAGCAAATCCTTTTGCATAGTTCATCTGCTTTTTTGCTGATTAGAGGAGATTCGTTTGTCCCTTCAGAAAGTAAAGCGAGGACTAGACCCTGTCTGTCCAAGCGTTGAACAGTGGTAGGGCTCTAATCTTGAAATCAGCTGTCATGGCCTGACCAAATCCATACCCTTCCCCCTGCACTATATTTGTCACCCCCTGCGACAGGAATGGCTCCTTGGTCCATGATGACCCTGAAACTGTTCCTCCAGTATGTTTGTGTGGGTGCTAGATGTTGTTAGTGTAGAGCTTGAGCACCTGATCTGCAGGGCCCTACATTTAGCCTTTTTCTTTCCCTTTTAACCCCAGTGAATAGACACATATACGTATTTACCTGTATCTATACCTATCTACATACATAGGAATTAATGCTTCCACAGCTGAATGAGAGCTGAATGGCCATTTAAGGGATCTGTATGTCAGGTCTCTCTGACTCTAATCCTCTGAGGACTAATGCATTATTGGCAATCTATGGGGCTAATCTGAAGCTCTGAATCAGCCAAGACTTGAACGGCAGTGGCAGTGAGATAGAAGAAACAGGGGAAACCTACCTCATCTGTACTCCACTTAGAAACTTTACTGGCTGGGATCCCAGCTACACTTGGAAGGAGCTTGCTCTGCTGTTCCCAGCGCAAGGGTAGGCCAGGGATTTGCAACTTGGAAGACACGATAACTGGTTGAGAAAGAAGCCTCTGTGTATTGGGTTCTTCAACATCTTGAACAGGAATCAACAGACAAACATTCAATCCCTCAGTCAGTGATGAGATCAGTCGCAGTATATATAATATATATGGGCCTTCCTACACAAGCTGTACAGTTTTGCTTATACTATAATTAGAGGAGTACCATGACAGTTCTTCCACTAGAATTACTGTGATTATATTTCCTCTACATAACTGTAACTACTCTTACAAGAGGGAAGTCTCCTCCAACACAACACAATTCTATGCAAACATAACTGGTGGCATACCACGCCATAGGGCAAATAATTTTAAATATTTTTACAAAATAAATCACACCCACACGGAATAGTTGTATAGTATTACAGAAACTAAATTCCAGGGTTGAGCTGTTAAAACTTCATCAAAACCAGCCCGGCATTGCTACAAAATTCCAAGTGAATCAGTTGTACAGTTCCAGCCCACACAACATTTATGCCTCATCCACAACAAAATGTTTTTCAGTTCTTCTGAGGAAAAAACCCAAATGTCTGCAAAGTCCCTGCTCCCACTTTAACCGAATGTTTCATTTGGAAAATAACATTTAACTCCTGTGTTCTGCTATAGAGTTTTTTTTTACAAGGTCATTTCCCTTTTTATCTCATCCATATGGAAGGAATAAGCTCCCATCCCACCATCCTCAAAGGTAACATACCGGTGGGAGGGTGGTCTCAGCCACATGCTGCTGTTGCTGCTGTTGTCTGGAAAGCAGCAGCAGTTGCAGATGTGTGTAGGAGGAAAGAGTTGAAGAGGCATGCCTCAAATGATGTCAAACTGCGTAAGACATCTACATTCATTTAGATCCATTGCAAATGCAAAAGCAACATGCCTGCTATGAACTCAGACCTGAATGCTTCCTCATTGCCAAGTATAGTTGTGGAAAACCTTTGGAATTCATTTCTGAATGAACCAGAAAACAAAGAAACTATGCCCAGCATTCCTTACTAACATGGTTTCATGCAATCGCAAATGCCTGTGTTATTTTTGTTTGGATCACTCCTATTACAGCTCCATTCTATTTCCATTTTTGGGAAGTTGCTATTACTCACAGTTCCCATCCACACTGTTCTAGTTTTCATAGATTTGTGCCCAACAACTAGAGCACAATTTCCTATTACAGATTTTTGCCAGCACAGTGGGATTGTCTAGAATATATAATGGAGCCAATATAGGATATCCTTACATTTGCTTCCATTGCTCTGCTCCTCTAGCTTAACTTTTTGTTACTTTCAAGACTTATTTTATATCAATATTGTTTATTCAGAAGTTGACTCTATCATATTGTCAGCCCACTAATTAAATTTTTTAAATAGAATACTTAGATTTTTGCTAGCATCATACTCTTACTCTTGGAAGTGAGTTCCCTAAATGTCACTTACACTTCACTGTTCTTCAAATGCTCCACAAGAGCTTTTACTACTACTAAAAATCTCACTGAGAAAGGAGAGTCTTGTTCCCTTGAAGGTTCAAGGTTCCCTTGAATCCCTTCCCTATCCTTATCCTTTGATTTTTTTTTTCTTTCTAAAAAAGGTCTCTTAAGAGTTCAAAATATAAGTATTCAGCTATTTTTTTTTGTTCACCATTTGCAAAATGTGTAATACTTTGATATTGTAACATAAATAGCAGATGACAGTACCACATGAAGAAACTTCCAAGCAAACTGCACTCCATTTTCACAACTTCACACTGATGTATATGTAAGAGCATATAGATACAGGCATAGTGAGTAGCAGCAATGACAGCTAAGGTTGCATATCCATCCCATGTGTCTCTGCTTTGAATAGCTTATAGCTGTGTCAGATCCTAACAGTTCCAGATGAAAAACCTATGCTGGCATTTGTCCATGCTGTGGTTTTTAGCAAACTTCAAGCAAACACAGGTCAGCTGGTTATGAATGAGGCCAGCAGAAAGTAAATTCACTAATGTGCATGATCTAAACCTTGCACTCCACCATTCATATGCAAGAGCTCTATTCAGTGACATGGGAAGGAATGCAGTGCTCTGCCTCTGTCTGTCGGTGTCACAGGTGAAATTAAGAGCACAAGAGGAGTGTGTGAAATGCCAATTAACCCAGCTAGATGGAGGAAAAAGGAAAAAAAAAAAAA
>VWZY01004962.1:22048-35918 GCA_013399075.1 Chloroceryle aenea | reverse complement strand
AAAAAAAAAAAGAAAAAAAAAAAGAAGAGGAAAAAGGAAAGGAGGTGAAAAACCACACAAAATCTCCAACCCTGAGCAGGTATAACACATCCCTGACAAAAGGAAGCTTACATTTAGTGTGGTTGACTTCTCACAAAAGACAGTGCAAAGCACAGTATTTTGACCACAATCTATGTCTCTAATACCAGATAAGTAGAAGTTCTCTCTATCCTCAAGCCCTGATAGTCCTTGCTCTTCCAGCCCTGCTTCCCACAGACAGGCAATCTGGTTTTGAAGGCCAAAGAAAACATGTTTTGTACTCCAACTGAAGTCTCAATTTGGACATTTAGGAGAATGGTAACTTGAGGTGCACTATGGGTTAGCTACTTTCATCACAGAGTTACAAAATGCTCCTTGAACCATGAAAGATCTGCTTGCCAGCTCCACATGATACAGCTGAGCCAGATGCAGCAAGTTCACACTTTTAACCCTGACCACTGTTCTTCTCTGCTTAATGTTACTTCAGCATCATTCCACCTGCCTCTACCTTCTTCTTTGTATTTAATGTCACCTTGTTATCTTTCTCCCTAAACTGCACTTTTCTCAATTCACTTCTATCTTCTTAGGGAGCTGCCTTCCAACAAAATGTAACCTAATGTTACAAAGAAGGTAAATGGGCAACACTTTCCAGCACTAATGAGAGACCATTAACACTGTTCATTCTCTCCTGCATGTTCTAGCTTCTTGAATGTGTCAGTGTTTTAAGCACAGGATTTATGTCCATAAAAAGCTGGTATGAAGGGGCCATGACTTCAGTGGAGTTCTTTAGGTCTAAATAATCCTTTTCCAAAACAGGGGAGATAGCAGTACACCCTTTGCAAGTGACAGGAGAGAACTGGTCATGGGAGTATAGCAAAAAATAGGTTAGAGAATGATAATGTAAATGACATGCAGAAAAAAATAGGGCACCAAGCGCAGGTACCAGCAGTCACAGTCCACAGAAGTCTGCACAACTGCAATTATTTTAGCTTGAGCTTTCCATGACTACGATAGCAAGAACTCAGTGATCCATTTTCAGCCTAAAGATTAAGTATTATGGCACATTTAAACAAGTAATGGCACAAAATACAGTGTATATAAAGGAGATAAAAAGCACAACTTTGTTAAACAGTAACGTAAGAAAGTGTTCTAGTTTTATACATCTAATTATGCAAGACCCTAAACAGAAACATATCCTAGCAAGCAGAGGTTGTTGTGAAACTTTAGCCAAATAATCAGTTTTTCCAAATACAAAATGCTTTGAAAAGTATTTCCTAGAATAAAAAAAGAATTGCAGACAATTTTAAATGCTCCAAATTACTTCATTTACATTTTTTGGTATTGTGTTATATAATGCAAAGTCGAAATCCAAATTATGTTTCTATTCTGTTGGAACAAAGTATTTCGAATGACCAACACCTCTCTTTGTTTCATTTGCTTTAACAGAGATTCTTCCCTTAATGCTTCATTTTCTCCAGAGCCCTGAACCACATCATGTTTCAAAACAACCTGGATTTTTTATGCCTTTTTGACAGCTCTTATAATAGATGGAATCTTTCATTATTCACATGCTCTTCAGGGCACCTCTTAGATCTACCTGAAAAGTGTGGGTAGACAAATGGTGTTTTGTAATAAAATTAATTGCTCAGAGATTAGTAATTAAAAATAAAGCACGACCTTAATTTTATCTTTACACAATGCTGTACTCATCTCAAAGAATTTCCAGGGTTTTAAAAGGATGAGCTCACTTAAAAGGTAAAAAAAATGTAGTCTTTAAAGAAGTTACTCAAGTCTCAACGTTTTTGACAAGAGCCTTGCAAATTTTGTGTTGCACAACAAGCTGAAGGAAAAAAATCTCAAAAGTTAAGAATTAAATTATGAAAATAAGACATTTAGCTTCTCATTGAGCTTGCTTGAGTTAATAAAACTATTGCAGCAAAAGCTGCACTGAAACAATGCACTGACTCAGTCCAATAACTAGCCTGACATACTCAACTTCAAACACTCAAAGCAATCATCAAATGTTAAGACCGTGATATTCTGGATTTGTGCTGTATTCTTTCTAAACAATGAATGAGCTGCCTCAATCTGTCCACCTGGATCTGTGAAAAGGTGAGAGCTTGGACACAGCTGTACATACAACCACACAGAATCCCTCAACCAAAGGAAAGTCTAGCTGGAAGGGACTGTTGGAGACCATATAATGCAACCAACCTTTTTAATAAGAGGAGGGCATTTCACTAAATTATCCAGGACCCTGTCAAGCCAAGTCCTAAATCTTTCCAGCAAGAGAGGTTCCACCTCTTTCCCAGGCAGCCTATTCCAATTGTTCTTACAGCAAGAAGTTTCTTCCTTACATTCAGATAGAATTTTCCCTGAAGCATCTCCATTCTTTTTCCCCACTGTGCATCCTGGAGGAGAGGGTGCTTCCATCTTCTAAACTAAAATTACCTTTTAGTTGGCAGAGGACTGTAACTAGATTCCTCCAAGCCTACCCTTCCCAAATACTTTAAACTTATCTTCATATATCAAGTGCTTCCATCACCTAATTATCTTGGTGGCCCTCTACTGGGCTGCCTCCAGTTTTTCAGAGAAGTAAATTTTTAGCCATCCCTCTGTAACACTCATGAAAAAGAAAAGGCCCTTTCTGCACATGGGCTGCTGGAAAATGCCAAACTGAGCAACAGTCTGAGGTTGGGTTAAGTTACATTATACCTGTAATGTGTAAATGCTTTAACTCCCTTTCAACACACTTTTGAAGCAATAAGTGAATGTTATACCTTTTAAACTCAGACTGGTTTAATTCCCTATTTTTAAATGCCAGTGGAAAAAAATACTCTTGGAATGAAACTCTTTATACCAGTGTTCATTTTGCACTCATCTTCACAACTGCAATAAAGTTCTTAGCAAAGTCTTCCATGATTCCAAGATAAAGAAAGTGTTAAAAGTGTTGCTGTCAATAAATTTTTGGACACAAGTAGTGAATGTGAAAAATAAGTTGCAATATCATTTCATGAAGCACTTCAAGCAATATCACACTTCTTTAGTTCTGCAGATTTTAATATGGAACAAATGAAGTACTGCCAATTTACCTTTAATTTCACTTGAAATGACCAGTTTATTTTCTGTCTCCTCTTCTTCACACTCTTTGTTCTTTATGGAGTCCTTTGTTTGTAGTACTCCACTGAGGAAAATAAGATATTTGATTTTTTATTAATACATCATAAAAATCACCAAGTATGATGACACCTCTTACTAACAATGCTATTAACACACCGAGATTCCTACAGAAAGGATTCTGTATCATCATAAAATTAAAAAAAAAAAGAGAGAGGATCTGTTTTCTGACTTACAGATGGCAGGACTACTGACATGAATTTTGCAATGAAGGCTCAAGAGTAGCCTAACCACACATTACATCAACCGTATCAATGCACTTCACTTCCTAACTGAAACTGGAACATATACAAATGAAGGCAGTGGATGGGTCCATGGCAGAAGATGGGAAGAGAGAACACAGAGATAGCTGCATCTCCTACAAAGCCTTACTGATCACCCAGGACATTTTCAGGAGCTGTCTGAAACATCTACTCCTTTTTCTCTGCCCAACCTTCACCTCCACCCCACTCCAACTTCTGTACTATACAGACACTCATGCAGCTGTTAATCATCCTAAGGAAAACATCTGTATTCTTTGGTTACTGTTTTTCCTCTACTTCTTATTCAGCTAAAAGAGCTGCTCTTTGCCTGCTGGCTGTGGCAGCTCCCTCAGCTTTGCCAGCCCAAACATCCTCCAAGAGGAAACGCCAAACCCTATTGAGAAAAATGGGGGAAGAGAACTGGAAATAAGAGAACTTCTCAAAGGGTGGGTATATTTGCATCTTGAAGTCAGCCTCTAGGAAGTTCCTTTTCAAACTCTGCTTTCCAAAGGTACTTCCAGCATGCTTTCTCATAGAAATGAAGCTTACATGAACTTGCTGAAATTACACGTGTATTTATTTCTTTCTGCTTTTAAGAACTCGAAAACACATTGGTCAATTCTTCCTAAATCTCAGATGTACTAAGTACATAATGAGGAATCTGAAAATAGGCACCAGACAGAATAATCTTAAATTCAAGACTGCAAGAAAGCTGACTACATGAACTCATGCTTTACTATCTACCAGAGAAGCAGTCAACCAGAACCTCTTTACAAATGTGCCGAACAGAGATAAAAAGCCCAACTAGAGCTAACACCCTGTCAGAAATTGAGATTAGCTGACCTCCATACACAAATCCACAGAAGAAACAGACCTGTTTAAGTCCATTCTTTACTTTCAGACTATTAAATACACTTTATATCTTAAATACTACTTATACTATTAAATACAAGGAAGCACTTGGGAATAAATCAGCCAGGAGCTGCGAGTTCTCTGAAATATATTTAACATACTATTAATGGCACAGAATGAATGCAACAAATGAGAAATCCAGCCTTTGTAGTATAGCAGGTCACAAATAATCACGGTATGATGAGCAATGCCAGTGGAATGCATACAGCAGGTGTGTATTCTTGTGCCATAAAGGAATTCTCCACAGTACCTTCCTCAGAAATATCAACTGCATTTATTTACTTAAAATTTATTTTCTTAAGCTTCACAAACACAGAAAACTTCTAAATTAAGATGCTACAGAGTAGTGCAATTAATTCCAAGGCCAAAGTAAATGATTACTGCAATTCAACATAAGGAAGAGAGATCACCAAAACTTGTGAGGAAACATGTATCTTCCTATTTTCTTGAGGACAATTTTCATAGCAACATACATCCGGGAATTTCATCTCAGTAGTTCAAAACAAGATAGTATCATGAACTGAAAGTTTTGCAGAAGGGGCTGGAAGATAAATTTAATTTTCTTTCAAGAGGTAGTACCATTTGATTCCCAAGTCTGAGTGTAAATCAGGCTTTCCTTCATTGTAAATATTTCCAGAGTGGAATTCCTATTACAGTGAAATTATTTTGCTACTCTGAAGATAGTACAAAGATACTTTCAAATGAAAATTCAATATGCTGTAGGCATATAATTTTTATCTTGTATTTTAATCTCTGGAGCATTCCAGATGGACAGGCTGCAGTTATGTATTTTTGCAACCCAAAATTTTCTAGTATAATTGTTTGCATTCAGACTCCACTCAGTAGTTAAAAAAATAAGAAAGAAAAAGAATAAGTGGAACTGGAGGTTAGCTGAGTACAACTTAAGATTTAATAAAGTAAGTCTCATGATTGGATCTGTATGTGGTTGGTTCCTCAATCAAGCCCTTCTGTGAAAATAAACACTACCTGGATATGAAGGTATACACAATTGTACTGAAGTCAAACATAATGAAAAACTCACTATGAACTCAGCAGCTAGAAGCACACAAGTGGATGTACCTGTGTCTTCAATTATGCCTGTGTATTTTGAATACACATCTAAAAGATCCCCTGGGTACTGCAATAACCAGATGCTCAATATATTATAACTCTAGCAGTTTATATATACCAAATGCTGTGAACACTATTTTTCATGCCTTTTTGAAGATGACTATTCAACTAAAAGTCCTCTTGCACTATGCTGGCTAAATTACGTGGAAAGCTAAGTGATGAAATGCAGATAGTCATCAGTACCTTCAAACAGTTCAAAATGCAAAGCCTCTGGGTAGTTCAGAGTTGGCACGAGGCTGTTATTCTCTGTATTAAAATGACTTAATACAGTGAACAAACAGCACAAGTTTTGGTTATCTTAGGTCTTCATAAAGATAAAAACCGCTAAAAAATGAAGGGAAAAAAATATTTTTCAATTAATTTTAGAAGTCTGTAAAGTCAAAGTTTATTTCTAAAAAGATGAATTTACTGCAACTATGTTAAAGAGATGAATGACAACTATTATTTAACACAGGCTATTTCAAAGCTGCACAGGAAACTGTAGTCTGTATTTTATTGCTATTTAAATTCATGAGTATGACGAGTGAATGCTGTTTATTTGTGGTATGGAAATTGTATCAACACTGCTTGGTGCTCCTACTAAATCTTTTTCAGTAGAACTTGAACAGTATCATCTTAGGGAAATAAGGTGAAAGAATGTTCTAAAGAAAAGCTGACCAATTTTCAAAGATGAAAAAAGCTACATTAAATTTTATTTTTTATTTAGCATAGGTTTCTAAAAGGAGGGAAACAATTCATAATAGTTGAGAAAAGAAAAAAAAGTCTAGCAGAAAGAGGAAGGAAATGCTAAAACACTGCCAGATCTGTTTAACCTGATTTGAATAAAAAAAAACAAAATTAAAAAAAAAAAATCTTCCAGAGACATTTCAAAGGATTTAAGAGATTCTTAATAAAACAGTTAAGTTTCAGCCATTAGCTTTACAGAGAGGCATTCGCTGTATAATGCTAACTCTTCAAAGTCTCTCAAGACACCACTATTGCTAAGAGAGTTCATACACTGTGAACACATGATAAAGTAGCAGATGTAAATATTTAAGAAATTACACTTCTTAACCAGGTTGTTTTCTCATTCTGAATGAAAATAGCCAATAAAATAATGCACTTATAGTGTAAACAATTAAAAACATAATGAACCTGATTGCCTCACATATCCCCATGAAAACATGGAATTGTATTCTTTTAGTTTCAATGATAACCTAATAAACAGCATTTTCCAGTTCAAACTTGGAAACTATATAATTTTTTTGTCAAAAAGATACTCCAAATCCTGAGAGTTAAAGAATTACCTTTAATTTTTGAATGTATGTACAGATTTGTACGCACACAGTAACATAACCTGTACATAGAGGTGGGAAGAAGGATCTCAACTTCCAAGAATTTCTCTGTCTCAAATTATTTCTCTTCTCCTCTCTGATATACATTTCTGATTTTTAAATACATCCTGACATTCCTTCCCCCTAGTTTCTAACATAAAGACAGCTGAAGAACTTCCATCTCCTTCCACACAGTGAACCACTGCACTACACTGGCCTGGCAAGAAGCATTTTAAACTGACTGACTCCAAACAACTCAGAAAGGAACTGATAGTTACCCAGGTGCCTTCTTCTCTTTCACATCACATAACAGGGGCTTCTTGCAAGGAGATTTACTTTCTGCATCTTCCTGCTTTGCTGTTTCTAGTACAGTTTTCCCAGATGATCGATTGTGAGCTGAAGACTTCACACCAACGTGACCAGGGCTGGGACATTTTCTGTCACTGTTTAAAACAAATTAACTTATTTTCTCTATGGGTAATGAGTCATTAATGTAATTTAAGATATAGAAGGTTTTTGTTTGTTTATTTCTTTTAAGGAATACAAAGAAATTTACTACTTGCCACCAATAAAACTCTATACCTGGGATTTTCAGAAATCACATTAATGAGCTTCTTTCTCCATGAAATCGAAGGTAAAATGTTTAGGTAATGTATCCCCATAGCACAGGAGTCAGTGTCCACAACTTCAGATAGAAAATCATAATCTGAAAATCACCATCCTGGTATCATGTATCTTTGCTGTTTCCCAGTAGTCCTGCTAGAAGCTTGGCTACAGACATTAGCATCATTCTTGCAAGACTCCCTCCCAGTAACTTGATTCCCCACTCCCACAATAACAACAGAATTTATAGTGGTTATTTTTCAAAGTACAACATTAATTTTCAGTCACAAACCAAAAGAAACACTAATAAATAATTTTCTTAAGTGAAACCAACTGGCAAACAATCCATTTTAAATTCCAATTAACCACTCTGTAGTCTAGATAGAGTGAGGATGAAACCAAGCTCTTGTTAAATCAAAAATAGTAAAGTCCACATTAGTCTTTGACAGCTTGGTGACCTTTTTGATAAGTTCTGATGAAACCACTTCTTCCCTGAACATGAAAATGCAGATAAATAGGCAGGCCCTTCTGAAAACATTAAACCACTACTCAACAACAAACTGCACAACAACAACACTGAAATAAAAGTACTGCTCTTAGTCACAGACATCACATCAATCTTAATTACTTGATTACAGGAGAGATGGATCTTTCACTTGCTTCCACTTTTCTGTTTCTGGGGACAGGGCTGGCTGCAGGCATCTCCCCGCTCAACCGGTCCGGTAAGAGGCTTTCTTTGTTCAAGTTCATCTCTGAATACGGGCAGCTGACTGCACTGGAAGTTGAAGAGAAATGCTTCCTTATTGTCAGACACTTTACTGACTTCACTCAGTTCAAGTGAAATGACATCAGAGACCAGTTTTCTAGAAGCAGATGCAATCAACTTATATAAAGAAGGTTAGAAAAAAATGCAGTAAGTAGTTAGGCTTCAAAATCTTCATAAATGCACTGATTAAAACCCTCAACCTGGATGTTTTTTTTCACAACAACTTATGTAACACAAATTGTATTAAT
Source organism: Chloroceryle aenea (assembly GCA_013399075.1). Taxonomy (NCBI): domain Eukaryota; kingdom Metazoa; phylum Chordata; class Aves; order Coraciiformes; family Cerylidae; genus Chloroceryle; species Chloroceryle aenea. The sequence goes on along the minus strand of VWZY01004962.1, from coordinate 27,508 downwards.
TTATATCAGAGCATAGATTCTGGGAAATTGCTTAATGTATGTTTAGCTTCCCTCTCATACCTTTAATGGCATTGTACACATAACGTATAGGATGCCTTTCACTATACCCGCCTCTCTCCAAACAAAATCATATTCCCATGGCTATTTTTCCTGCAAAGGAGGGTATTTCTATTATGTAATGTCCACACAGAAGCTGCACGGCAAGGGCACAGTGTGAAGAATACCATCCATGCTCTTGAAAAACAACCAGTTGATGTTTTCAGATCTATTTAAGATACAGGAGATGCTGTACTAAACATGATGCTCTATTTGTGATTCATGAGCCATGACACTAACCATAATCTAAAATTATGCTTTCCTACTCACCCCTATTATCACAAGGACCTCTGCAATAGCAGAAAGTAGAAACCCCTCACATCCTGGGAGTTTATTTTCTTTTTAAGACTAAACTATCTGCCTTTCCATAAACTACTGCAATGCTGCATTTGTTTCGCTGATCGTTGCATGTATGATTTGTGAACAAAAATGTACAATATAAACAAATCTTCCTTGACAGACATATACTCTCCAACCTCCAAATTTAAAAAAAGAAAAGCAGAAAATCAAGAGAATTCATTGTCATGGTTGTTTGACAAAGCACAGAATAAAAAAAAAGGCCTTTTATTCAAAATATGCCATATTCTGCTTTTTCTTTACTGATGAACCTTTGAATTCACAGTGTGAATCAACTCCTATCACGAGACTGGACCAGTATTAGTAATCTATTTTTAGTTTTAGCAACAGAAACAAAGACTTGGTGGAAATTTACACTTCTCTCAGCACTAGCATAAAAGGAGAAGATGCAGGCCAAGTCAGTCAGTCCTTGCCAGGGTTATCGACACGAGAGCCCAATGTCTGATTTTGTCAGCTAGTTCATTTGAAAAGAAGATAACATCAACCTTTATGTTTTCCAATCCTTGTATAGCCGTGCTGAGCTTGAATTGTGGAGGATAAACATGCCAGCAGAATATGCTTTCTGCTTTTCTAATCAAGATAAGATCCCTGTTGAAGGCCATTCCAAGCAGTGTTCCACAACAGCCTGTGCCGTGTTTTCAAGGGGCACACAGCCTTCCATCCCCAGAGGTTCTGCAAAGGGCAGCTACCTTTGCCTTCTTCCAAGGAACTGGGGGTAGGCCCAGCTGCTTCTCTGAGATACAGGCACTGAATTATTTTTTGCCACGAGAACCTTCGTACCAGAAGTTTACGTAGCAGAGTAAGATACAGCCAAATGGGTGGCTGGACTCTAAAGCACTACACTTGAAAAAGGGCATTTGGTATTTTTTTTGTTAATGAAAATGTTTTCATGACATGAAACAGAATCTATAAAGAAAAAATTAACTTGAAGCATTCAATTTTTATTACTAATTAAACAAAACTTGGCCTTTTATTTTAGATATATATACATATACTTCTACTTACATTTATTTTTCAACCTACTTCTTTTGTCTGCCTTAGGATTGGCCTCTGTCAGACATGTTAAAAGAACAAAAATCCTGACAGATGGGAAGACAGAAGAAAAGAGGAACAGTAGGAAAGAAGGGAAGTTGTTATATATTCTAAATTCTTTATATTGCTGCATCTATCACAACAATGTCTTTTTTCCCTTTCAAATGAGCTACAAGATGAAAGATACAGTCTACATTCAGAAAAAATGGTTGTAAGGAGACAGTTCCAGTGGGATTTAAGTTCTTGCTGTGACAAACTCATACCACTGTGATGAAACACGGTTATCAGAAAGTCAGGAATATATTGGTTAATCGCAGTTCTGCCATTGCCAGAAGGTAAAACACATAATCTTCTCTTGGCTTCCTAGGCTCACAGGGGTGTTTTGAGGCTTAGTGTTTTTAAGCAGTTAGAGTCTCAAGGAAACACTAAACATTACCAATGTAGCATTTAACTTCAGCTGCATTTTATTAAACAAGCCTTACCCCACGAAGAAATCTGACAATACAATTTAATCTCTAGCAGATCTTCTGTTTATCAACACCATTAAGATGTTTTAAATTATAAAAACAAGAAAAAGTCTCAAAATTCAGTACTTCATTAGAACCTGCCTGTTTATATACTACCTTCTCCTTTAGTATTTTCTAGAAAAACAGAAGCTGAATGACCATTTCAGTCAACAACAGCTATAATATTAATGATGCTTTAGAACACTAGATTCAGATGAGTTTTTCTTCATCATTAATCCTTTGAGCTGCTGCATAATTTTTTAAAACCTCCTTAATATCTCTTTGATATTACTATTACTTGGGGCAATAAAAAGAACCCTCAAGGTTTCTACTGGTAGCTTTGTTTCAATAAAACACAGCATGAATGAACCTGTGTACGAGTTATATGGCTTCAGATCAATCAGTACATCCTCCTGAATCTCAGTGCCTCCAGCCTTCAGTTCAGTGTAACTTGTCTACTACAAAGAATAAAAAATTAATCTTGTTATTCCTACATAACAGAAGCAATTGATTTATATAGCACCGCAAGTTTTAGAAACAAATCATCTCAAGGGCTCAGAATTCTTGATGTTTATCTTATTTAATATTAAATTGGGATTTTTAACTCTTCTGTCAACTTAACTTAAACCCAGATTTCTGCTCCAGCTTGTGGTTTGCCTTAGCATGCTATTTGAAAACAGCAGAAATTCAGAAGCCAGTTTGCAAGATGATCACATGACCTTGACTGGGGGTCACTATGGTCTGCCAGAGGCACAGGGAGCATGGCAAGAAGTGGAAGCAGTGGCAAGTACCCAATGTGAAACCTCTACTACACATTTCACAGGGCTGTACTCCCTCCAGTGATGCTTCACAGCTTTGAAAAAGGTCCAACACAAAGATACGCAATTATCATCTGAGCTGCTTCAGTAGGTTCAGCCCAAGTTTCAGTAAATAAAGATTCATATTAACAGCACCCATCCCTCAAAAGAGTGTATACAGCCATCTCTAAATGTTGAGGGAGCAACATAACCCATCAATTAGCTGTCTGCTGTATGCTTTGCATCCTACTGAAGTGGCAGCAGAGTGGCTGGCAACAGATGTGTCCATAATGCAGTTTTCTGAGGAAAGAGAGCCACTGTTTCCAGTGTCCTGCAAAGGCTGAGAAAAACTTAGTATTAATATAAGCTTCTGTTTTAATAGAGTCAGAAAAGATTGCTCAGCCTCAGCTACACCTAACANTGGCTGTTGGGTCTCCCCGGAGCCTTCTCTTCTCCAGACTGAACAATCCCAGCTCCCTCAGCCTGTCCTTGTAGGAGAGGTGCTCCAACCCCCTGATCATCTTCTTGGCCCTCCTCTGGACCTGCTCTATCAGGTCCATGTCCTGGAGCTGGACGCAGTATTCCAGGTGAGGTCTCACCAGAGCAGAGTGGCAGAATCACCCCTCTTGATCTGCTGGCCACATAATGCCCATAAAGATTCTGGTAAAAATATTGGACTGACCCAAAACATTAATGACCTGTTTACAACTGTCCACTTTGAATCAGTGATTGAACTTGAAAGCTGTTTTCTGCATTAAAAATCAGAGAGCATACAATTCACAGTCATAAATATGCAGGTGATCTGCATAATGCTACCATCAGTCTCAGTTTCAACTGTGCAGCAGAGAACCCTGGATCAACTGGTGATACACACCAACTCCTTATTAACATCAACTTTTCTAAAGAGTAAATGCTTTAACCCCACTACATAATTAATCACTGAGGCTTTCATCTGGTTCCTAAGGAACAAGATCTCACAATTATTTCAGAGCTACTTAGCATTTTAAATTATCATCTTTTCTGCACACAGGCATTTATGCTGTAGACTGATGTTGTGCCTCATCATGAAAAAAAGATAAGCATGGTTAAATACATTTCAAGGTTGTCAAGATAAAAAGAGTCACAGGACCACTACCTGATGCGGGTAATTATTCCAACTGAAAAATGCCTTTGTTAATTCAGGGAAGTGATGGCAAAACGTTAGAAATTTGGAGTGACCTGGACCCTCAAGTCTGTAGACTCCAGATAAATAACAAATCTAATTATTTCCCTCAGAAATGCTCAAGGAAAGAAACAGTATTAGCACAAAGGGCAAACCAATATAGGAAAATACTTAATGGTGTTATTTGCTGTGAAATGACAAATACCTGTCTTATGATCAACAACATTTCTTTTGTTATGTATTTATCCCCTAGAATTATCAGTTAATGTGCAAGTAATAGGATTGGTAAAACCGTAGTAAAAATAAAACAAAATAGCCATGAGTCTATTTATTTTCTTAATATTTGGGATGAGTAAGTATAACAACTTTAAATGCCATGGAAAATCCAGTTATAAAAGCAAAAACTACATTAACTAAGCAGACATATAGCTCTTATTCATCCCTTCCTGTGAAACATTGGAAGTTTTAGTGACAACTTTTATTTAGAGAGATGGTAAACTAAAAACTTTTTCCAACATGTTTACTTACAGTTTAAGTTTCAGCCTTAGGCTAAGAAAGGGTATATTCACCTGGCTCTGGGTAATTGAGACAGCACATGGTAGGGAAGATAATACTCAGAACTGAAAGTTACTGCCTTATGGATCAGGTGTATTAGTAAATCATACAAGACTCAGTCTACTGGAATATGAAATGAAATGGATTTCAGCGAACCAGCCAGGGAGCTTTTTAAGCAGGTCTAGTTTACTTCACATTTGCAGTGCATCATGAATGCAGTGGGTTATCATTTGCTAACTGAAGGATGGTAACCTCTTAAGTACTAATTTGACTGCTTAAGGAGTTACCCTGCTGACTGAGTACAATAAAGCTTCTCAAAATGGAAAGTAGAAAACCTGAAAAAAGGTAACCAAATAAAAAAACATGGACAAAAAAAAGACAAAAAGAAAAGGATGTGAATAATCTGAGACAGCAATGTGGCATACTGTGTCATGACACCATCACTGCAGTCCATACTGCGACAGTTTCATTACTGGAGCCAACCTACCACAGCCCTTCCTGGAGATAAAGCTTGTACTAGCATCAGGAGTTCTTCTGCCTCCTCACAACACAAATACAATGCCTCTGCTGTGCATAGGAAATAAATTCTTGCAGCAAAATATGCCTTTTACACACTAAACATGTAACGACACAGTGAGTTTTGTTAGGCTGAAAGGAAACAGGTCCATGCTCGGAGCAGCAGGCAAATCCCTACCCAGCTTCCCCAGCTGCCTCTACACAATACGTATGGGGCTCTAGAACTGGAGAACCAGGCAAATAAAAATGTTGATAAAGCTCCATCCAGGGAGTTACTGAGAGAGGCAGCCCCATGCATTAGGAGCACTCCTAAGAAAAATAAAAGGATGGTCATTGCCATAGGGGTTTCCCTTCTGAGGGGAACTGAAGGCCCAGTATGCTGGCTGGACCCATCCTGCAGGGAACTGCTGCCTCCCTGGAGCTCAGGTCTGAGATGTAA
>VWZY01004961.1:31402-56112 GCA_013399075.1 Chloroceryle aenea | reverse complement strand
TGGTTGGGCGGGGACAGCCCTTCCTGGGCTGGCAGTTGCTCCCGGTGTCCCCATGTGGGAGAGGTGACATTTTGCTCCACCGTTATCCCTTCCACCTCCATCCCCAGCCTGTGCACCCCCATCAGAGGGACTGGAGCCACTGGGCTAATGGTGGGGTGAGCTGGGAGCAAGGCGAGGAGGCAGCGTGCGGTGGTGGAACAAAGGCAGCAGGTAGCTTTGTGTTTGGTCAAGAATAAGAAAGAAACCTTTGGTTTTTTGGGGGTATTTTCATGGTTGTGAATTAATTATTCGAGACGTGTACGTGTGTTGTCACAAAATGCCTTTGTTTGTGTGGGAAAGAGAGAGGTGGACTGGGAAGAGTCCCCCTGAAGTGGACCTGTGTACGTGTCTACCTTAGAACATAAAAGATGCCACTGAAGGAGTTTTCTGGGTGTAGCTGTGACAGAATCCACAGCGAAAAGCAAAATTATGTATTACAACCAATGCGAGCGCCTGAATTCCTTGTTTTGATGTTTACTGTGGGTGTCAAGGATGTATAAATGCAAACAGCACATTCATGAATTATTTTGGGTTGCGAGTAGGTTTCTGAAGAAAATAATTTGTAATGAGCTTTATTTATGCACTAGGAATAAAGACGGGATTAGGAGAATATTGAACTGTAAATGCACTGGTGATTTTTGGCTTTTGTGCAGAGCACAGAGAATCTCATCATCTCGCTCCGCTCTGATCTTGAATATGCAGAGCTGGCTGTGCCTTTTATGCAGCAGCTATTTTAGTTTGCAGCAGTCTGGCCTTGAGTCTGGGAGGCAACGTGCTCGGCAACGTTACCACCCCGGGCCTCTCCCTGCGGGCCTGCCGCTGGCTCGGGAGCTCCGCCGCGCATCCTGAGCGTGGCGTGACCCAGATAGTTCCTCCTCAGCCTCTGTGGGGCTCGGCTCCCGTAGCCAACGCTCTGGTCGAGTGGCCTGGTTTAGCTGCTGCTGGGCTGTGGCCGTGCACGTGGGTTTAGTCTCGAGGCTCTTCAAGGCTGGAAGAGGTCTCGAGGACAAGCGGGCCGTGTGAAGGTTGGGCTGCTGAGGCAAGTCCAACAGGAGGAGTCTGTTTTGGAAGGAGGATGAGTTATTGTACCTGGAAGTTTTGCTTTGNCAGGCTTTTTGTTGTTTTGGTTTGTGTTGTGCTTTTTTTTCCTATGAGCTAAGCCTTTAGCTGGAAGTTCATCTTTCTTAGCCTTTTAGCTCTCACAAACCAGCTGGTTGGGCTGCCTGGAACCCTTACGTTCACTTTAATTTAGTCACCTTGAAAGGGGACTGCCAAAAACAAAGGCAGGATTCAGCGATACGGATCAGCTTACACCAAATCAGCATTGTTGCCTGAGAAGATCTCTTGCAGTGAGAGAAGCTTGAAACCTGCAGGGTGTCTTTTTATGAAAAAAGCAAAATATATACTTATTTGTATGCAGAGACCACCTAGGGGAGTTTCTTTTGAATTTTGCACTGGTTTAAACACTCCTTGATGTGAGCGCTTATTGCAGAAGCAAGGACACATAAGATGTACAGTAGCTGAAGGGCCATTTTCATCTGGAGGTGCACGAGAGAGGAGTAAACAAGGTTCATTGGAAGAGGAAGGAGGAATAACTGTGGGGACGTGGCACCTGCCAGGACCTGGGACCTGGAGTGGCCTTGTCTTTACAGCTTCAACCAGATGATGCATCTGCTGCTGTAAGGTGCTGCCTCAGCTACCTAGGGTAAAGGTTGTAGGTGAGGGTAAGTGGGAGTTCATAAATATTTGTGTTTCTTGATGAGATAATTAATTGACAATAGTTTCTCTTCATCCTCCTTCCCCTCGATGTCCAGCTCTAGGGTGTCAATCCCAGATCCTTGCTATTGACAGCTGCTTCTAGGCTTGACTAACCCTCCTGCTGTTGGACAGGCAGGTTGCCCCCCCACGGTTTCCTCACGGGGTTGATTTGTGGGGTGGGGGAATTGCTGCTTCCTCGGGACGTTCGCAAGAACCCCCAAAGCACGGTCAGAACCAAGCACAATATTCAGAGCTGGATCGTGATTGAGTTTTATGGCAGAGAAAGGGCACTTTTTGTGGCTTTTGGACACAGTTTTGTGTCTCCAGTTGCATGGTGTGAGAGCAGAACTGCTCTGATGAAGTCTCCAAGAGAGGTGCAAATAGAGCTGCAAGAATTTCTGAAGAAAAAGTGCTTGGTGCAACTTCTAGAAATGAGATAGGAGGTACCTGTGGTTCTTTTAGGATCCACTTGGACCACTTAATTTTATTTTCTATGGTGCTAGTGCAGTATCAGGTACTAGTTGGGCAGAAGTTTCTACCTGAAAGGCTCAGAGGGTGTTGCCAGATCTCTGTGCCCAGCGCACTGAATGGAAGCCAACTCTGGAGCAGATTCTACCAGGCTTTTAAGACTTGAACCATAGCTCAGAAATTCATTTGCTATATTCAAAAGCAGCAGGAGGGAATGGCAGCTTGGCAAATTATGGCCACTGAGTTGGTGTGGAAGGGTCACTCTGTATCCCACCCAAATCCAACAGCACTGCTGACCAGCTCAGTGATGCCAAGGGACCTGGAGAGCTTTTGGTAAAAATCCTGAGAAGCCTTAAAAAAAACAGTTTAAGAGCTGAGTGGTTGCTGTGCATCTGGATACCCTCCCCAGCCATGCATTTGCATTTAGACTTTATCTTTCAGTGCAGGGTTCTGCTAAGGAGTTAAGAGCAGCCCTGAGCTTTGCCTGCAGGTGGAAGGTTTCCATCCCTATGCCCTCCCCTCCCTGCTTCAGAAGTCGTTTGGAGTCTCAGATTTGAAATTCTTGGATTCTTCCTCAAGATAGCTGAGAGGAAGGCTGCTGTGGTGTGGGATGGCCTTGCTTTAATGCTGGGGGTTGGCCTGTAGGCTGGAGATATCTTTTTATTAGCTACCAGTTGGCTTCTCTTCCTTCCAGGCATGATTTTAGCCTTTTCTTCTCCCCCTCCCTGCCCCTTCCCAAGGTCCCTGGGATGGTGGGGCCATCCCAAGGGATGATGGCCCTCGCCCCATGGACTCAGACCACTCAGCCAGGGTAGGTCCTGGCTCTGCATTCCTTGTCTAAGAGGGGAAAAAAAAACCCCAAGTGTCCTTCCAGGGTTGAGGTGAAACCTTGGTGGGGGGGAGCTGTGTGGGTGAGGTGCCAGCTGTGCTCTGCTCTTGGGGCTATGGGATGCTTTAGAGGATGGCTCTTTGAATTGTTGTGAAAGGTTTGATTGTTTTTGTTGTTTTTTAAATGGCCTCAATCACCGCGGTTTGTAGCATTGATTCCTGGCTGCCTTTTCCCCAGAAGGTGCTGTTACACGTGAATAGACCTTTCAAATTCAGCTCCATTGAAAATAATGGAATTAGGCTCTGCTGTTGTTCCCATTAAGGAAATCAATCTTGTTTTGAAAACCCCTGTGCTTTTGAGAAGAGCAGAACCTGACAGAAGGATCTACCTTTCTGCTCAGGCAGAATTCCCCTGGAGACATCTGCTCTTGGTGGGCATCCCTTGACACTTGCCTGCTTTGGGGGGGATTCGCTGTGAATTTGGGGTTGGCATTTCCTGCAGTGGTTTTAGGCTGTTGCTTTCCTTAGTTTTTAATGTTGATTTCTTTCCACTCTACCTTTATCTTTTATGACATTGATGTCAGGTCACGGACCAATAGCTCCGTACTCCACGGTGTTATTTTTGGTGCTGCTCTCCTCGCTGAGCATCACTAGCAGACTGTGTTTCAAAACTTATTTCCTCTTTTCCCTCTGCCAGAACCATTATCTGCTCCCCTCTGTTCATTCAGAAGAGCTTATTACTGCTGGTGGCTCTTTGATGGCCTCTTTCCAGGGCTTCTTAGCCCTTTTAGAGCCAATTCTCTGCTTTCCAAGGTTGGACACCGAGTGGTGGGGATGTCCTTGGTGATTTGTTGACTAGAGGAGCCGTGGATTTCTTCCTGACAACCCTGAGTAATTCAACGTTGTTTTGGCTGCTTCGCTGTTCTTACTTCCTTCTCTGTTCTGCTATATTTTTATATATATATAAAACCCCCTATACATATGTAAAATAAACAAGGAAGTTTCTGTAGAAAATAAATCATTGTTGAGAGAGGGCGAAGTGACATGAAATTGGCAGCTTTACAGAAGGTATGATGCCTTTGATTGATTAGTTGTCAAAGAAATGTAACGTACTAAACATGATGAAGATGAAGGATGTTAAACCGGTTAAAATTCAAGTTGCATAAATGTTTGCTCTTAGCTTTCGAGCGTCTTTCAGAATGTTAATCTTCAAAATGCCAAGTATTTGGGGTTTGCTATTCCTGAGAAGCCCTCTAGATGTTTTGGAAAATGTGAGTTCTTAAAAAAAAAAAAGAAAAAGAGGCAAAAAAACCCAACCCCAAACCCACAAAACCAACGAGCAAACAACAAACAAAACCCCATCTGAAAGTATTTAGTATTCAGAGTTTATTAATTAGGTAGAGACATGTTATTTTTCTTTTTTTTTTTTGTGATTAATAGTGAGCTTCTGAGATGCATTAGACACTATTTACAGAAACCGAGCACCAGAAATAATAGCAGCATTATCCTGAACCTCCTAATTACTCTCAGGGTCCGATTTTACATTGTAGCTAATGTTCAAGAAATAATAGCAGCATATTTTTCAGCAAATAATTATTTAGGTATTTAGATAGATACATGTGCAGCCGGAGAAAATATTAGTTAAACTAAACAATGCCTTTTGAGGGGACTAGGAATATTGGGTTTTGGTTGGGGTTTTTTTAAACCTTATTCTTTTCTAAGGCTGCTCTCTTCCCCCCCCCTGGCTCATCCCTCCTTCTCTTCTAAGAGGCAGGAGCTCACAGAAGCAAATACCTGGGCTTTGTAGGGATTCCAGGTTGGAGTTTTCCTCAATGCTCTGCATAAGTAACCTTTCAGAGCCTTTTATTGGTCTTACCTCCTAGCAGGGGGATGCCCCCTTGGCCTCCATCTGCTCCGCTTCCCCTCTTTCCAGCTGCTAATAAAGCCTCTTTTACTTAACAAAGTGGAACAGAAAGGAGCCTGAGGTCAACCCAACCAGAGATCCTTCCCCTCCGAGAGGCAGGGAGCCAGCAGGTGAACTTCTCCAGGGGAACACAACCGAATCCCTTCCTTGGCCTGGGTGAGGCTCAGCCCCAGACTGTACAGCACCAACCATCTCAGCCCCTCTCCTCCCTTATGTGAGGCACGAGTTGCTCGCCACCGATTTTCATCTTGCTGGTTGCCTTTTAACGAGCCCTCCTTGAGCTTACGCTGCCAGCTTCCGTTGCTCCTTTCCTACTGCTCAAATAGACATCCTGCTTTCTTCCCTGGGGAGGCTTCTCTCCATCTCTGCACAGATCTTTCTTCATCATCTCCTTTGCTGTGATGCTGAAGAGGCAGAAAAAAAACCCCTGAAATGCCCCAAACTTGACAACACTTAAGCTGGTGACAAACGACTGTCATGTTGACCAGTGTAGTCTGCTTGTTTCTCTTCCTCTCTCCCTTAAGCAGCAATTTGGACTGCGAGCTGTTTGACATCACCTCTCCGTTCTCCGCTTGCACGGCGTCGAGAGCTGGAACTCGTGGTCACCGCTGCCACGAGCTGTGCTTCCAGGGGAGACCAAGGAGCACGTTTCTGGATCTGTTGGCAGATGATGGGGACCCTCAGGCTTGTCTGAGCGTGGTCAAAGCTTTCAACCTTTGGTGCACTTGGCTTTTGAAAGCTGCCCTGTGTTAGTGAAGGGACCATGTTTCCCTTGCAAAGACAAGCTGAGAAGTTTTTAAGCAAGAATTTGATTCTTAGGCCCTTGCCAGTGGGTCTTTGTGTCATCCACGGATGCTGCTTGCTGTGAAGACACGCATGGTGAGCTCTGAATTTGCATTTGCTGGAGCTGTGTTTTGCTGTTCTCTTCGGCGGGTGGAAGGGAATGATGCTCTATCTTCAAAACACCTATCACAGGTACTTTGTGCTGCAGACCTCACGCCCAGGGACTGCACGGAGAGGGTAACCCCGAGGGAGAAGGTTGGAGAAGGGTGGAGGAGCCAGCTCTAGTTTCCTCCATCCTCTTTTCTTTTAAGTTTTTCTGGATGTCAGTCATCTCCTTTGCTTGCGTGGTACACCTTTGCCCACACAGTCAGTGATGTTCCACCACCAAGCTGGGGCACCATGAGCCAACTTCTGCATCCACTGCTGTTCCAGCCTGTGGTTCATGGGCTGTCCTCACCACTGCGCTGGTGCAAGTGGCATCAGGACAAGGAGCAGCTCCTCTTGGTACGTTGGTGTCTCAGCTGAGTTTGTCAGGTCCTGGTGAAGAGGAAAGGGGCTTCGTGCCTCACAAGCAGAGATGAAAGTCACTAAACTACGATAAGCGGGGAGCTCCGAGGTATTGTTTTCAGAACTGCATTTCAGAGTGTGGCAGCTCTTTAAACTGATTCCAGTAATGAATAATTAAAGCATAAAATACAAGAAGAGTAAATATTTCATTAAAATACTAAATAGAAACTACAAAAACTGTCGAAGACAAAGAAGCTTTGTGGGGATTTTTTTCTTGGCTCTTTTTTTTTCCTTTTTTTTCTTCTCTTTTTATTTTTTTTCCTATTTCTCTATTTATTTTTCTTCCACCTTCTCTTTATCTACCCTAATGGGTTCCCCTACATGGGGAACCCTGGTCTGGGCAGAAGGAAGCAGGGGGGTGTGCAGCCATCTGCTGGAGCTCAGAAATTCCTCCTTACTTATTAACCAGTCTCTCCTGAATCATCCTTCATAGATTAACTTGTGGATATAATGATTCAGATGATCTCACATGATGTTCCTTTCCTGGGACTGTCTGTGGACCTTGTAAACACGAGTGGCTGGGAAGCTTCGTAGCTGTTCTGTTGAGAGAAAAATGGGTGTTCGAGCTCCAGTCAGAAGTTCTGTGTTCAATAGCAGTTAATTAGTGGCTAAACCACGTGACTATGTGGAGTTGCATTGTGTGTTTGCTGTTAAAATTAATAAAACCTTCACAGAAAATGGCTGATTAAAAACTGGGATGATAGGAGATGTGAAATAGAAAAGGTAAAGCAAGTCCTTGGAGTAGTTTTTCCAGGTTCTCCCTTCGCCCCTGTGCCATGTACTGGACTTTTAGTAAAAGTAAGACTTTGTTTTTAGGGTCTGTGTGGTTAGAAGTCAAATTAGGTACTGGTCGAGACTGTGTTTATTAATCAGGACTGGTAATTGCAAAGGGTTGCTCATTTCCAGGAGGTATTCAAGCAATCCTCACTCAAAGCCCAGCAAGGATGAACAGATAATATGTAGAGCTGGTAGATGGAGAATGAGCATTCAAGGTTGGTGAAGATCTAATTTCCATTTAAAAATGGAACCAAATCTAATCTGAGGAATTAGAAGCAATGAGGATGATGAGTTAGAGGGTATTTATAGGCTGTGTTGATCTCTCTTCTTCTTGGAAGCCTCCCAGGTCAGGGGGACCTGCCTCACAGCCCATCAGATGATGGCAGCAGATCCGAATGTCATTGCTGACGTGGACTCGGTGCTGACATGGTTACAGAGTCATCACTCTGCCATCCTTCCCAGGGGTCCCTGTGTGTACCGTGTGCTGGGGCAGGTTTCCCCAAGACTGAAATCCTGAGTTTGTGTCTGATCTGTTCTTCACGGGATTGTTGTACTGAGTGTTGGCCAAAGATCTTCACTGATAATTGCTCCATTAGTCACCATGGCTCTGATGTCAGAGGTCACTGGGGATTAGATTTATTAAAAGACCTGACTGCTGCAGCATCGTGGTTTTAAGCTCTTGGATCCCCAAGTGGAGCTCCAAAATCTGAGTTAAACACAGAGTGCCTGCAAGAGTTCAACACCGGACAAGATGATCATTTAAATAAGAATAAAAGAGCAGTGAAAGCAACAGAGCTGAATACGAATGTGAGATCCCCTTGGTCTCTGACAGCTCGTGATTTGGAGCCTGGAGGACCTTCCAGAGGTGCCCCAGCAGGAGGAGACCAAGGCCACAAGTCTTCTTTTATATCCAGAGCAACGTGTGGCAGGCAGAGAGATGCAAAGAGAACCTTGGGCTCTCCAGCATAGGGCAGGTGGTCACAAGCTGAGGTGCCTGCAGATTTAGGGGGCTGCTACTCACGTGGGCTTCTTGGATCAGGTTTGTTGACTCGTAGACCTGAGATCTGCCCAAACCCTGTTCTAGGCACTAAGCCCCACTCCCTGTTCAGCCTCTTAACTGAAGCGCTTAAGTTGCTCCGTCAAAAAAGTCCCGAGGGAGTCCTGAGCATCCGTTGATGCTTGTCAAGCATTTGAAGATTAAATATGCTGCCCGTGGACAAGCTTTTGCTTTCCTGGTATTGAACTTGGATAGCGAGGTGATGAGTGTGGTATAAATATCTTGAGAGAGAAATGGTGAGCATAATAATTTTTATTGATCTCAAAAGCGAGAAAACCTTTTTACAGCTTCCTGCTTTTTTTGGTGGCTGGTTACTCGTTTATGTCCATCCCCAAGTGCCATTATCTTTCCAGCAGGGGATATTGGGAGGAGGACGTTATAGTTTTAGTAAAACTGTGGTTCCTGAAAGAACAGTTGATTTCTTCCAGTCGTTTGGTTTAAGTTGAGAACAAGTGGTGGATAACTTTGGGTGGCATCAACACGTGGCAGTTGTTGGCTGGGCAGAAACAGTCGTTTCCAGCCCAATGCTTTGGTTTATTTATGATAAACCTCTTGCTTAGAAGACCTTTTAGAGTTTGGTTGGTTTATTTGATTTTAAAAATACTGACATAATTAAAAAAAAAATATCTCAGAGCAATGGGCTCTTATCCTTGAGAGAAGCTTTTTATAAATGTGATTTTATTTTATTTCTTCTGTCCCCTAAACAAACAAAACTCCCTAATTATAAAGGATTGCAGCTTTCAGATGGTATGATTTAATTCACCACTCGCTATCATTATCTGAGTCATTCCTAGGGAAGAAAATACAGAGAGTACCTCTGTGAGATACACTGCAGGAGGACTGGTAGCTCTCTACCAGAGTTGCACTGGGGTACCAGTATCTTGAAGGGTTTGTTCCTAAGATGCTAAGAACATGTTAAGTGCTTTCAGCTGCAGGCATGTGAACAGTCCTGTGGTTATAGTCCCTGTGCCGAGTCATTGGTTTATTTTTAATTATTGCTAGATGGGCAAAGTGGTTTTGGGAACGTTTTGAACTGTCTTGATCAAAGGGTCTTTCCTTTGGGAAGTCTTTTGGTTAGCTGGGAGCACGAGAAGTGGTCAGGGTTGGGTTTGCCTGTGAACTGTTGGGTGATGTAGCCCTGCGTGGGATGGAAAATCCCATTTATCGAGGAGGTCCTGTCAAGTGTCTTACAAATACTGATGAATAATTCGATGCTACTCCTAGGGACACTCTGTCTTGTGCTGGGAGGCCAGTGGTGGAGCACCTATGCTCTAATTCCTTTTGACACAGTTGTGTCTCAGCTCTGCCTCCGGCAAGCAGATGATGCTCCACAGCTTGAGAAGGCCCCGTCCTGGAGGGATGGAGCTGGGTGAGTGAACTGCCAGAGGATCTTGTTCACTAAATGGGCTGGAATTATTAACTCTGGTAACAGGAGTGCGAGATGCAGAATTCCTGTTTCTGTGGAGCAAGTGGAGGCCACTCTGATGAGCAAGCCGTTGTCCCTCCAGATCTGGCTCCAGAAGGAGCAGGGCATTTTCTTTTTATTCCATCTTTTACTTTTTTTCTTTTTGGTACGTGCTCAAAACATTTAAACATTGCACGTGGCAGGGGGGGGAACCTAAGCCTCCCCAATTTAAACATTAACTATTAGTGCTGAGATTATTTGGAGTCATTTTTATAGTCAATCGGCTGTAATTAAACACCCGGTGAACACAAAATTAGGTCATCCATTATGTAAATAGGATGAGACATCCACTAGCTCTTGCAACAAATGCTTTGGGGCCCTTAAGGGTACAATTTGCAATTGGACTCTTGGAGCCTAATTGGTTCTGTCTGACCCTGATTTCCTTCTCTGTCACATGCCCACCTGAATGCCGAGCAAATACAGAGGAGGGCGCGGGGTGAGACCAGGATAGGTCACCCTCTGCCTCCAGCTACGGCCAGCAAAGCCTCCCCATCACCCAGTTGGAGATGGGAAAGATGTTCTCCTTGTCTCCAGTGGGCCTCTCTTGTCTGCTGCAGTCCAGCCTTGTATCTGGGGCGCATCCTTCAGCTGCAGGCAGAATGAATTTGGGTATGAATTTGGGTATGTTGGCACTGCCCAGGATCAGTCCCTCTGTTCTCTTAACCTGACACATGGTAACTTCTGGTTGAGCATTCATAGTTACAAATGAACCTTTAGACAATTTCTTTCCTTAACCCACAGCCAGTTCCTGGTGGATCCCTGACAAAAAGCAGGGTAGGTTTGAGTCGGTAGGAGAAGATCAGCTGTGGTGTTGGGAGCTGAGGGAGGCGTGGTGGGTGATACACTGCTCCCCAACCCTACCGTGGGGCATCAGGATTAGTCTGTAAAAGGGAAGTCAAAGAGCATGTTACTGTAAAGGGTTTAGACCAAAATAGCTTGTTTCCTAAGCTTTCCACCCCGAGATAGGAAGCAGCTTGCCTGTTGAATCATCATGTCTGGAGACCCGAGGAAAGGACCTCGACTCTGGGCTCTCAGCAGCTGAACATCATGCCACAAACTGGCCTTGAAGCATCAGGTGCTTCTCTCACCTCCCGTAGCTCTGGAACGAGTTCTCTGGGTCTGCCTTGGCATCACTGCCTCTGGAATCAGGATTTAATTCTTGGTGTGTGCAGCCCAATATATAGAAATGAAAAGCTTATTTATCTGTGGACCTTTAAGGTTGATTGATGTACTGCAAAGGTAGACAGCTTCCAGGAGGTGGTGGGGGTGCTCCTGGGCATGGGGTGTTACTTACTGTTTGCTTTCAGTAATAATAACTGCTGGGGGAAAAAAATGAGTCAGACTGGACGCGCCAAGGACCTGATATTTCACTTTCAAACTTCCTTCTAGCTGGGTGGGTCAGGCTTGACTGCTTCCAGCTCCGTACCGTCAGGAGGCATGGATTTGGCTTATCAAGCAGTGCTGGGCTTGCTAAGTGGTTGGCAGGCATTATAGAAAAGCGAGATGCTATTCATGCTGCAGTGGGTAAGAAGTTGGAAAGCGTTGGTTTAAGATTGCAAGAGGCTGAGAGGAAAATTGAAGTCGTGGAGATAACGATCATTGGACCTAATGCTGCTCTTGCTGAGAATGCCAAAGACCAGGTTGTAAGGCGTGCAGAAGTCCAGTTGATGATCTGGAAAATAAGTGCAGATTGAGTATGATCGTCGTGGTGGGGGAATCTTGTGACTGTATTGATGGAGAAGCAAAGGGATTCGTGCGCTTGTTGCAGAGGCTGGGTGGAATTTTTTAACCGTGTGCCGTAAGAGCATCGTGTTAATGGAATATTGAGCTATGAAGCCGTGACTTCCCAGGACAATAAATCAGGGGATATTATGAAATTACACAGAGACTTGATGCTGCTCCATATGTTGCAAATCTAACACGGGGGAAAAACAAAACGAAAAAGTTTTTTCACTAAGTGTTGGGGGATCGTTCAGCCTAAAATCTCAGGAGGTCATTTTGATCCTCTTTGACTTCCCTGTGTCATTCAAATTTGTCCTTTCTGCATATTTCCTAAAAACCCAAACAAAAAAGTGTCTCAAACTGGCCCCACTGAAAAGCATTTAGAGCACTCTTGCCAACAGGTTATCAATTCATACACCGCTTTCTGTTCAAATGCAAATGGGCAGAGAGAGGAATCTGGACTGTGGATGGTGCCACGGGCCTACATCTTTTCCTTCTCTTCTTTTTTCTGTTTAAAGAGAAAGGAGAATGAGATTTTTAGGTTAAACTGTTCTTACCCACCGCATTATGTGCCGATAGGTAGTGAATAGATAACATCTTGGTTCTACGCACAGGCAGGTTTTTTTTCCTCCAGCAAGGGAGGTTTTGTGTGCAGCTGCTGACAGAAGATTTTGTTTGCCTGACAAAGGCCTCTGTGGACAGAAAAATTGTTCCCCATCGACAAAGAGTGGTCCTTCAGCACGTTCTTGGGTTGACCTCCCTTGGAATTGTTCCTTCTTGAAGCTTTCCTCCAACCCGTTAAACATCCCCTATTAGAGTAAAAAACTAAATAAATTAAAATTATATTCTCTATAATATAAAAATTACCATCCTGACCTTTTCCTCTGCGTTTCTGCAGTTGCCTTGACCCGCTTTCCTCTCCCTGGGATGCCAGTGATGTGTCCCACTGCCCCGGGCTGGGAGGCACTTGGGAGGGCAGACACGGCATCCTTCCGAGTTGTGCCTGCTTGTGGTTGTTCACTGGCTCGGGGAGGGCTATAAAAAGGGGCAAGTGAATTCCATGTTCATTCCTCCATCGTATGCTTTTGTGCCAGATCTGTTCTGTGCCCCAGTCTTGGTCAGTCCTTACCAAAGTGCTGTGGGAATCTCTGTCCGGCGTGTCTCCAGCGGGCTCATTTTCTTTGCAAGAGAAGGAGGAGTTGCTTCCCCAGCTCTCTTTGCAGTGGCGATGCTGCAGCAGAACGTGGTGTGTTATCCTTTATCCTGTCCCATCTCCTCACGTGTCTTGGGATTTCAAACTTTGTTTTTCTGATATGAAAGCAGATAGGTGCTGGATGTTCTCCTTTGACCTCGGGCTTTCTGTAGTAGAAGAGAATTTGGAAATCAAGGATTATATTCTAGCCAAAGGATAATTTAATGTAATGCAAGTTTTGACTGTTTACAAGCTTTAAACCTTTTCTGGTTGAAACTGAGGTTATGTTTTCCTTTTCCTTGAAATCCCCATGACGTCGTTGGAGTTTATTGCTTATGGGGGGATGGTCTGGTCTCTGTGACCCTTCTAGGGGCACAACCCCAGGGCTGGTTCTGGAGAGGGGTGGTCTATGTCAGAGTGATGCTTCTTGCTTTACCCCAGCGCAGAAAGCAGTCAGGGGGGTCTCTGCTGTTTCGTGTTCCTATCGGTGTCGGGGTGCATCGGGTGCTGTACAAAAGTGCAGAGGAGGAGGGTCCCTGGGCTGCTGGTCCAGCTCCTCTCCTGGCCAGGGAGATGCTTTGGGCCACAGAAGCATCCGTGGCTCTTCTCGTGAGTTTGGTTGGTGAGAACCTCAGGTCTGGGAGTTGTGGGTTGGTGCTCGGCCAGCCCAATGAATGGGGACAAACCTTCAAGGGAAACAGGGCAATTAACTCATCTTGAAAAGGACAAAACATTTGTTGTGCTAAAAACACCCAACTGCATGGCTGAAACTACATTTCATGGCAGTGGCACTGAGCTATTCCCAGGTAGCAAACAGGAATGGCAGTGATGCAGATCCACTTGGCACTCAAAAGCATTCTGAAGGCTCCCGGAGACCGCTGGACATGGTGAGGTGCTGGGGCTCCATCCTACCCCGGAGCATTTTTTGTTGTCGAGCAGCTGTTTGCAGGCCCAAAGAGGTGGTGGGAGGAACATACCACATGGACCCCCCACCTCCCGGGCTGTGCTTCATTGTCTGCCTCAAAAGCTTCACTCGCCAGCAGCTTCCCAGCTTTGTACTGCGTGGGACTCTTGGGTTAACTCGGGAGCTTTTCGTGCCGCTTAAAATGTAGAAGGGCTTTTTGATTACCTGTGAGGCTGCTTAGGAAATCTCTGTGCCTCGCTGCATGGCACATGCTGCTGGTGCATTTACAGGCTGAGCCACACACTGGCACAAAACTAGGTCACGGGTAGACTCCTTACTGGACAGATGTTTCATTTTCCTAATTCGCCCCCCTTCTTTAAGCACCATCATTGTGATTTTTAGGGGCAGCTGAATCTTGCTGACCACAGCTAATTTTTAGTGCGGGTCCATCGGAAGGTTGGATTTTGGAGGCACAAAACGGGAGGTTTTCATACATGGGAGAAAGCTGGATATTTTGTCTTTGACTCGCAGTGGGAGGTCACAGCCTTTTGTGCTGGCAGCTCTGAAACCAGCCCAAACTGGGGTGATTAGCTCCCTTTTCTAATGAGTACACAAAGCTGATTGTGAATGAGCCAGTGGGTTCATTGTGCAACCTTGGCCTGCGTTTAATCCTTTATGTGAGACCCCCTTTTACACGGGGACAGCAATTGGAATCCAATTTACACCGGGCTCGGCATTAAATCTCCTTACGCCGGCGATGCTGCTAATCAATGACATTGAAATTCAATCGCCGTGAGCAGCCTCTTCCCTTCCCTTTCCCCGCCTGTGCTGACAGAGATGAAGCCCTGAAGTGGGAAACACTTTGTCTTCCTAATACCAGAATAAACATTGTCTCTCTTCTTGGCAAAACACATCCCAAGTACCGAGGAACAAGCGGGAGAGATCTTAGAAGTCCATCAAGGGATGTTCGTGGTAATTTTACGGGAACGACCACCTTGCTTTTAGTGAGAATTATCAAAATCTGAAGATAAAAGGAAGAAGAAAGGGAGCTTGACGGGTAGAGAGACACATGAAAGGTTTGGGGAGAGGCTTTCTGTGCTGCAAAGAGAGATGAGCAGTGGGGTTTTTTTTGTTTTTTGGCAGGCACCTTCATAGAGAGAAGAGTTTCTTCCTCTCTGCTCTTCACTTTTAACAAGCGGGACTGGTTAAGTCACTTTTGGGGTGCATCAGAGATCAGTAAAGGACAAGGAGGAGACTTGACGTGCATGGCTTGTTTTCTTTCCAAGGAGCACTGTGGCTGCTGCTGAATCAGCCCCTCTCAGCAACCCTGGGAACTATCACAGGACGATCACCGAACCTTAGGGCTTGGAAGGGACCTCCAAAGATCACTGAGTCCAAGCCAGGACAAAACCAGAGCAGATCACACAGAAATGCAACTGTGAAATCATAGGTGAAGAAACTTCCCCATGTTGCCATCGAGGGGCTGAGACTCAGAAAGGGCAAGTTAATTTTTTAGGAGCCATGAGTGCTCGGGCACCCGCGTGTGATGGGATGGAAGATTTCAGGTGTTCCGAGCATCCATCCTCTGGAAACTGAGCTGCTGAACTAGCTCACCTGGGGGAGTCAGGAATGGGAATTGCACAGGTTGTGGTTTGCTCTTGGAAGTGCTGGCTTTTGAAAAGCAGGGTGCTTTGTGCCTTGGAACTGCTCGGGTCAGGAGTCGCTGGGTTCTCATCTCCATCTTTTGCTCTTGCTGCCTGCGACCCCTTGAAATATTCATTTCACCTTTTATTTGTCAGGGTGTTTAATACCCCAGGCATAACGAGGAGCTGGGGCATTTTGGATTCAGTTACAGTCATTGTTTTGGGATTATCCAGAAAGCTGACACTGGGCTGGAAATTAATGAGTGTCTATTCCCTTTGTAACCAGGAGGGCAGGTGTCTTTACTTAAAAAAAATATTCATGAAGTAGCCTCCCCAAATCAGGTGCTACTTTTTATACCAAGTTTAACTGAGTTGGCTTTTTTATTTCTCACGTGGTTTCTGAGAGGCACTTTGGTTGCTTTTCCAGTCTTTTATTTGCAGATGCAAGAGTTGGAGATGTAGCTTAGAGGAAGAAAAAAAAAAGAAAGGGAATTTTTAATGCAGCCTAAGGAATTTGTGAACAGAAGTGGTAAGGTGAATACTACAAAACTCATGGTAAAAAATCACAAAAAATAGGATTGCTGCTAAACTGACCGGGCATTTAGCCCTTGTTTGTGTTTGCACAGCGTTCTGCCTTGTTCCACATGGGTGATCTGACCTTTATGGGGCTTCTTCTGTCCTGAGGAATCTGAAACTCAAGCTGAGATGACTTCAGAGCTTCTCGGGATGGTCTGGGTGTTGGACAGCATAGAATCATTTAGGTTGCAAAAGACCCTTAAAATCATTGAGTCCAAGCATAAATCCAGCACTGCCAAGTCCACCACTCAACCGTGTCCCTCAGGCTTTAGGAGGCTTTAGGAAGCAGAACATCACTGAATTTTGAACATATATTTTTATCCTGGCAATCTCAAACGATGGATGCATCCGAGGATGCAAGGAGCTTTTCCAAGCTGGCACCCAAAGGTACCACGGAGGAGACTGCCCATCTTCTGAGCTGAAAACTTTGCTTTTGGAGGGTGGTGCTTTGAGGTTCCCAAGCTGAGAGATCGTGGTGGTGTGTTTATGTACCCCCAGAGTTTGGTTCTATATCTGTGACCTTTACCTTTCCTCTCTGGCCAGACTGGGTTGTTGCTGAGTTTTCTGAAGCAGGCCAAGCTAAAAAGCCAGCAAGAAGTTGCAGCTGGTACAAAATGCCCCCCCCCCCAAAAATAAATAAAACCAAAGCCCAAATTATTATTACTTGAGGCTGCTGCTCTCATTTCAGAGATGCCAGCTGTCCTTCCACAAGCCCCTGGGGGAGACAGGGGGTGCCTGTAATGATGGCAAGGTAATCGCTGCCTATGTAACAGCGACAGGCTTTAGAGCTCTGGGTGTTTTCAGTGGGTGACGTCTTGACTTTGCAGTTGATCCAGTCAGGAGAAGTCTGGTTGCCCTTTCAGGCAGAGCTTATCCACTGGCCTTGAAGGTGAGGCTGTTTTTCTTTCTCTTTCTTTATTTGGTGCAAATGCAGCAGCCTGAATTAAGGACAAACACCCTGAGGTGTGCCACCGAACCTGTTTAGTAAGTGAAACATTTTCAGGTATTAGATTTTTTGTGACCTTTTTTTTTTGTCTTCCTGTGAGCAAGTTAAACTCCAGCATTTTGCAGGGAGAGAGGACGTTGATCTCATTTGGCAGAAAATAAATGGATGTTTGTGTTATGATGCTTATTCAAGTACTTTCTCCTACGGAGCTGCAGGATGCTCTGCCCTGAAATCAGATCTCGTCTGACTGATACATTTTAAGCAGAATGATTCTGACTCTTTCACAACTTCCAAGTGTAAACGTGTTAATGTTTTGCCCAGAACATTATTTCTATCAGGCTGAACTTTTCATTGTGGTTTTGCAGTTTGGGTTTAACTTGAGGTTTTTATAGTTAGTTAATTCTTCTGAATTTTTGACGCCTTGGTAGCCCCGCGACCACCCCAAGATTGCAAAGATCTTCTTGCTCTCCTCAACCTTCAAGCCCCCAAATCTGAGCCCTGAGGGGAAAAGTGGAAGTTGCTTCCTCAGACCTGTCAACTCTTGTGCTTCCAGGAGGAGCCTAATGATGTTGAGCCCTATATGATTCTTTCACACTTGTCTGCTTCAATCTCACACCACGAGACAAGCGGTGGCCGTGCCGAGGGAGGGATGAAAGTCCTGCTACGGTAGAAATCTGCTGGGTGTGAAGGAAATTTGTGATTGGATGCAAATCCTGTGTGGTGTAGCTGGCTCGGGGTTTTTTGGTGGTTGTTTTGTTGTTTTTCTGTGGGTTTTTTTGCCCCTCCTGCAGTTTAATATGATTTTTGTCTTGATGCCTAGGAAATCAAATCAGGTTTTGGAGGGACACGGGGAGGGATGAGAGTGAAGAATTATGCTGAGTGTTTCCCATCTGCCTGATGTTACGTAGGTGGGAGTAAATAGCAGGATTTGACCATGGAGGGAAGAGGATTAGTGCTGAAATTGAGTCCAGAGGCAGCCAGAAGCCTAATGATACGTCAGCGGAGATTGACCCACTCTGCCTTTTTTTAACCAATTACGAGACCACTTGTCCTAAGGACATTTTGTGCCTGGAGGCTCCATATAAAAATACTAGGGTTGCATTAGCAGAATAATAACAGCCCTCTCTCAAACCACTCCGTGCAGGTCCCCTGCACTCTCCCTCGTTGAAGGGGGGTGAGAAATGCCACCGGTGTTAATGACGGGAGCAACTGGTGTGTAGGGTTTCTGGACTGCTCAGACTCCGTAGCATAAAGTCCTCCCTTTTCCCCTCTCCTTCTATTTTCTGGTGAGTCACAGAGGAGCAGAGAAACCTGCTAAACACAAATGGAACCGAAACAGCTGGATGGCTGAGCCAGCTGCCTCAGTTTCCCTCCAGAGCGTGCTCTTTGCAGGTAGCGTTTGGATTATCAGGTGTAGGTGCTACAAAGTCAGGTGGAGACAGAGCTCGCTTGCCCCTTGGCTGGTAGATTCATCTTACACGTGGACAGCACGTAGCTCAGGTTTAGGGGGTGTGTGGCCAGTAGCTGTTGGTGGGTGAGATGTGGTGATGGAGATTCCTGCCCTGTGTGGGATGCAGATGGACGGTGCCCGTATCCCGAGTGACAGTCCCCACTCCAGAGGAGCAAGCGGTGATGGAAGGGGTGGAAAGAAACAGGATGGGTAGATGGAAAAAAAGAAAAGGAGGTATTGCACATCTTATGTGGTCACCTGTCAAAAAACCTGGATCCTTGAAGCTCCGCTGAGTTTGGACCTTTCCACGGGCACAGGCAGCTGCANGCTCTAGCAGGGGGGTTGGACTAGATGATCTTTCGAGGTCCCTTCCAACCCCTAGGATTCTGTGATTTATGTGGTCACCTGTCAAAAAACCTGGATCCTTGAGGCTCCACTGAGTTTGGACCTTTCCACGGGCACAGGCAGCTGCAGGACATCAACTACTCGGGCATTTATTTGTTGGTCTTAAGACTATTTTACCAGCAAAGGCTGATGTCAGACCTCTGGGTACTTAAAAAGCTGGTTGTGGAGAGGCTGAGAAAGTGCAGCCACCAGCCGGGTTCTCACTGAATGCCCCCCAGTCAGATGGGTGATTTACTCTGTTGCTGCTCAGGGGGCCAGAATTGTTGTGTGGAGGTGGCTTTTAAAATTTATTTTGATTTTTAAGAAAAACCCTCTTTTTTTTTTTATTGGACTTGGGAGCTTGCTTTATGCGTGGCCAAACGACTGGTGTTAAAAACCACAGCCTGTGGCTGGAGGTCTGAAGGTCCATGGGTAGTCCAGGAGGGATGCTAGCAGTGATCCTCCTAAGCTCCCAGCTGAAATCAGGACCAGAGAGGCCTCAAGCTGGAGCCCTTTGTGTTCAATCCTGTCTTCCTGAGATGTTTTCCAGCTGGACTGGAGGGTTGAACCTCTGCTGGTTCTGGTGATCTCAGGGTGGGACGTGTGGCGATGCGCAGCCTGGTTGGTTCAGGTGGGTTGTGGCCATGGTAGGAGAAGCCTGGTGGACCTGCCACATGTACCTTTGTGTGTGGTCTGGATCTGACACCAGTTCTCACCCTCTGGCATGGCTGTGACCTGCTCTCTGAGGTGGCATCTGCTCTTTTCCAGCTGCATTTCTCCTCGAGGGCCACTCAGCACTAGGGGCTCTGCCTTTGGGGCTTCAAACTGGCACCTTGCTTCAGCAGATGCTTCCACTGCAGCGTGGCCAGGCACGAGATTTGCTAGGAGTCTTGAGTCCAGATGCCCATCGGTCACTCTTTTTGTCTCTCTTTCCCCCTTCCTTTTAGCAGTCGCTTTTTAGGTATTAAAAACCTCAAGCATTCTCTGTTGAGTTCTCCACTAAGTTCTCTGTTCTCTTTCCACTTGGACAGCGAGAACCAAATGAGTCTCTGCTTCCTCTTGCAGCTGAGACACCTCCCTAAGAGACACATCAGGCACAGAATTAGGTAGAAGCAGCAACACACGTGTAAAAATGTTTGTGGTGACTTCCTAGAAGCTTCTCCAAGGGCAGTGCTCCCCAGCCAGGGCTGTGTCCTCACCCTGGCAGCTGATGGGTCACCCAGAAAGCATTTAGAGGTGCATGTCCCTGGGTGTTAAACCAATATTGTGTTAGCAGATGGCTGCACTTTCAACAGGTATGTGCTGTGCCCATCATAAAATCCGGATCAATCCCCCTGGGGATATTTTCTTTTCCACATTCAAGTTAGTCACCCAACATCTGCTGGCTTTTTCGTTCCTATCAGTATGCATTCAGAGGTAAACTTCTCTGGAGGACCTTTGCCAGCACTTCCCTTAATAGTCAGGAATATCCAGGGAGTGCAGGAGAGCACTCGGGTGGTTTTAATCCAGCCCAACCACAGCAGAATGCAGCTGCCACCTGCAGACCAGCACTTGCAGGAGGACCCTGACCTACAGGCCATGCCTAAAAGGTTCTCTGTGAACCCTAAAAAATGGGTTGGTTGGTTATTTTTCGTTATTATTACTTCAAATTATTAGTATTTTTATTTTTTTATCCATCTGCAACAGCTTGATTTTGGGGTTGGTGGCTCTGGAGGGAGAGGAGGGTGGTAGGAAGGGAGGGTGGACTTCAAAGCTTCAGGGATGGAGGGGGCAATGCCTTGATGGGAGCCTCGCTCAGAAGCATCTTTCATGAGCTTCAGCACAGCAGCCTTGAGAAGAAAAGCTGTCTCTGTCATGGTGATGGTGGTGTGCTCTGCCTTCTACACCTTCGCTCTCTCCCCATCTTTCTGCCAGGCCCCCCAAAGGTCTCCCTGGAGCCTTCTCCTCTGCAGGCTGAATGAACCCCCCCAGCTCTCCCAGCAGAGGGGTTCCAGCCCTCCCAGCATCGCTGGGGCTCCTCTGGCCCCGCTCCCCCAGGTCCCTGGCTCTGCTGTGCTGAGGACTCCAGAGCTGCCCCAGCACTGCAGGGGGGTCTCCCCAGAGCCCTGGGGGCAGAGGGGCAGGATCCCCCCTCCCCTGCTGGGCTGCAGCCCAGGGTGCCAGTGGCTCTGTGCTGCCAGCGCACGGGGCTGGCTCAGCTCCAGCTGCTCCCCCCATCACCCCCAAGTGCTGTTAGTAAAGAAGCCAGGTTGTAGCTGCTCAAGCAGCAACAAAACCACCACCTCTTGCTTTCAGTTGATGCCCACTGGTCTAACTTTTAATAGAGGGTGTGTTTTCCCCTGTGTTTCAGTTGGGGTTACATTGAAATGACTTTTTATTACGTGTCCTTTGTTCTTGGTCACCACAATGTGATTTTTTTTTAATTGTTGGTGTTTTTTTTCTACTGCAAATTAAGTGCAAGACATTGTGGTGGGGTTACGATCTCAAGGGATTAATTCTGCAATTTCCAGCCTGATGTTCTTTTGTCCTAGAATGAAAATGGTCGTCTTAGGTAATGGCTATTTTTATACAACCATTTGTTCCCTGAGAACTGGGTTGAGACCTCCAGTAGTGTATCACTGACTGCTGAGCAGCCGTCGTGCGACTCAGATTCCTTCTGGACTTGACCAGAGAGGGCAAAGCTGGTGAAAAAAGCAACTTGGTGTTGTCTTAACCCCACTCAAGGCACCACGCTTTCAATCCTGGGGGGTTTTCTGTTTGTTTTTGGTGTGATTGGGGAAATTTTCATTTCAGGTGACAGGTAGAAACACCGATGTACAAATAAGAAATTGTGCCCTCATTGATTTTTGTTGCAGAAAAAAAAAGAAAAATATTGCTGCAGTATCTCCTGGTTTGGCTGGAAGGACCACAGTGCTGGAGTGCATACAAATGTCTTTGCTTTGGGAGGTGATGACACAAGCTGGGTGGTTTCCTTCCTCCAGCAGCATATTTTTTTTCTAGGAGGACACAGCATCAGGTGCAGGTCTGGGCAGTGATGTTTGGGTTGCACGTTTGTAGGATTCAGCTTGGGCTGAGTGACCTCTGAGCAGCCGAGGTGATGTGACCCTACACTGCTCCTGGATGGGGGTGCCTTGTTCCTGCTGGTCCAGAGTCTGTCTGTCTGTCTTTGCCCCCTAAAAAAAACCTTGAAGAATCAGAAGATGCCTCAGTATCTTCTTTTCTTTGAGGTCCATCTCTTGCCAGCCGAGCGGTTCTGGACAGGGGGTTGGGCATGGTGGGAGCTGCCAGGGCTGCGCTGGTGCTGGGGCTGCACCCTCTGCCCAGAGCACGTGGGATCCTGGCTCTGCTGGGTGAGGAATGTGTGCCACTGTGCTTCCTAGCAGAAGGTGAAATTACGTGTTTACCTTCAAAAAGAAGGTGATTAGGGAACTGGAGCATCTCTGGTGAGGAAAGGCTGGAGTCCTGGGGCTGTTTGGCTGGAGGAGACTGAGAAGAGATCTGAGCAAGAGCTAAAGGGCAAGTGGATGGGGACAGAGTCTTTTCAGTGGTGCCCAGCAACAGGACAAGGGGCAATGAGCACCAACTGGACCCCAGGAGGTTCCATGTGAGTAGGAGGAGCAAGTTCTTTGGTGTGAGGGGGTGGGAGCCTGTGCCAGGCTGCCCAGAGAGGCTGTGGAGTCTCCTGCTCTGGAGAGATTCCCACCCCGCCTGGACCCTGCGCTGCTGGGCTCCCTGCTCTGGGTGCCCCTGCTGGATGGAGCAGGGGGGTGGCCCCAGAGCATCCCCAGAGGTCTCTTCCAACCCCACCATGCTGGGATTCTGTGATTCCCAAGTGTATTTATGGTTAACCCCCAGCCCAGGGGTATTGTCTTTACCTTAGGGAAGAGGAAACTGAGGCAAAGAGACTCACTGGGTGTCAGAAGCTCATTCAGAGTCCTGGTGGGTAACTGTGTGATCAGCTCAGTGGCCCAAGAACTTCCTGAATTAAACAATTACAAAGCTGATCATGAGAATCCTGAAGCAAAATGCAGAACAAGAAGTAAAATGCTGTAAGGTGCCCATACAGCTGCTATTTTTTTATGCAGCCCATTCTTTCTCAGGGATCATTTTACTTCGTTACCACTATTAAATATTACTGTCACTTTTTCAAGGCCTTTTTAATGTTTTGTTGGTTTGGTTGTTTTTTTAAATAACCCTCAGCAAAAGCACCTGGCCATTGCCTCAGTGCTGAGCTGCCTCGTGGATCTCTCTGCTCAGAAGTTTGTATTAATCAGCGCTCCACAGTCAGTGGATTGTTGCTTCATTAACCTACTTGTTTTTAAGTATCTGTAAATCACAGAGAGGAGAAGTCCTGCTGCTAGCTGAGAAAGCAGCCCTGTTTGGAGCATCTCCTCTCTCAGAATCACAGTTCTGGTTAGCACTTAAGAGGGATGGTTATTTGATTTTATGGGTTTATTTCGTTGTTTTAATCTTTTATTTTGCTGCTTGATCATTTACTTAATTCATTATTTTATTATTTATTGAATTTATTATTTTATTATTGACTTATTTTCTCATTTATTTCATTTTATATATTTCTCCCCCTCCCCTTCCTTTTTCTTAGCCGTGAAATTTGCGGCGTAGCCTGGATGGACTTTTCAGACCTGTATATCCCAAATTGCAAGTGCTGTTGCTTTTAACATCCAAAGCTCCCCGGGGATATTTGGTTCTGGAATACATCTCTTCTCCCAAGTGTTATTTCACAATGTCACAGCTAAGGTCTTGTTGTTCAGCAGGTAGGTTTTATTTGTCAGTGCTCTGTATCTTCCTAAAGAGGCAGGGAATTGCTATAAAAATGATTTATTGTAATGTTTTGGGGGGTTTTAAGTGAATCACTCCAGGAGTTGTTAAAGGAAGCTAATAAATGTTACTAATAGATCGTGGCAGGGTCTGTAGGAGGCGAGGAGGTCGGCGTCGGGCCGTGCAATCTGACGGTGGTTACGTGGTGTTAATATTTCTCTGGCTAACAGAGGTGCCATTCAGTGGTCATCTTCTGGAGAAGATGACTTTGAAGGGGTGGAAAAGAAGAAACCTGAAGCTGATTCTTGCTGTTGATCTCCAGGTTGGTACAGTGATGAGATTTAGTGACAGAACAGACCCGAGACTCATCATTCTCGTCTTCGTTTTTAACGTGTCCTGCTTTTATGTGGTGGCATCCGAGCATCTGTGTGGCGTGGAGGGGACATGGGGAGTGGGCTGGTGTCACTTGTGCAGCACCGTGTTGCCCACCCTGTTGGGAACGAGCAGCTCACGAGCTGCTGTTGCCTTCCCGGGACTTCTTGGGAATTGCAGCATCAGGATCACATAATGTTAGGGGTTCATAGGGACCTCGAAAGATCAGCGAGTCCAACCCCCCTGCCAGAGCAGGAACACCTAGAGCAGGTCACACAGCAACAGATCTAGGTAGGTTTGGAATGTCTCCAGAGAAGGAGACTCCAGAACCTCCCTGGGCAGCCTGGCCCAGGCTCAGTCACCAGAGGATGATTGGGTGAAGTGGATGTTTCCTCTTCCATAGCCTCCATCAAGTATTCCCTTGGCGTCTGGCTGTTGTTGTCGTCGGTGCAAGTGCTGCTGAAAACTCCACTGTTGAAACTTTGGCCAGTCAGATTTGGGGTGTGAGGCACCTACCTGGTGTCGAACCCAAAACATGGGTTCTGAATTTGGGAGAGCTTTCTGCTGGGCTGATGCTCCCTAGCAGGCTCAAAGAGATATTAGCAAAATTTTCTTTATGTAAAGAATGAATTCAACTTGGACAGTACTTGTGAGCTTCAAACCAATCAATTCTTGGTGCAGATTTACCGTTGCCTTTCTCTGGTTGGTGCCTCGTGGAAGGTACCACGTGCGCCGTTGGCTTCAGGATGAAGGACTTTGCAAGTATAGCGAGTAAACCCTGNTGCTTTAAAAACACAGATGGGGGTATTTTCTGAGTGTCCCGGCTTGGTTTGTGTTCGTTTAGATGAGAACAAGGAGAGCTTCTTTTATGCTCTTGAAAGGGCACGATGACCCCAGTGCAGGAGGCCGTCCTGGCTTGGCAAAGCTGTTTTCCAAGTGCCTTGTGTTGCTGAACCCCAGAGGAAGCCTGGAAATAGTTGTGGGGTCTGGGCACCAGCAACGTGATTCATAGAATCATTCTGGCTGCGAGATCATCAAGTCCAACCTTATTCCCAGCCCTATCAAACCACTAAACC
>VWZY01004948.1:0-12647 GCA_013399075.1 Chloroceryle aenea | reverse complement strand
GGCGAGTGGGTCAAGCTCCTTAAAGGGGCCGCCGCGGAGCCTGGCACCCGAGGCGGCCCTGGGAGGGGGCGGCCATCTTCCCGCCACTCCCCGAGCGCGAGAGCGAAACGCCCTGCTGCCTCCCCTCAGCCTCCTCTAAAGGCTCATTAAGCTGCTAACATTATGGCTCCTTGCTTAATCCAGTTGGGTGATTTTGATTTTTAAGGCCTAACTCAGGTTTTTTTAATTTTTGTTGTTGGCAAAGCCAGGACAACGAGCCAGGAGAAAAGGCTCCTTCTTTACTAAAAGCAGGGTTGTTGGCTAAAAGTCATGCATAAATTTCTTCCCAGGCGAATCATGTTCTAAGTGAAAATACGTGGAAAGTCACATCCCTCCCTGGGTGAGCCCTGTGCTGCCAGAGCCCTGAGCAGAAAGAACGTCCTACTGCTCTGGCAGCCTGTACCGTGCTGCTCCCCATACATGTAAAAGAGTCACAAAATGTTTGAAGAAACATAAAAGTGTATTTTAAGAGCATTTCATGGACTTAATTACATATTTTCCTCTCAGTTTATGCATCCTATTGATGGAGGTTTCACCTTTTCCTTGCCAGTATGACAGCTCGGGGCTGTGGTGTTGTTTCCCTGGGACATGGCACACCCTGAACTGCTTCTGGTGTGGATAAATTTGCCAAAGCAGAGGGATAGCACACAGGCCTTATTTGAGGGCTTTCTTCTTCTACACACAGAGAAAGATAAAATGTTCTGCTATCTTCTTTCTTAAAGTAACCTGGAATCTAGACAACGATATTCAAAATTTCACAAAGATGTCTCATCTGGCCTTCACACTGAATGGTTCCTCTGGAGCCGAGGGACAGCTCACACCATGTTTGGTGAGGCTGCGCTAGGAGCAGTTCAGAAACCAAGTGGGACAGCTGGGTAGTAGCATATGGTTATAGCCAAGACAAAACTCCTCATAGCCTCTAACAGTAGAGTGTTATCACTGGCAGAGGTGATGACTCAATCTGAAAGAGGCAAACCAACCACCTGAAAGTCCAACCACTTCTGCTACTTTCTCTTCAAAAGCCAAATACCAGCTTGAAAACAGACAAATATTAGTGAATACCAAGTTCCCCCAAACCCACTCTGAGAAAAAATGAAAATGGAAAGGACCTCAGAGATTTATTTATATGTCAACATATTTCTCTTTATTTTCATACCTGTATATATGTTAACTCACACCGATGACCTTAATTCCTCTCATAATGTGGTAGGATACAAGATAGATGGATTCACTGTACTAATGTCTTTAAAGCATTCTAGATAAAAGACTATCCTGGGATATAAAGGAGGCCATTTGTGAGAGTAGTTCAGCTGCAAAACCTGCTTGATGAACTCAGAGAAAATCACTGCACTTAAGTTTTGGTTCCTGGGTAACACTGAGGCAAGACCAGGGCTGGTACTCCACATACCTGTCTGCTGCATACTCTAGAGCAGAGAAAGGGGAGTGCTCAGGTAAGCCTTGGAGGAGGCTCTCGGAGGTTAGTGTAGATGGAGCAAACAGGGGAGATGTCCAAGAAGATATGAAATGAGATTTCCGCAGAAGCAAGTGGCTCATGGGCAGAATGGCAGAAGTCCCAGTTCTGGTTGTGCTTGATTTATGTAAGTGGGTAGGCCAAACTAAGCACTTCACATGAATTTTACTTCTGCTACGGAAAGGATTTTTTGCAATTAGCACACAGAAGTCTTGAACTACAGAACTAGATAATAGATAATGGCAGGTTATTACCATATGTCACTCTTCTCTGAAGTCCACAGACCTTTGAAAGTCTGTGTGCCAGGCAGGAAGTGATCCAGATCCCACTGAACTGAATTCAAGGGAAACAGAGTCATGTTCTGAGTTTATGTTGGGCTCGCTACCATATAGGCTTAATACAAACCTGGGGCCTCTCACCTCTCATACTACAGGACTTTGTCATGTTACACAGAGCTAACAAAATCTTCCAACCAGCCTCAGGGATAAATTACTTTTTATGCCCATAACAGCAGAAACTGCTTGGGCCTTGGCAAGCTGGGATGAGGGAAAGAAAAATGTCTTTCTGAAACCATAAGCAGGTTTATAGTAATATTTACTCTTCAGAGCTCTCCAAAATTGTAAACTACCCTTAATTTGGATCTCTCATCTTTCAGAAGTACAGAAAAGTATGAATGCCCAGACCCTGATGCTTTAATAGTGGCTGTGTACGAAGACATCCACATCCCACATAATAATTGAAACATTGAAACATATTGAACACTCTGTAAAAAGCCACATGACTAAAACCCACACACATTAGTTCTGCATTCACTGTTAATTTCTTAATTGCTTCTTCTGAATACAAAATTATTTTACTGAGTTATTACCATGATAAATATATATATATATTAAAAAAAAAATAGATAATATATTTGACAGCTAGTATCATAAAATTGCCAGTGGATTGTTTTGTTAGTAGGACTATTCCTGCCAGGAAGGTAGAGCTGACACTTAGGAAAGAAAACAGGTCAGAGCATTTTCATAGAGCAAAGATAATTAAACTCCACATGTACTACTAGATGTGTATGTGCTGTATATGTGTGCCTATATACCAGTGACAAAAGATGACTTTATCTTATATATAGATGACTGGGCAGGTAAATAAAGCCACAGAAGCAAACTTGCCCGTAAGAACCATGCACAGTTAGAATACTTGGCTATTTCTAAGCTTAATGGTAGCCTAGGGGAGAAAGTCATAAGGAGAAAAGGAAGTCATGGTCACCCTCTCCCATTTGTACTCAGTGGGGACAATAGGGCATGGGCACGCTGTCCACTGACAACAGCTTTGTTTGTCTGCGGGCGAGGACACCAATAACTTTTCCATTACATGGATGAAAATAGAAAGTAAACATCCTATTCCCAAAGAGGTTTGGTTTTGTTTTTAATAAATTTAAAGAGAGGAGATTTCTTCCAGCAAAATTCAAGAATGGAAAACCGAGGCAGATTTGTGGAGATCCCTCATTACACTCTTGTGGTTCATAGCACATTTCAGTTCACATAAAGTTAACATCAGGTTTTGCCCTCCCCCTTCCAGACTTCCCCACCTTCTCAAGCACACAGCTAATAGATGAAGGATTGCAGAAGCAGTCACATTCACAAGACAGTGTCATTCAGGGCTTTCATTTTTGGATAGTACAAACCCTGTGATATAAATGCAGCTCTTCAGAAAAAGAAACAGTTGCAACAAAATATGAATGATCTAACTAAATTTCGAAAAGCACAGACTAAACAAAAAACCAAGGTCAAATCACTGGATGCTTACAACAATGCCTGAAGTGCTTCCAGATACTGTTATACCAAACAATGACAATATTTTATACTTGCATGACAGGCACTTGCAATCTCAGAATGCCTTCCCCCAACCCTAAAAGGTCATTTTGATATTTTGTTGGCAAGTGGGGAAACTGAGCCGCTTCAGGAGTTCATTCTTTTTACTCTGATGGACCTGGTGAAAGTCTGTCATCTCCCTGTGCTGTGCTCCAGTCACTTCACGTGACTAATTACATTAGTCATCTTCTCTTCTGCCATTACAAAGTCTGAAATTATTTTCAAGTTCACTCATCTGTTGATGCAAGTGCTGCCTGCAAACGACCGGCACAGCCACTTCTTATGGGCAGCCTCAGCTAACAGATGCAGCACACTCTCCATTAATGAACACTTCTTTTAAGTCAAATGACGCAGGAGGGTTCAGCGATGGACCATGATCAAAGATAATGGTGATTTTACAATATAAAGTGCTTTTGTTTTCACATTTTTGCAGCCTTTGCTCAACAGGAAAGCTCACCCGCATGAGACAAGGAAGAAAAAAGAGGAATAAAGAGAAAATGGCAGGTGTTAAGCCTGCATTAGAATGAAGACTGTAGATCAATAAGCCTAAGGGAAGGTGGAAAGAGGAACTGCAGCTATTTTAATCATATTTACCTCTACTGGAAAATAGAAAGATAAATTAGAGTAATAGGATTCTTACAGCATAGAGAAGAACACAGTATTAAGACACCAAGATCTTTAAGCTGCTTATTAAAGTTTGTGAAATACAGAATTTCTTCAGCAACCACCTTATGGACACCACTGCACTGAGAAGTACTTTGAGCAATTGTAAAACCTGCACTGCTGGCAAACAAGTGAGCTGGCCAGTGAGAGAAGAGGCCTACAAAGCAGTCAAGATAATCCATCATTACCAAGTTCAAGAGGTCATGGCCAGAGACTGCCCTTCTGAATTTATGGCACTCAGGTGAGGAAAAACCTTCAGCAGAGGCTTGTTCAGTGTAGTGGAAAAGCTGTGATCACTTCAGCAGGTGCTGGGTCATCACCTCTGCTCATAGGAAAGGCACCTTTCTCCAGCAAAGCTCCTAAATGTCACTGGATTTATTAACTCTGGGTAGCAGCTAGTGCCTTTAAGTAAGTTCTTCACTAAATCAGGGCAGGCTTCAAACTCGGGGGTGATGTGAAGTGGAAGGCATTTCACTTGACCTCCCATTAGCCCTTGGTCAAGCCAGTTTATTAAACAAAGTAAAACACCGGGACCACACTAGGAAATAAACCATATATCTGAACTNAAAAAATTAGTTTCAAATCAATCAGCAGTGTAATAGTATTCCAGTCAATGGACATAATCAATGTTTCAGAGAACAGGGAAGGCAGTATTTAAGAGGGCTGGACTGTTTCATTACTCTCTGGAAGAGAACCCAATTTCTTTTTGGTTTTGTTTTGAGCAAATGCAATTGTGCTGTCCTGATGGAAACAAATATTCATCGATTTTACTGAGAATTCTGCTGACCTCAGGAGCATGAGACTGGTATTCCACTTTGATCACATCCTCTGTAGTGATATAATCATTGGAGATTTTTTGTTTATTGCCTTTTTTTTTTCCTCTCCCAAATTTGTTTTTAGGATAGCATTTGGCTCTGAAGTGACTTCTGGGCAGTGTCTAGGTGTTACCAAGGGACATTCTCAAGAGACCATTTCACTTTGTCTCATCTGTTTCCTTTACTTAGTTTCCTCTTCAGATCACAGGGGATGTGGCAATCTTTTAGTGGGTAAATAGGTAAGTTAATCAAAGCTCCTCAGGAAAGGGCTCTGAACAGTGTCAGTTTCAGGGGCCAATTTCAAAAGTGAGTGAACAATCATGGCCTTCACAGAGCAACAGTGTTATCACGGGGTGAGACAATAACAAAGTCAAGCATCTCAGGCTGCACTCCCCAAGATGAGTTCCTCCATCTCTGGTAGCAGAACCATGAGCTGAGGATGCTTAGCACCCCACAGGGCTGGAGTGTCACTGTTGCCACTGTTCTGTCCTTGCACCACTAGTTTGATTTGAAAGGACCTGGCTGTTTATTCCCACTTGAAAAGTAGAATTCAATTTAGCTGATCAAAACCTGGACTGGCTTTGCAACATTTGCTTGAACTACTAAAAATCAAATTCATCTTTGTGATCTAAGCAGTCTTTAGTACAAGACTGATGAATAATAAGAGAAAAATGACTATGATTTGGTTATTGGCTCACCAGCTCTACCTCTTTAAAACAACACTGTTATGATAGTCATCTGATGTAACCCATAATAATGTTACTTTTATGCAATTCCATCAAAATGCTCCAAAGAGCAGCAGACATTAAAATTTTAGTGCACCCAGTTGCTGAATGTAAAGAATTTTGAAGACACCCTTTCCCCCATCAGTCTGCACATTTTCTTGTAGACCATTCAGTGACCTCATATGAAGTGGTGTGGTAGCACTTTTTTTTGGTGGGATGAGAAATTTCCAGGCACCCATCACCTGCATCGTAGGAATATCTGGTTTTAAGGTAAAGTCTTTTTTAAGAAGCCTACATATTTAGAAGGACAGAAACGGAGTCCTTACTGCTCCCATAAGCCAAAGTCTCTGTAACTGCAAAGAAGAGTTTGCTAGAAGAGGAAATGGAAAGCCAGGACTTTTCCCCATCCTGTAATCTGTGAGGGACAGACTGGGTGCAGATGAAGTCTGCTATAAAACAAAGCATTTAGGCAGGCACTTAAACACTTCCTTTACTGAGCCAACTGAAACACTGCACACCAGACAACTTTTTCTTCCTTTTTCCTGAGCATGAATATGGCACCTAGGACTAAATCTAGCACCAAGATGCAGCTGTTTAATATTCAGTTAGCAAGAAAAGGGACACAACAATTATTTAAACTTATTCTGAGCTTACCCAATTGATGTAAAGATAGTATTTTTTATGTGCAGCTGATAAACCCCATGCATAAGCTGGGAAACATTCTGTGCCTGTTTACACTTATCTGGATACAGTCCCAACTAAGCCAGCTGGGTTGACAGAGTCAGAGCTTAGGTGTGTATGATGTTAATGATCAGCCGAAAACAAGCAGCTTCCCACTATGATCATGCTGCTTCTACAGGAATGCCTCACAAAGCAGTGGGCTTTTTTAAAGAGATGGTTATACACTCCTTACGCTAAATGATTCCCAGCTCAGGCAGTGAACAAGATAAACAGAGGAGAGAAGCAAAACAGCCTTCTCTTGTGTGGTACTAGGCTGTAACTCAGAAAAGCTTAAATCATGTTTCTGGCCTTGGATTTTGTGCATGATGTTAAGGACTAGGTAGCTTGTCAATGGTACCTCTCATTCTGGTAATTTTTAAGTGCCTAAAGCGATACCGTTAAACTTCAATATCATAGATCAAAAAATAAGTTGGAAGTATTTGTACAGTGCTTTACAGAAGCACCGGTGCAATTCCTGCTCACGGTCTAAGTCACAGATGAGAGGAAGACAAAAATCCTGACATCAGTTGGACATACTGGTTTTCTACCACTACAGCAATGTGTCTCCACATGGAAAAACACAATGTCCTAGAGCAGTCAACAAGCTCATCCTAAGCCAACTGACTACAAAAGACAGGGCTGTCCAGTGTCTCTACCATGTGCTTCCCAGCGAGGCGAATCATTCAGAGCTGGCTCTAGGTTGTTGGTAAGCCAGGTAGCAATTTTCCCCATCCTAAGACATACAGCCAGCTCTCCCCTGGAAATATGATTTATGATGCTGGACACTAAATAGCGTGTGTATACTGCCCAGTCAACCTACACGTGTCGTCTCTTGCCCAGATGGCAAGATATTAGAGAGAGACTGGGGTAACTGCAGCGGAGGCACTGGAAACATGGCAGGGAAGTGGAGAGCTGGGAACAGGGAGCAGCCCGGAGGTTTCACATTGAGAAAGCTCCAGTGGGAAATGCAGGGTGCACAGAATCCAAATCAGGTGAAAACCAGGATTCGTTAGTTACACTGTTCACAGGACTCTTTTTATTTTTCAGTTATATCTTCTTCTCTTCCAAGAAAAGGCAAATGGTACCTGCCTCTTCATACTCCCATTATGTTGCAATTATTAATTGTTTATCTGTTGACTTTTTCTTTAAAAGGATGTTTGGGGCAGATGCAGAGAATATAACATTTCTATGGTTTGCTCAACGCAGACTAGCTTAGGCGGGGATGTGAAAGGGCCTGGGGAACCACATGGGAGCAGAGAGAAATATAAGGGCAGTGCAACAGTCATAAGTATGCATGCATCTAAATGGTTTTAATGGGGTCACTTCTGTCCTAAGGGATAACACACTACAGTTCAGATGACAGACTCTGGCCCTGAGCTTGTGAAAGATTTTGCAGATGAGAGTGACAGGCTTGGGTTTAGCACAGAGGGGACTGTGCACTGAGAACCTGAATGTGGCCAGATGGCAAAGAGGGGTATGTGTCCCCACCGGAAGACTGAATGGCTACCATAAAATTAGGCAGAGAGGAGGAGACTGCAGTGCAGGAAAAGACCTTGTGTCAGATTGAAGCTCGGACAAAGGTTTCAGAAGAAAGGGATGGTTTTGGAAAGGTCGCAAAGGGACACTATTACAGTATCATCACTGCCAGCAAGAAGGAATAGCTGCAGGTTTATTCTGCAACAAGACTTTCATTTGTTCAATGCAGAACATTTTAAAACCTTCTTCATCCTCCAAAAGTACAGCTATTCCACCCAACGAGTCTCTTTTCAACGTTACTGAAGAGAAATAGAAAATACACCTCCAAATTAGGAAACTGTAGTTGGGTAGATAGTAAACAACATGGGGCTGTTCGAAGCGGTTTGGAACTCTCCCAGTTTAGAACCTTTCTTAAAAATGTGCCCATCGAAGCCTGTTCTCTCTGCACTACCATCCTCCCTGCCCTGAAAAATCACAGGCAGACCCAAGAGAATTTAGTTAGAATTAATCACTGATAAACTTCATGTAAAGGCTTTACTGAACTCTGAAAGGGGCTCAGGGAAAAGCACACACATATGTGCATGCACACTGGCCTTTAGGATAAATGAATTAAAAATATGGTCATATGAGTTTCTTTCCCTGGAAAAAAAAATAGTATTGGCATTGACTGATCAATAAGGGGTTTGGGGTTGGATTTGTTTGTCTGTTTGCTTTTTGTAATCTATAAAAATGCCTAATACATCAGGAGCTGAATGTTTCACTTTAATGCAGAGTTAACCACTGCTATTCATTAGCTGACTTTTATGTTGCAATCAATTCAGTCTCAATATTCTACACTTTTATCTCTGCTATAAAAGAGCTCTATTAGCTTTACTTGGCTCAAAAACAAAAGAGTGAACTGCCCTTAATTATTAATAATCTGTTTCCCCTTCAGTAAAGCTTTTTGGACCTTTACTACAGTCCAGTGATGTATTTATTTGATGTGCAGGGTTCAGAGCAATACAGTGCACTCTCTCTGGGAAAGAACCCAAAAATAACTATCTACTTGATATCGACCCAAGGGATTTCCTAGGGGAGTGAGAGTATCATTTCAGAGCAGGTCATCAGTGGTTTAGGGAAATTAGACAAATCTGTGTCTGGGGAACAGAGGCCTCAGGGTTTGTAAACGTGCTAGAGAACCTTTCCCCTCTTGGTCACCAGTTCAGGTCTATCCAGCACATCAGTGACTGGAAGCTATTAAACATCTAATGAACTTTTGGGGCCTCCTGAAACAAGGAGTGGGATTCCTAACAGACACATCTTGGAGCTGCTCCTACACAAACTGTAGTCTGAACAGTAATAAACAGACACAGAAACTGGGAATAAGCACAGTGGAGTGAAGAATATTTAATCTTCTGAATGCTCCTGGCCTGGCAATCCAGCTTTACATTTACTAGCGGCACTTCCTTGTTCTTTAAAAGAATCACAATAATGCCTTACAAATCACTTTGCTATAGCCTTTCCTCACGAACCCCATCAGAAGGGCACAGAAGACTTAACAGCCCAGCCTTGCGATGTCTCTGATATTGGGGAAGATAAAAGAGTAAAGAAGGATTTGATTTCATGCTTGGAGGCCCGCTCAGGGAGTCTATGACTCCCAAACTGCTACATGCTGCCAGTCTAGCTTTGATGCAGGTCTTCCAGGAGAAAGAGGAGACAAATGCTGAGCATTACAACCACAAACCACAGCTGTTGATGGGAATTGGCAAGAGACCAGGGAATGCCGGGAAGCATAGATGGCCTGCAGCAGAAGGTAGAGCTCAGCAGGGCTCTCTGACACTTGAAGCTTTTTTCTTCAGCTCCCAGTGCTTTTCCACCCTGGCATCTGGTTCCTGTGCTAGCGCAAGGGAGGGACAGTGCGGTGCAATTTTATGGTATGTTCTCCTAGGTTATGTTGGCACTTCCTTGGGTAAACATGCCTTAGCACAGGCTCAGCTTCACCATGCCCCTGGGGTTCAAATCATGTGCAGCTATACTGTCTGCTTTAGCTTACTGATAGCTTGTTCCAGTTGCCTCCATATTTCATTTGAGGAGTAGGGGGGTGAGGCTTGTGAACTGTCCTTCTCCTTTCTTCTAACCTGGGACAGAGCCACGCTGAGTAGCAGAGACAAGCTGTGGCAAAGCCCTGTCAGTCGGCACAGCTGCAACCAGAAGAGCATGTGATGGGGCTTGTAGTTCTGTTCTCCAGAGCAGGAACCAGTGAAGCTGGACCCAGGCTTTGTAGCTGCTGCTCAGCTATGAGACTTTGGCTGTACCCTGGTGCTCCCATTTCTTCACACCCTTTTGAGCTCTTCAGGGCTCTCTTTATCACTCATACGGTACATGACTAAACTATGCCTAAATTCAGGCACTGGCTTCTGAATAGTGCAGTAATAGAAACTGCAAAGAGCATGCAAGTTTTGATGGCTGAAAAAGGAGGACTTGAAAAAAGAAAGAGGAAGGGGTTTTTTTGTAATGGGATCTGCTGTTCACCCGCTTTTGTTACCAGCATGTGCAAATCTAGCTATTCTAGTCCATTATATTAAACAATCTCGCATTCAGTAGCAGGTGAAATGTCATACCTCAGGGTAAATTTTCACTGCAGTAGGCAGAGAATTTGTCCTTTAAATACCCTTAGTATTAATGGCAAATTGATCCAGCAATTTAAACTCCAAGAGATACAAACGTCTCATATGGGACCATTTTCAAATGTGTTGACATTTTGATTCACAAAATGAGACACTTTTAGAAACAAGTGCAAATTCATTTCATTCAGGATTTGAGGTCAGATGGATACCGGAAGAGAAATGTGCAATGAATGGTTATTACGTTCATCAAGTATCATTTAATCTCCATACACTCAAGGGATTCAAGTG
This sequence comes from Chloroceryle aenea, assembly GCA_013399075.1. Taxonomy (NCBI): domain Eukaryota; kingdom Metazoa; phylum Chordata; class Aves; order Coraciiformes; family Cerylidae; genus Chloroceryle; species Chloroceryle aenea. The sequence continues at coordinate 1,976 of VWZY01004948.1, read as the reverse complement.
ATATCAGAGAAAGGAAGGGCAATTTCTGAAGTTCTCTGTATTAACTGGTAAATCCTCCCATGGGGCTGGAACATAAATTCACCTATTGCACTTGCAATAATAGTGTCTAGGCCAAAAGAAGAGACCAAGTTTCAGTGACCTCTGAAAGGATGTCTTTCAGCCTATCGGATATGCTTTCATCTGCGAAAAGCTCTGATCCTGCTGAGCTCCACCTGGGGGAGTTGTCAGTGTTTTACTGATGTCAGTGAAATTCACCACAGGACTGGAGCCCAACAAAACAAGCACTGGAAACAAAACAAAAAATAAAACACACCAAGAGAGGGTAGCTTGCCTGTTTCCCAAAGGCTCTGGCCACTCTTCCAGCTCAGAAATTATTCAGAACACTGTGAGAAAGACAATCTAAACAAATGTTTAGGACACATCCACAACTGCATTACAGATAGAGTTCCTCATAGGTCAAACCTTAATGAAACCCAGTGAAGCCCAAGGCTCCATCCAGCAGAAGAGAGTAGAACAGGCCTGGAGCAGCCTTGAAGAAGGACCAACGTGGCAAGTTGCTGGGTCTTAGCTGGGTGGTAACTACCACCTGTGCTTGGACCCTGGCTTGGAATACAGTGGCATGACTGCAGGCACAGTGCTGGGAACAGAAACAAGTCTCCTCTTCCTCCTCTCCCCCTGAGCTTCAGCAGGTGGTGCAGCTCCCAACAGAGGAAGACAAAAGGGGCATCTTCTCCCTGTGCTACTCCCTAACTGGCAAGGCTGGGGCCTGCTGGCTCTGGTTACCCCCAGCAGCAAGGATACCTTCTAGCTGACCCCCAGAGTCTCCCCAGCCACAGGGGAACTGTTCAGGGGGATGGCAGGGCATGCCAGAAAACTGGCAGTAATTTCGATGAGCTATGTGTTATAATTTCACAGGAAGATTTCACAGGAAGTCCATGGCTCCTCTCACATGGCCATAAGCATTCCCTCTTGCAGAAACTCCAGCCAGTGAGTGTCTCATGACAGGGGGAACATGAAGACTTGTATCACCTCATGTTCAGGGAACCAGGGAAGGAGAACAAATGCAAGGGAAGTTCATCACTGACGTTCCCCTGCAGAGCAGTCTCTGCCCTTCCCCAGTAGGGCTGGTAGAGAGGGGGTTGCTTTTCTGGGACCCACTTCCCAGAGGAAGTTAAACCAACTTGGGTGCTGACTGAGAATGCGACTTCCCTCACAGACACACGTACAGTAGTGCCCAGCAGAGTTAAAAGGAAGAGGAAAAGCCCAAACTCTGAGCAATATGCAAATGACTGTATTCAGCTGTATGAAAACAACTGCCCAGGAACAGCTCCAAACCCACACAGTATTGGGCAATGTGCTGATAAGCAACAGTCTTTTTGGTGGCCTTGTATTGGATTGTGCTCTCCAAGGGCCCTGAGCAAGGGCTCCAGCCTGCCAGTAGGATCAGCAGCACACAAGGTTATCAGGACCAGTTCTTTTCTACATGCTCACTTGAGCATAGTGTTTTCCTCTTAGGCCCCCACTTCCCTCTCTTGCTTCCTCAAACTGACTGACATGCTGCAAGAGTCTGTGGGGGAAGAATTTACTGGTCCTGTACCATCTATATCATCTCTTCGAAACCCCTTGCAAAAGCATGCAAGTGTTTGTAATCTCCACCTGGGTGGCATTCCCATGCAGAGTAAGAGTTCAGAGTACATCTACCAATTGTCTGATGCATCAAGTGGTTTATTTTTAAGAAAAGGATGACAGATCAAACAGAACCTCAACAAGCTTAACAGACCATTTTTTTTTTTTTCATATGAACAGCAGCCACAAGTCCTAGGTGCAATCATACCTCAAATTGAGGAATAGAACCACAGAACGCCTTTGGTAGGAAGGGACCTCTAAAGGTCNCCAACGCTCCCTCGGGGCAGCCCCCGGACCCTCCCGACGCTCCGCCTGCCTCAGCATTTTGTGTGGCCGAAACCCCGCTGCCC
>VWZY01004938.1:0-14282 GCA_013399075.1 Chloroceryle aenea | reverse complement strand
ATAAGAGAAGGAAAGAGATAAACAAGCAAACACACAAATGATTCAAAGACAGTCACTCATCATCTCCCGTCAGCAGACTGATGCCCAGACAAGCTCTGAGTGGATGGCTACTTCGGAACAACTGGCCCATAGATTTATCACTGAGCTTGATGTTGTATGATAGAGAATATCCCTTTGTTCAGTTGGGGTTGTCTGTCCTGTCTTTCCTTTCCCAGCTCCTTGCCAGTCAACTAAAACCCTGGTGTGTTATCAATGCTGTTTAAGTCACCGATATAAAGCACTTCACCGCATGGATTGATGTGAAGAAATTCTACTGCATCTCTGCCAGATCAGGTGCATACTTGTATCCAGAAATAAAAACAGATTCTGATTCATTAACTTCTTAATCTAATTCTGTTTGTGCTGAGATGACACTTGAGTAAACGAATGTAGTTCCGCGGATGTAGGCTGCGAGCTATGGACTGTTACTGTATGGCATCCAGATGAGGTGTCCAAAACAGTACAGGTTTTATAAATTTGACTGACATTAAAAATATAAATAAACTTTGGCTTCCATGATACTTTTATTTAGAAATAAACAATTTTGTTTGGTACAGAAGCACAGATATTTAGTGGCATTTCAGATATCGTTTAGTAACCTGGCACTTCCTTCCAGTTGCTGCTCCAAAAGGAGCAGATCTCTCAAATGTCTTGCATTGCATCTGCCATCCTTGTGAATATGACACTGTTCTTTCATATACAAGGCATCTAAATACCTGTGCTTCAGCACTGAATCACAACTAGTACCTGATTTCTTTCCTATGTCATAAAAAGGGCTATGGTGACTGTATATGTGAAGGAAGAGCACACAAATCTGGGAAATCCTTTTGGAATAATATTGATATCTCATCTGGAAACACAGTGTTTGCCCTGCTTTCCATTTTCAAGATTTTATCCCATAACTCTGTCCATTAACAAATGAATGATAATATTCAGCCCCCTTTTAGGATTAGAAGAGCCATATAACCCAGCACATACTAAATGTGTGTAAGTATATATACTTACATGCATATATAGATACATATAGATACTTATTTATGTACATAATGCAAAAACCTTTATTACATAATGCATATGAGAAAATCACTGTGGAGCGACGAGGGAAGATGCGGTCAATCAGTATGACTGGTAGGCGAAACTCCGTTTATTAGCTATCAGCGCAGTACTTTTATATGGTCACCTCATTAATAGTCACACTTGTCCATCCTCTATTGGTTCAATCCACAGGGTCTCTTAGCATAACCCAACCCCTCTCGCGGTAACAGAAACCTGTTAGACCCTCATTCCACAATATTCTATTATTGTACAACTTATCAGCTCAAGGTCATGCTGTGTCTGTTTCTTGCAAGGATTGCTGCTGAGCTTAACAGGTTGCTTCAGAAGATACTTCTCTTAAAGGTACATGACCCTTGTCTTTTAGCCATTCTACAACAAATCACAGTTTCTTTTATTTTCTAATTTAACTACCTTTAATTTAGAATGTTATTTTTAATTTTGGAAAGGTGTCTTCACAGAATGGACTTCAACATGCTAGCATTTGGGAAGCTGCTGTGAAATAAGCAGTCAGGATACCTGCTGTAAATATATTCTCTATATTATATATAATATATGGAATAATTTCTCTTCTGTAAGCATTGGTTTGGGATGCTATCTTATTTACTTACGATAATCACTGAGAGGAAACATGGTTCTTTACAAACATACTTGCACACAGGTAAAGTCTAGGAACAGTACATTGGAGACACACTTCAAAATGTTCATGCTTCCTACTTAGGTTAGTTTTTGTATTATTTGTATTATTTGTATTTTGTAATTTGTATTATTATTTGTATTTTGTATTTTGTATTTCTATTTGTACAATTTATTTTCTGTACTATGGAACTATTATCTGTTGATTTTGGTATGGCACTCTGTTCATTGATTTTCTGCAGATTTTAGAACATTCATAAAATAACAGTCTTTGACCCAGGCTATGTAGCGATAGTTCCACAATTCCTGCAAAAGACCTCTTAATTAAGAAACAAAAGTTATTCAGACAGAACTACAGTTTGAGAAGAGCTGAGTTACCAAACTGGTGAACTCTAGACATTTATTTGGGAACCTTACTAGGAGTCTTAAAAAATCTGAAAAAAATCCAAAACAAACAAGGAGATAATTTAATTATTATTAATTAAAAAGGATAAAGAAATACCTAAATAAAGCATTGAGATACTTTAAATGTTGTCACGGTTTAGGGTCAGGATGGCTCCTTAGACCTATAAAAGATACTCTCTGCTAACCCCACTCCCTTGCCAAAGGGGAAGAGAAAGGGAGTAAGACAGAGAGGCTTAGTGATTAGAAAAGGAACTAAATAGAACTATAGCAGGGAAAAAAAACAAAAAAATGTCTGTCGAGTTAATTAAGCTCCTCTCAAGTTGGTTCACAGTCCACCTGTATTTATTCAACCTGAGCTTATTATATTGTCATATTTTCCTATAGACCAAGATGTCTCACTGTGCATTGTACGCTGGTTCCACTTTTTGCTCTTACAGAACTCCCTGGCACCATCTCCTGGCAAAGGCGCATCTGTGGACAGGAAAGGGAGGACAACAGCAGTGTGAGCTACAGTTCCTCCTAAGAACCTAACAACTTAGGAAACCACAGCATAGTGTTAGATCAAGAGACACCGCATCCAGTTTTTAAACCAAAGCAGACAAGTAATTTAATGTTTTGAGAATGCTGAAATGAAACATTTTGAGCTGATTTTATGTTTTTGTAATATAAAAACATGTAAAACATATTTCTTTATACACATAAACACATTTTATCATATTCACTACACGCATTTTACAAAGTTGGATAGTTTGTAAGGACTGCTGTCATAAAGAGGAAATTAAGCTAAAGGTTCTGGAAGAATATAATGTATTAAAAATTCTCTTTAATTCAATGTGAGTTTTAAGTAAAACAGCTCCTGAAGGCATATACATACTTGTCCAGGCTGTAAGTCCATTTCTGAATTGACTCAATATTATCAAAATGGGTAAGAATATTTGAATTATTTTTTTAATGCTTCTGAATTGAGAAGGTTTGGAATGATTAGTGCACATGGAGACAATACCTCAGTGAATCTAAATACAACTTAACTCTGCTGAGGATTCCTTCTCAACACTGAGGATGACTGCATCTTTGGTATTAGAGTGAGGATCTCTAACAGAAACAGAAAAACAACTTGTCTGCCTGCAGATAGGTAAAAATGGATTAATATACACCTGAAAGGTCATTAATTATGTCTTTTCTGGTTTATGAGATAAATTTGATATATTTATTTAGACAAATATTTTGTTATAAGGCATATGGAATCTGCATTTCATTTTTAAGGATCATCATCTGTTGTTTTACTTATTTCTTTTTTTCTGTTACATACACCTTCTTTTTTTAGCTCTTCTTCTGTACAAGGAATTTAGGACTGAACTGAGCATTAAGACTTGTACCTTTCATTTTCAGTGTCATGTATTGCTAAAATTGCTCAAGGCTAATATATTTTCATGCATCACAGGGAAAGAAACAGCATATGGATTTAAAATGCCCAGCTATACGTACTTAATTGAAGTGTTGCAGTCAGGAGTCAAGTTGCCTTTGGCTTCTTTTATAATCAATAGAGATAAATAGATATGGTACTGCTACTTCTCCTAGGATCTGTACCATCTTTGAGAAATCTAATCTCTATTGACTACTTGGAGAGCTTCAGTGAGGCATCTTGAGCTACTTACAGATCACACCTCATATGTGATATGTTTCCAGTTTCCATGGAGAAGAACACCTCAACAAACATCAGTAGTACATACCATACCTTTGGAAGGTAAACTACAGTTAGATAAATATGTGCAAAGAGGGACAAACCTGTGCATGTATTTGGGCTTGGTGCATAAAACAACTGTCATAAAATAAGCATGCCAGGAATGCAGGTGTTAGATATTCTCTTTTGCTTGATTAAAACCTGTTGATTTTGTCTCTGGCCATCCAATTTCCCACTGGTTTCAGGAATGTCTAAAAATTCTTTGTGCTTATATTTTTAAGAAATGTGTCAATCTACTTTTCAGAGTTTGAATTTTGTTTTATTCTTACTTTTTTTAAAAAAAAAGTTCAAGATAAAATCAATCACATATTTATGATAACGTTCATCAATTATTAGTCTATGAGTTTTAAAAATCATAGTCCTGTTGTTTACTACTTTTGCTTATAAAAATATTTCAGTACACAATTAGAGCATTTAATAAATTAATGAATTATGAATAATGCTATACAAATGCTGTCATTTACCAAGGTAACTTGGATAGATCCCAGTCTGTATGCAGACTGTCATTCTCACATCTGGACATGACTTCCATGCACACAGAATCACTTGACTCATTTACAGTGACAACAAGCCTGTGAGATGATCAGAGAGAATTTCATGTTGCAAACTCCAAGCTCCATGAAACAGAGTATAAAAGATACCATTGCTTATAAGAAAGTTATGGTTTTATCAAAGAGAAAAAAGAATACAACTTTTCCTCACCAAATTCTTAGCTATAATTTTTCTGCTTTTCCTTTATGTTTTCGGTATAATCAAATGCAATGGGTGGAGTGAAAGCTTTCAACAATGTCTCAAGATGAATTCTATGTATCTTTTTTTTTTTTTTTCTTTCTTTCTCTGTGAGGAATACTAACTTCCAGAAGTTTGTGATATTTTTACTTTGTCTTTTCATTCTCTATAACCTCAACACTACATTATTAAGTATATTTGGCCCACAGACAGTACTGGAGCTCAGGGACAACATAATCCCAATAAATACCAGTTTGCTTTCTTGAAGGAGAAGATATAAAATGTAAGCTTATATCTGCTATTGAACTGAGTGATCCTTGCCAACATTTGTATTTGTCAGATCATCAAAGAAGTTGTAAGAATTAAATAGAGATGGAAAATGTTGATGTGTCTTCTTACTTTACTTTTCATGTCAGTTATCTACAGCATTTCACATCCCTGTGCAGACTACTTTCACTCAGACTTAAGGTGACCTTAATTCAATTTTTTTTCCAAGAACTCCACAAACAAAGTATCTGGAAGTGAAGGATATCCACCTCCAAAAGAAAGCGTTTACACAAGAATTTAATGCATTTTGACAAAGAAATCTCATCTTTCTTTGAATGTCTCCATGGAAATCACACTTGAGGTAAGGCAGGTATTTTCCAATATAAGTTGTACATGTGGTTTAACCTCAGCTGGCAACTAAACACCATGCAGCTGCTCACCCACTGTGCCCCCAACAACCTCCCCACACACAGACCCCTTATGAGTGAGATGGTAAGAAGAATCAAGAGAAAAAGATAAAACCACATGGGCTGAGATAAGGACAGCTTAATAAAACCACGAAGAGAGAAGAAATAATGGTAACAATGATGATGCTAATGAAACAATATATATAGCAAACAATATAAACTCTGAGGCTCTATCAGTACCCGAGACATTTTCCCTGCTCTGGGTGCAGGCTGAAGCTAGCGTGAAAACCTACATGTTCATATGGTGTCAAATATATGATTGGCTGGTTTGGTTGGCTGACCTACACATGGCGCCTCAAAGCTCCTTGTGAAAATTAACACTATCCTAGCCAAAGCCAAGACAGCTGTACTTCAGGTGTCTGATGATTAAAAGTAATCCTTTGAGCTGCTCATGTTACAGCTTGTCCTTTCTTATTTGTGCTGCAGAATTGTATGTTGAAATCATGTCACAAAATGACTGAAACATTTAAAATAGAATAACAATGACAAAAATTTAAATAACAATAAACTAATACAGAAGAATTAATATTCTGTTTTCTCATTAATAAATGCATGTATATGAAGTAGAGCCTTTGCCAAATACTTGTTTGAATACACAAGCCCATGGATTCATTGAAGGGTTAGGTTTTGAATTATTTCTTAGAGTATAAGGTTGTCCCCACAGTTCCACTAAAAAAGTTGACTTTGTCCAAGAAGAGTTAAATATTTTCCTTTTGTTTCTCTAATTTTAATTTATTTTTAACTTTATTTTGCAGAGTTAGTTAATATTAAATGCTGATGTGTCATTCCAGACTGTTGTTTCTGAGTATTTTCTTCAGTCATTGTTCTGATATTAGATGATCTTGCAGACAGTGCAATACCTGTGGATACTTTCTTTGGATCAGTCGCTCATTAATTCAAACAACTATTTTCTGTTCATGTGGTTCTTCTCCATTATCTCAGCTGCAGAAACAGTATAGATGTAATATGCAGATAATATCAAGTTTCAATATTTTATAGTAAACAGAAGAAATAAACACAAAGTGAATGGAAAATTATACACACATACTGTGAATAACAGAAAGCATGAAAACTATAACCTGCTGAAGCTCTTGGTTTGCTCTATCTGAGCAATATGTAAGACAAAAAACTGAATATTAAGCTGCTTAAACATCAATCATTTCTATGATTCACAGTTGAAAAGTATGTGACAGCAATGTATTTTCAGCCATAATCCAGACTTTGTCTGTCTATAGCACAAAATGAGATGAAGTAGGCAGTAAAAAAGGCAAATCTTGAAATTAGCTCTAAATTTCTACTTTGGAGATGAAGTACCTTTCTAGACTGTCTCAGATATGCAAGATATTATTCACATTATCACAATACGATCCTTCTGCTTACTTTCTCTTTGAGTACTTTGATCAGTCATAAAACAGTTATTGAAACGTTCAAGAGCCAAACTGTCAGTAATATCCACACAGCTGAAACTTCTTTAAATGAATGAAACAACAGTTCGTATCCAGAAGACGATATTTATTACCTGTTGTTTCAAGATGATTTAAAATCTTCACGACAGTTTTTTATTTATTTATAATTAACATATTAATTTTGTAAGCCTAAATAGAAGAGATTTCTTAGTGAGAATTTTGACTCTGGAGCTGACAGTCACATACATCATGAAAAATTATTAACTTTCAGAACTGGCTGACCACCAAAAATGTTATATTTTCCCCTGTTGATTTAAACTAAGATTAAATATGTGTATTTGAACTTACATTGGACACCTGCAAATTTGGAATGTTCATCAATGTTGTATAGAGAGGTGACTTGAAGGCATGACTGCTGGTTCCGAGGGAGTCTGCTGTAGGAAGGAAAAGCAGAAAAGCCATTGCAAAGAATTAATGCCTAACTGCATCAATTAAAAGGGGCCTCTGGCAATGTATCCTTTCTCTGCCTGCTGTACAGTCAACAGAGGGATACTGCCTTGAAAAAAACTGACATTTAGCTTCAGTTTCTATCGCTATAGTGATGCTGTCCTTGTTCAGGAAAGAAAGCAAAGCAAAAACATAACCATCCATCCTGGCTGGGTTTTCCTAAAGGGCTCTGCAAGTGATGAGTACATCAATTTGTCTAACCACATTTTTTTGAGAATTCATAGAACATGCAAATGTTCTATATACTATACAAAAATGTTTCAGTTTTGTTCACTGGAAGACGAATAACCTTCTTTGATGTCAAGAAGAAGGTTAATTTAAAGAAAGATGTAGTCAGCTTTTACTTTTTTATACTGGAGGTATCTTTTATTATCCAAACAGTAAGTTTCCAGGTTCATTGGCAGTTTTTCAATGGAAATTCTTGGATTCAAATCTAATCTTTCAGGTAGCAGAAATATTAATACATACAGTATCTCTGTGATAATCTTGGTTAGACACAGATTGTGCAAATGAAACAAAAAGGATGAAAGATTATGTTAGTGCTTAACACAGGTAGAAAATTATTTAAAGGTATACAGTTAAGTAGAATACAACCACTTATTGGAATGATGATTATATATTTGTTTATAAAAGCAATATTTGCTTCAATTTATCTGACTTCCTGCATATATTTAAAGAAAACCACAGTGAAGTCTTCAGGAAACAGTTTAGTAGTAGTCATGTATTAGTGTTATGCTACTGGTAGAATAACAAGTTTGTTTTGATGATATTCTAAAAATAGTGTCTTATGGATACAGAGAAAATAGTTAAAAATCAATAAATTGTCAAGGCTTCAGATGAAGAATCTTAACTTTTTGTGCTGTGTAAGTTGGTCACAAAAGCTAACTATTGATGAAGTCTGATAGCACGCCTACTCATATCCAGCAAGATTTAATATCCTGTTGGTTTAGATATCGGGTTCAGAGTAATGGTACATGCAAAGCACTTGTTTGGTGAGCTACAGCATAGAAAGAAATATGCTTACCTGAGTAAGTCTTTCATGAACTCTTTAAAAGCATTTATGATTGGCTACAGTTTTACCTCCACATATCTGTCTGAAAATAGGGGAGGAGAGGGGAGCTGAGATATGAAACTTTATAAGCTCTCAGAAAAAAAAGAAAATGGGGATGGGGAAATGTACAAAGTGAAAGAGTCAATGTTAAGGAATTCTGTGGTTTGCATCATGAAAGTATAAAAGGTTGTTGCCCACTGATTTGCCCTGTGGAATACTAAGGGCTTTTCATCTTTCTCCAGTCAGGCTTCCAGAGTTAGTATTTCAGCCTAACATCATAGTTCAGTGTGGCTGATGACACCTATTAAGAAACATTCAGAACATAAAGGATATTCTGTAAGCTAGAAACGGTAAAAAGAGCTTACCAGTACTTAAATATCTTGGAGGTGGACTGTGGTTTAGATGATGTTAAACAAGATATTCTAACTTCTTACTCTTTAACTGCAAGCAATGCTGAAATATGTTATGCAATTATTCTATCTGGGAGACATGAACCAAACTGATTGTTACTATTCAGCTTTATTTTAGGATGACTAAGAGTAACAACAGTTACTTCTAGTGAAAGTAATTGACTACTGAGAGATTTATTGCATCTGTGTTTATATACATATGTGAAACTTAATGCCACTACTTGATTTCCTTATTCACAGCTCTGGAACAAGAAGACTGAAAGACTTTTTATTGTGTAGAGTTATTTAAATGGACTGGGAAACTAGAAACTGAGTCTTATATCATGTTTTGCATTGGACTGGGTAATCTGGCACTGGTTAAGATGATAGCAAGATAGCCCAAGTGTTTCTGCACCATGGGGTCCCACCCCAAAGTCCCTGTAGTGTGACTGTCCAAGTTCTCTGCCCACATGGAGGTTCAGCTGGTGCCTGAGCCTCTCGCTATGTACCACTCTGGAAGACTGAGTAATGTCTTACTTTGAACAGAAGCAGACTGTTCTGAAAAAAATGGAACTAAACACCTATCCCCCGTGTGTCTTAGTAAAGCAATCCTTAGGGCCAGGCAGGCCTGTGTTGTTTGTTTCCCCACAGAATAACCTTATTTAAGAGATTATGAAAGGGACTGATCACCTCACTCCTTTAGGTGCATCTTCAGGTGAGGCAAGGATGGGAAGAGTATTTTTGCTGTGGAGTTTGTGTCTTTGCTCATGGCTGTCATGAACTGATGCTTACCCATGAATTGTAAAGGCTAGCAGTTGTCCTGAAAAGAGAAGTGAAGCACACTTATGAACCTAAGGTAAGTTTTTAAGATTTTCATGAGGCCTGATTACTAAACCAGCTTCTCCCTTTTGAGACTGACATTTACACAGCCCTCTGCCTGCTTTTAACAATAGAAATAATCTTCAATCTATTAGCAAATTCAGGTTTTTGGCACTGAAGGAAAGAAAACAGAAAGAAGAAAAAGACAAAAATAATTATATCAAACTCTTTATATAAATGTGCTACTGTGAAAGTAACGCCACTTCAGTAAATAAATTTGTAACTTGTCAGTAATGTTGTCATTAGCACTCACTGTTAATGACTGAAAGTAATACAATAGCACTCTTTTGCTAATATCTGTGAAGTACTTCATTAGTTAAAATTCGGGGTAGTATTGACCATTAGGCTTTTTCTAAAGGCAAATTCTTTACCTTTTTTTGTATTTTTTATGTTTATTTAAATTTTTATTAGAAGTGTTGTATATGAAATACTAGTTTTGTATAAGAAGTACTACGCTTTGTGTTAGGGTTTTTTTACAACTTTAAGCAACTAGAAAAGGAATTTTTAAAGAAAAGCTAAGTTTTAACCCATTGAGAACTTTTCCTTACTATAAGATAAATACACTCACTTTGTAAAACTGAAAAGCTGATGGTATTCTAAGCATTATTAAAGTAAGGAAATGTTTTGTGTTTACATTTTCTATGTCTTCAGCCATGATCTTGTCACTGTATGAATCTTGAATTTATATGCATATGTTGAGAGCATGCTTTTGAAAGAAGTGGTATTTAAAAGTTACTTATGTGAATACTTAAAAAATATCATAATGTTATGAAATGGACAGGATATGCCATATAAAATGCCTGTGAACAACAATAATTTTATCATTATTGTTATTCTGCAAAAACAAATACTTATTCTGTCCTCCTGAATTTATTTATATGTGGAACACATAGGTAATATGTTTAATCCTATAAAAAATATGTTAAAAGTATTCTTTTAAGTTGGTCAACAGATATCAAACATGCATCTTAAACCCCAGAAAAATACGCTGGTAAATTTGTTCTATTATTGTCATGCCAAGGAATCAAGCATCTCTTTTATGTTCAAGAACTGATGAAGGATGATGAAGTAGAAGGAAAATTGAATCCAGAAAATGTCCAGGAGTTACTACAGTCCTTTATTTATGATTGCAAGGCACATCTGGAGGCAATGGACCAACAGAAACATGTCACTTCCTAACTCTGCCAGGTTCAGACTGCCTTAGGTACTTCTTGATCAGCTCTTTCTATACATCCATGTCCACAGCTGGGGTCAATGAAACTAGTCTAAGCAGCCTAGGTTGTGGTCCTACTGATAGTAATGAGATAGATACCATCTATGTTTTGTTCTTCTTGTATGAACAAAATCTAATTTCATTTTGAGTTGTATGTATCAGGAAAAATGGGACAATACTCTTCAACTTCAAGAGCAGTAATCTTAGCAAAGCAAGACTTTTTCTTTTCCTGCAGGTACTGTTGCAAGGATGGGAAGAAATAGAAATAGATTAAGACAGCTTTGTGGAGCTCTTTAAGAGTATTTACGCAAGGGTGAAGTGCGAGTGAAAAGGACAGTCCTTGTTTGAGAATGAATAAGTGGCCAGCGGGATACTAGTTACTTGGAAATACATCTTGATAATTAGGTTGGAAATATTATATGAAAAGTATACCAGTGGTTTATGATGAATGAAATAGAGGAAAGAAAATGAATAATACTTGCAAAAGGAAAGAAGACCTGACAAACTGCTGAACTTGGAAAAAGAGCAGTTGTAAGAAGGCTTGTACCGCTGTTTACTGAGATAAAATTAATCTGCCTGTGTGACAACTTTATATTTTCTGATTGTAAAATTTTTGGTTTTCCTTTCTTTTTGCCTTTTATCACCCTTTTTAAAAGACAGTAGAAACCAGATATAAATTCATTGACTGTTACCTTTTCCTGATAATTGCCTATGAATTCCAGAATAAATCTCTTTCAGAATCCAAATTTATAGACAGTTACATTGTCTCCTCTTTAGCATCCATACTGCACATTTGAGGATGTGGCTGCGGTTGTCAAAGTAAAAACAAAGAAATGTGAGAGAGAAACATACAACACCAAAACACACTCTACCCCATATCAGGATTCCTACTGAAGAGACAGGACTGTCTTTGACAGGACATCCTTTTGTTTATACATTGTTAGTGAATGTCTCCTGTCTGTGCAATGAAAATACATTAAGAGGCAGGAATATAAATTCAGAAAGGAAATTGACTTATCAGTAGAATAGGAAAAGGTTCCACGCTTTATTCCTTCCTTATCACCTGAGTTCATTGTTTCTGTAGGTTAATTGAAGAAATGACCATGAGACTTTTTAAATCTTAAATATGGTAGAATCCTTCATCTGCCTAGAAAGTTCATTTTGGTTCTTAGAGCCAAGTTAGCATTTCAGCTGCCTTTCAGTGAAAACACAGTTCTCTGCCTTGAATAGAGAATTGCTCTATAGTTAGGATTAATTTTTCCTAAACTGTACAGTGATCCTTTACGTGTCAGAGAAACTTGTCATTTTCTGCGGTGTAGCAACTATTGCCCAGCTGAATCAGTACAACTTCATTTTTAACATAATCATATGATATATTTAAAAAGGCAAAGGAGTATTAAGAAGACATACAACCATTTGACTGACTGGTGTTTTCCTTTCTCCATGTCCCAACAAAGCTAGACAGTGTTTAAATCCAGCAACTGATGTCACAGATGTGTGTTTCAAGCTCATTTGGTGAATATTTCTGTCGAAATATATTCTACAGCATAAGTCAGTAGTGAAACATTTTAGAAATTGAGAATATATGAAAAGCTGGTGCAAAATAATGAACCACAAAAAAGAAAAAAAATCATTATGCCATTAGCTATGCAATTGTATTAATGTTAATATGTTATATTTGTGTGGAACAGTCTAGGAATTCAATTATCTTTTAATACAATAGCCTGTACCAATTTAATTAGCTATCATTTAGCCTACAGACATCCACTACTAAAAATACTGGACTGAATAATTCTATCTTATAGAATCATAGAATCATTGAATTTTTTAGGCAGGAAGGGACCTCTAGAGATCATCTAGCCGAGCCGCCCTACACAAGTAGGGACATCTCTACCTAGGGCAGGTTTCTCAGAGCCCCATCAAGCCTGACCTTGAATGACTCCAGGGATGGGGCCTCCACCACCTTTCTGGCAGCCCATTCCAATGGTCTATCTCATTTATATTAAAGAACTTTTTTCTAATGTCTAGTTTAAAACTATCCTTTCCTAACTTAAAACCATTGCTTCTTGTCCTATCATTACAAACCCTTTTGNCTCATCCTATCACAGGGCACCACTGAAAAGAGACTGGACTCTTCTGCTGGACATCCACCCTTCAGATATTTGTAAGCATTAATAAGATCCCCTATCAGTCTTCTTTTTCAGAGTAAACAGCCCCAGGGCTCTCAGCCTTTTATTAGAAGAGAGATGTACCAGTCTCTTTATCATCTTCGTAGCTCTCCGTTAGACTCTCTCTAGTATTTCCCTGTCCCACTTGATCCGAGGAGACAAGAATTGGACAGAATACTCCAAATGTGGTCTCACTAGTGCAGAGCAGACGGGAAGAGAACCTCGAACCTCCCTCTACCTGCTGGACACACTCTTCTCTATGAACCCCAGGATACCTTTGGCCTTTCTGGCCACAAGGTCACATTACTGTTCCATGGATAACTTACTGTCCAACAGGATGCCAAGGTCTCTTTCCATACTAGACATTGTCCATACTAGACATTTTAAATTGTAATTAGTACCTTAAAATGAAAATATTTTATAATATCTCATTTATTCAGCAACTGACATGATTGTGCTCTAAATGCTCAACAAGCTCACCGTTCACTGGAAGCCTTTTCCATCACTTGTCTTTATGAATAGACATTGGCAGGCCAGGGCAAACAGTTGTGGAGTTCTTCATATATTCATAGCTCCACTCCTCAGCCATTCATCAGAACTGCACTTGATGCAATATTCCATTGATGATCTTGACTCCACTCTTCCCCAAATATGGACTACATGTAAACTGGAGTAATAGCTGAATTAGCACATACTATCAGTCATTCAATAAGTAAATTTCTGAAAGTACTTCTGAAGTTGTCTGTCTTCTATATGACTTCATTTGGTGGTATTTTCCAATATTAAATGAATCTTGTTACACAACTTAAATGTTGCTGCTTCAGGTAACTCATTTTACCCAAGGTGTATAAATCATATTTGCATACATAGACTATTGATTATTACCTTACCCTGACTGAAAATCTGCATCATTCAGCTTGTAACTGAACTTGCCATTAACACTGAAAAATTAGGAAATGGGGAAAAAAAAAAAAAAAGTGCCTTCTAAAGAGGACATGTATCTTCTCCTCATTTTTTAATTTTTTTTTTCTTTAACTCAGATTGTCAGAATTATTTGGATATCACACTTCCATTGAAACAAATGTATCTCTGAGAAGCTGAACCATTGCTAGCCCTCCAGTGCAGGAGTTCATAGCATAAACAATATTTCATGCCACTAATGCACAGTGTAAGTGTCCTTTACTCATTTGAGTAAATTATCATTTTAGTTTGAGAATCAGGGAAAATTGCAAAAAAGTATTTGATGTCCAGTGGCCCCATAAAAAAATATAACAAAATATCAGTCTGATGGTAGGTGCAATCATGATATATGGGTTTGCCTTTGCCCAAAGC
>VWZY01004916.1:334-21846 GCA_013399075.1 Chloroceryle aenea | reverse complement strand
TTTGTGGTGGTGTTTTTGTTTTTTTTTTTCTTAATTATTCACTACCCTTCTAATACTGAGTGTTCTTTTTAATCAGGGTTTGCTGGTCTAATATTGTAAGTGCTTGGTAAAGTGTAGGCCTCTGAATCTGTATGAGATGGCCCTGTCAGACACGACACAGAACAAAATACCTTTTGTTTCTGAGATATTAATATTGTAGCTCTACAGTTGTGCAAATAACCAGCATAATTTCTGTGAAATTTTTAAATTTTGGAGTCTGTGGAGTGTAAACAATGGATCTTGCAACTTTTATTTGTTTCCTGAAGTTAACTTTTCTTCAGCTCTCCTGATTGTGTACATATTTTTCAGCTTTTTCCACTTTTTTAAATGAAAAAAGCTATTTGCAATTGAGGATGTCACTTTACAGTCAGCATGTAAATGGACAGCTTTAGAACAGTTTTGAGTATGCTGAGCAGCCCTGTTCTATGTAATGTAAGTTGAATTCCATAAAAGCTGCTGAGAAACCTATTGTAGTCTTCTGATACTAAAACGTTCACTAAAGTTTTGGGGTGTTTTTTTTGTACTACTTATCTCTCCACAGTAATCTATGTAGCCTATGGCACAACTTCAGCTTCATTATGGCTGAAGAACTAACATTTCTGTAGCTTTATCTTTGCTGTGTTCTTCAAAAATCTACTTGACCTCCTGAAAAACAGAAAGGGAACTATTGGGGACAAGAACTGTAGCATGAAGCTTGAGAATCTGTATATCACAGAGCTTCATGTTTTAATTTGCCAGAAGCCAGAGGTATTTAGGTACACAGGGAGAGGGAAACTAGCAGTGCTTTCTATGAAAACTTGTGAGGAAGGACAGTATTTTTCAGATCCTGCACAAATAACCTTGGAACGTGGGATCGTAGGGATTCAGATTGTGAATGATTCTGTGGCCCAAGTGAAGATGTAGCGAAGTGTAGCAAAGGACTGTGTGTGATCTGTGGTGCTCATCAGTCTCCTGCTAGCTTCTTTGTAAAGGCTTTATTTGTCTCTGAGTTAGCATTGAGAATGTTATGTTTCTGTACCTCTGCTTCTGTGACTCTCCCCACTGCCTGACAAGATGTGAAAATGTAACTGTCTGCTTGAAAATATCCCACAGATTCGCGAGCTTATTGAGTCCTTTGAAGGTCCTCAGCCTGCAGACGTGAGGCTGATGAAAAGAAAGACAGGTGAGAGCTTTTAATCCAGTTTTTGACATCACCTTCCTCTTCCCAAGCCCAAAAGAGTGTCCAGAATTGTCCCCAAACTGCAAGCACGTGCAATAATTTGCCATGGCTAAGGAATGTGGCTTTTAGGAAGACTTTTAGATAGCTGGTCAACATGTTAAAAGAAGTCTGTCTACAGGGGCTTTTGTTAACAGGTATTGGTAAGTAATTCTAGTATAAACCCTTTTAATAGTATGTAGTCTGTTGCATGGTTACCTTTAAACATGGATTGAAATCAAGTGAAGTATAGCCAGATAAGGGAGCTTGGTTCCTTGCCATGGCAAAAAACGAGCAGAACCCAGCAGTTGACGTCGCATTTGTAAAGCTGCTTTGTTATGAAGTAATGAAGCAGTTGGAGAGAGATTCACCTGTTTTAAAGGAACTGACTAACACAAGTATCCCGTCTATATCTGAATGCTGTCTCTAGGTGTAAGCCGTGGTTTCGCCTTCGTGGAGTTTTATCACTTTCAAGATGCTACCAGCTGGATGGAAGCCAATCAGGTTGCTTCACTCACCAAGTCTAGATATTCCTGAAAATGGAACAAGTCTGTACAGTTTAAAAAAAAAAAAAAAAGGTGGAAGGAGTGGTTTGTTTCATAACAGTGATTTAAAAGAACAAAAGCTTTGTATATATTAAAATTTGTAACAGTAGGACCAAATGTCAGGTAAAATTAGGAGAAAAAATTGGCTCTTTTGAGCACTCCCTGGTAAAATGTGTCATTGTTTTAAATTAGTTGGTTTCAGCTTAATTAATTGGCTTGTGAAGGTTTAGCAAGTAGTCCTTAGAAAATCCGGACTTATTTCCACCTGATGCCTCCTTCTCTGATGCCAGAGAAAGCACCAGATCTCTGCTTTATACCAGTATTAACCCTGAAAGAGAAGAGACAGTTCATGACAATCTGTTCCCCCAGTTAAAGAGGGATAACTGTATCTTTCAGTGGAAAAGCCTGTCTATTCCAACTAAATTTGGTAGAGAGCGAGTTCTTGCATGTTATGCTGTGTATTTTGGCTTTTTGTGAAGTTTAACTTGTTAAGGAGCCAAAATGAGATGAGTCCCCTAGTTTCTTTTCTAGTGAGATTTTCCTGTTGCACTGCAAACAGTTTCACTTGCTCTTGCTCCTTTTTGACTTTGAGACCCTCTCAAAGTGAGCAAAGCGCACCTAGCCGTTTGTGGTTTTACAACTGAGTATTTGCTGTGGAGGTCTCAGGGCAGTATGGGGAGTGCTGTTCTGCTCTGTGATGGTATCCATGGAGAAATGAGACCACAATGGGACTCTTAGCCAATTATTTCCAGCAGATGGAAGTTGTGTGCCTTATGCTGGGGTAGGGTTTACCTGTCACATACCATGGACAGTTTCCTCAGCTAGAGCAGCGTTCAAATTCTCTTTTCCTGATGTGCTGCTCTGTAGAGTTGGTGAATGCAGCGGAAAAATTGATACCAAGAAATGAATGCTGAGCATATTTTCATACATAAGATTATTTTAATATATACAAAGCTGTACTGATGGAGAATTTATTGAAACATACTCAAATTCACTCCAGTAACCAGCCACCCTAGTAGTAGGGAAGACGTAGCCTCTCCCCAGCAGCCCAGTTGCTGACTGTTAGATGAAAGAATGATGTATTGCAACTATGCCAGCAGCTTTGTTTCTATGTGTATATAACCAGTGAGTGCTGGGCCCTTCCACCCTCCCTCCTGCTAGTAGGAGAAATGGCTTTGCCCTTTTTAGCTGTGCAGAACATGAGAGCCTTGTTCCTGCTACATCGTAGATTTATGTCAGACCCTATTTCCACAAAAGCCACTTGTTCAGGCACTTCTGCAGTAAGCCAGCCTGCTGTAAAAACAGTTCTTCAGTTAAAATGTCTGGGGTTTGGCCTCTTAAGATGTGCCTAATCAGACATACTTCTACCTCTTTGACTAACATTTGTTGATGGCCACACTTAGAAAGGGCATTTGGCATACCCGTGCTTGGCAAAGTGTGAGGCCCAGAGTCAAGGTTTCTTAAATAGATCTAAATTCCTAACTCCTCTAAAGTCAGAGTGAGTGGAGATGCTGAAAGCATTATGAACTTCTCCTACACCTGGATAAGCCTCACTTGCAGTCTAGTTACTCATTTTGGAGAGCTCCTTCCCGAATGAAGAACACAAACCTCTTGTGCGGGATTCCAGTTGAACTGATGCATTAGTCAAAGGAAACAACCCTGAGTAACATTTCAGTTGATGGCATTTGTAATCCAGCCTCCGAGAACTGAGCAGGGTCCCTTTGGGGAGGAGTTACTGCATTTTCAAAGGGACACTTGAGAAGAAAGTGCTCGCAAAAGGAATCCAAATGTGGTTAAAAGGTCTGGGGTATTTGGAGTAGGGGAAGAAATGAAGCAGTCACCTAAGGACATGTTTAAAAAGTTGTTCAGTGCTATACCAGAAGTGAATAGAAATGTGGGGGCAAAGAGACTTCTAAAATTGTGTTAATCCTGAACGCAGCAGATTAGGACTTTGTCTCCTTCGAGACACTTCCTGGTTCCATGTCAGCGTTTAGTGTTTGGCAGCTTTTTCAACACTCCCTGATTCTGTTTTATCTTTGCTCCACATCCCATTCTCTTACTGCCCTCGTCCTCCTCTCTGCAGGATTGGATGGGAAGGGTGTAGGTGGCGGTGGTTGTCCTCCACATCCTCCCCATATGTTGTACATGTAATTCAGGAGCACTGATTCCTCCGAAGGGTGCTCTACCGTGGGAAAAATGGATATTTGTGCCTCAGTACAGGAATAATTGAAACCCCTTTTTTTGCAGAAAAAGCTGGTGATTCAAGGGAAGCAGATTGCAATGCACTACAGCAACCCGAGGCCCAAATTTGAGGACTGGCTTTGCAACAAGGTATTTTGCATGGTTTTCTTCGGACGGAGTCGTGTCTTGGCTTCAGGGCTCTTTGCCTGCTCAGTGGTTTGAGCAAAACAATGTGTGATTTGGACCTGCTCGTGCTGCTGGTCCATATGGCATAACAGGAATGAAAAAGTATCGTGGCTTTGGTGGCCGAGTAGATGAGTGACAAAGGTCTTGCCCCAGAAGACACAAAAGATTGGGTAGGGAGCTGTACTAGAATATGAAGTTAAGTGATCACTAACGTAGCATTGGATTGCTGCAGGCCTGCTTCTTGTTCAACCTCTCCTGAGCAGGGATGATTTAGTCAGGTCGAGACCAGGCTGCTTTGTCAGGCTCTTAACTATGCTTTTTGTTCATAAAGATAACTTGTTTTCCAGCCTGTGTTTCATTTTTAACCTTGTGTTCTTAAAGTAGATATACCCAGGATTGGAAGTAGAAGACCATGCAGTTAAAATTACAAAATAATTCAGGAGGAGTAGGGAAAAGGCAGTTGGGTTATTCTGCAGATCAGCTGTGGTAGGAATGAAGGTGGCTTTCACTGTTCTCAATTGTTCCGGTGTATTTAGCTTTGTTATATTACTTTGTGTGAATGTCTAGCTTTTGTTACTATACAGCAAATAGCAGTGTTAACAAATTACTGAGTTCTTACCAGACTTCTCTTGCTCTTCTTAGTGCTGCCTGTACAACTTCAGGAGGAGGCTAAAGTGCTTCCGCTGTGGAGCAGACAAATTTGGTATGTTGCATCAATCTCTTTGGCCATGTTCAGTCCTGTGGGGAACTTTCTGTCCTGCGTAGGAAATGAAGGTTCACTGTATGTCCTCAGCTGGCTTGTGAAATGCTGAGAGAATGAGCCATGTTGTGACTAGAATTTATTTTCCTCTTTTGAAGATTCAGAACAGGAGGTACCCCCTGGAGCAGCAGAAGCCGTTCAGTCTGTGGATTATTACTGTGATAGTAAGTTACCTTTGATTTACTGTATAATGTGAACTTGGGTACTAAAATCCTTCCTGTACCTCTGACTGCCCACTGAAGGACTTGTACTCTGAAAAACCATTACGTGCACATCTAATGCCGTACATTCTTTTCTCCTCAGCCATCATTCTCCGAAACATTGCTCCTCACACAGTAGTGGAATCCATCATGACTGCCTTGTCTCCGTATGCATCGCTGGCAGTCAATAATATTCGTCTTATCAAAGACAAGCAGACTCAGCAAAATAGAGGCTTTGCGTTTGTGCAGCTGTCTTCTGCCATGGTGAGGGCCTTGCTGATGTGCTGAGAGAAACAGCTTGTTAATGTGCTTCTGTAGCTGAAGCATTTAGAGCCTTTAAACTGTCTGAAGGGCCATCCCAGTTTACCAAGGGTTAATTGACACACAGTGTCAGAGCCCTTTGTCATTAGCTGCAGTTTGGAAAAAAGAGGTGGTAGGATGTAGTCAGCACATTGGAAAGAGATTTCTGTAGCAGAGAGCTGTTCTGGATTGAAGGCTGGTTTCATTCTTTGATACCAGTTAATAGCCTGGGATCATATTATGGTTACAAAAATTAAGGGCTGCAAGAACATTCCCACAGAATTGTGCTGCTTCCACATTGAGGAGGGTGATCTTGCTGCTCTGCAGCATCCGGTGGGAGGGTTTAGGGATAGTAAAGACTTAATCTTCTGGAGGGTACATAGGGATAGGACAGCATCAGACACATACTGCAGTGAGGTACAGGGAAAACATCTTAACTGGGAGGTGTGCTAGATCCCGACCCAGGGTCCCTAAAGGGCAATAGAGTCTCTCTTCCTGCATGTCCTAAACTCGGATCAGTAATGTGATCTGTTTGGACCTGCTTTAGGCAGAGTGGAACAGTTGTTGGATAAAAATGGGTGCCTGGTCTTAAGTCTCTGCTGGCCTTCCTTTTGGGATAAACTGGGGCAAACATTTTCTTCATAAAGCTAAGACTTTGGAAGAGGTTTAACATTTGGTGACTCAGGGAAGCCAGCGTTATTTGCACGTGGGCTGTGCCGTCTCATTGTGCTCTTCTACATTTGTATAGTACAAGGAAATGGAGGCGTTCTTACAGCTTTGGCTGCTTTCGGTGTCTGTATGTGAAAAGACTGAGCTTGGGAACTTCTGAATCCTTCTCATTAACCTGCATTTCGTAATAATGAGTATTTCTTCTTGTAGGATGCTTCTCAACTGCTGCAGATTTTGCAAAGCCTTCAGCCACCATTAAAAATTGACGGCAAAACAATTGGTGTTGACTTTGCAAAGAGTGCCAGAAAGTGAGTTGTGAGAGCAGTTAATTAATTTTTATCTCTCTCCCACCCCTGTTTATATTAGTTTCCTTGTCATCACCCAGGCTTTTAAGATTGACTCTGAAGTACTTCCCTGAAGTATCTTGTGTTGCATGCGTCCTGCTCTTTGCTGTGTGTGGAGAGTGAAAGCATTCTACCACCCCTATTTCCAGTGTTCTCAAGATCCCATCGTAGCTGCTTGTATACACAGTATGTCTTTGTGTTTGGAGACCTAGTGACTCGTTACTGATTGTACAATAATGAACCTAAAGTTCCTTCACTTGCCGAGCAGTACTTTGGCTCGTTCATTGCAATTAAAATGCTTTATAACTGCCAAGAAATACATGCATACAGGCAGACTATACCTCCTTGCACAGGGAGATGCCTCAGGAAAAAGAAAAGGCAGTATTCACTCAGATATGTGGTTTTTGTGGTTACAGAGACTTGCTTCTCCCAGATGGTAACAGAGTCAGCGCCTTCTCTGTAGCAAGCACAGCCATTGCTGCAGCTCAGTGGTCATCCACTCAGGTATGATTTGAAGGCTATTGCTCATAGTCCCACTTCACTGAAAACAAAAATGTAGTGTGTGTAATTTCACTGCTGCCAACTGGCTTGGTTTAACTGACTAAAGCTGCTGTGACAGATAGGTTCTGATGGGTAGGCTGGAGCCTAAACAGTGTTGAAATTCTTAAATGGGGTAACTTGTCTGTCTCTGACAAATTTATCTGCTTAAATTTCAGCCACAGACTGGAGAAGGCAGCACCCTTGACTACAGCTACCTTCAGTCAGGACAGGATGGCTACACCCAGTATGCTCAGGTTAATAGTGACGACTGTTCTCTTAACTGGTAGGTTGTTGTAATTTGAGTGTCTGCTTATCTTGCTTTGTCATTTGTTCTCTTTGCAGTACTCCCAGGATTATCAGCAGTACTACCAAAATCAGGGAGGGGTGTTGGACACAGACACAGCTACTATATCAGGTAGTGGTTCCACCATGGGGTTGATGCTGCTCTTCGTAATATCAGTTCTGCAGTACTGGTATTTTATCTTGGCCTTTGTGTTGGTTGCTGGCTAATGGGAGACTTTGCTCCTTTTGCTCTGCGGGTGTCTGAACGAGTATATGTTACTAGAGAACCATAACAGATTGATTCAAGTGGGACCTCTAGTCTGCAAGATGAGCAAGCAGCCTCTTTCAGATTATCAACAGAAGCCTTGAGCTCTTGAGGACTGTATAAGTAGCTCTAGACAAATCACCAGCACTAGCAGCTGTTGGAGGCTGGGAATCACCAACTTTGAGAGCAGAAGGTTTCCTCCTGAAAAGGAAACTATCCATTCTCTTGGTAGAAAATACCATTGTGTATCTGTCTCCTTTTGAATGTTTCTTGCCTTGTTTGGCTGCTGAAGCTGGAATTACTTTGTTTACAGTGTCAGCTTGTAATTTTAGCTGTAAGACAAAGTATTGTTACACAAATTAGTTGGCTTACCCATTACTGCTCTCTGTTGGCAGGAGCTCCGGTCACTACCACAACAGCTGCAGTTGTGTCCCAGAGTCCTCAGTTATACAATCAACAGACAAACTCACCTGACTCTCCGGTAATTACAGCACTTATTACTCCTTGCTTTCAATGCCAGGGTTTTGCAGGATATCTTACTTCGCCTAGCTGTGGGCTCTGCTCTTTAAAGTGGGTGGTACAGCAAAGCTGCTGAGTGTCTATGGGTTAGTGACAGTGCTTGTGGCCCTCAGTCATCTGCCATTTCTCTTGTGGTGGTTTTGTTCTTTGTTAGCGGTGGGTGCTAGGTGAAGAGGAGCTAGGTGGTGTATGTGTGGTGTGGGCTGATCAAAATCCTTGGCTTCCTGTCCTTAGTTTCTTGTGCCTTAGATTTTCTAACTGAGGTTCCTGATTTTTGGGTGTTTTTCAGACACAATCAGCACCACCTACCACTAGCACTCAGGCACAAACGGCTCCCCCAACTGGCGTAGTCCCTGGAACCAAGTATGGTAAGCGATCAGATATTGCTCTTGGGGACAGATGCCTGTCACTGTATTGCAAGAGAGAGATTTGGCTTTGGCTGAGTACTCACATCACCATGTGTCAATAGTGAAGCTGTCCCTGGAGAGTGTATTCTGCACCAGTGATTAAGAGTCCTTTCCAGGCATGCCTGCTGTCATGGCTGCTAATTTCAGAATTGTACCTGAAATGTGGAAGGATGCCTGTCTGAATTAGACTGGAACCACCATGTCCCACACTTCCAATTTTTTTACAGCTGTCCCTGACACTTCCACCTACCAATACGATGAATCTTCAGGATACTATTACGATCCTATAACGGGTCTCTACTATGACCCTAATTCCCAGGTAAACACAAGTTCTTCCTGCCTGTCTTAACTGTTAATGTCCATTAGTTCCCTATATCTCATCATATGAATGAAATGAAGTTTGAGATGCACAAAATGCCTAATGTAGCAGATAACTCTCAGCAGTGTGCTTATAGCTGGGACTTTACTTCTCTCTTAGACAGACCCTCCATTTTTCTCTTTTTTTTTTTTTTCCTCTCAGTTTGTCCCATACAGGATTAGCACTTGTCACAGACAGTGTAATTGATGTATTTTGTTGCTGAGTGCACCCAGTGAGCAAAGTGCACCCAGCTCTGGGCTCTTGTGGGTCATCTCTTGGGTGAGGCTGTTGGGTACAAGGCCTGTGTTTGGGGACAGAGGCTTCAGCCACTTCATGCCTTCTGACTCTGTGGAGTCTGCAGAACTTGTTTGGACTTTGTGAAGTGCCTTCCTGTTTGATGCACTAGCCTGAGGCAGACAGTTTGCTTGGGCTCTCCCTTGGGCACTTGGCTTGGATGAGGCATTTAACTGTCTGACTCCCTTTTTCTCTCTGGCAGTATTACTACAATGCCTTAACTCAGCAGTACCTTTACTGGGATGGCGAGAAGGAGACCTACATGCCTGCTGCAGAAGGTATCACGTACCAACAGACAGCTACCACAAACACCACCAAAGAAGTGAAAGAGAAGAAAGAAAAGCCGAAGAGTAAAACAGCTCAACAGGTAAAAGACAATGATATTGTAACTGGGCTGAAGTTCTATGTGGAATGGGATAACAGTTCTCCTTTTTTTTTATGACTGAAGAAATCCTAGGTGGTTCCGTAAGGAGCTTGCCTGCCCTTTGCAGGTGTTTAGTGTTATGTGTTAGTAGGGCTGAGGAGAGGGGGAGTTGGCAAGGCTTCAGTGCAGAAATAAGCTCTGCATAGGAGGCACACATGTGGCATCATGCCAGGACCAGTGGGAGCATACCTGAGCCATTACTTAGAGAATTAGATTGATAAGAAGAGTTCATACAGTAAGACAAGTGAGCTGCAATATCCCTGAACACTGTATACGGGGACACAGATGCACTAAGTTCAGTGTCCTGTGATTTAAAAATAATAGGTAATGGGGTTGACTACTTCTGGAAGCTGTATGCAGGAATGAATCCGTGTCCTAGGAGGTTGATAGCTGTGAGGGGAGCTGTATCAGCAAGCCACTTGCCTTTCAGATTGCTAAAGACATGGAGCGCTGGGCAAAGAGTTTGAACAAGCAGAAAGAGAACTTCAAGAACAGCTTCCAGCCCCTGAACACCAGGGAGGAGGAGCGGAAGGAATCAGCAGCTGCAGATGCAGGCTTTGCCCTCTTTGAGAAAAAGGTGATGGTGCTGACAGCCATGTGTGGTGGGGGTGGTGTGGCAGAGAGCTTGGGACTAATGGCATTCTTGTCTCATCCAGGGAGCGCTCTCTGAAAGACAGCAGATACTGCCAGAAGTGATGAAAAATGGGGATGATGAAAATCCACTGAAGGTGAGCATAAGATATCAGACGGAAGGATTTCAAAAGGTTACTGTTAAAGCACTTCAGAGGAGGCCTGGCAGATACTTGCTTTCCAACATGGATTTCTGCAGCCTTGTCTGTAATAAGATTGTGGTGGTCAGGTGCAAGTGCAGTAGGCTGTGTGGCTGAGATGTGCTGAGAAAATCTGTGATTTTTTTCTAGCCTCAAGAGCTCAAGTGAGGTTTAGATGTTTCTAAAAACTGTGCTCAGATGATTGGCTAGGGGGAGCTGAGTCTTGCAGCCGCTGTAGCATGTGGCTCTTTTTGAGTTGAGTTTCATCCTTAGTAATGAGAGCGCAATGCCCCTCCTGTGCAATGAACACCTCAGCAGTCTCAGATTCCCTTTCTGGGCTCTCCTCTGAGCCGTACTGACACTGCTGTGCTTCCCCTTAATGCTGACCTTCCTTTCCAGCGTGGCCTTGTGGCTGCCTACAGTGGTGATAGCGATAATGATGAGGACTTACTGGAAAGAATGGAGAATGAGGAAGAGAAGCTTACTGACTGGAAGAAGATGGCATGTCTGCTCTGTAGAAGGCAGTTCCCAAACAAAGATGCTCTGATTCGGCACCAGCAACTGTCTGACTTGCACAAGGTATTTGGTTACCATAGTTCAGTGTTCAAAGCAAAGTTGTCATCTATGTCCCTGTTCAGAAAACTGTTCCTCTTAAAGCAGAAACACCTGCAGGTGCATTGTTGCACTCCCAGAAATCAGCTAAAGTAGAAAGAGCTCTTGTGCATCTCATTATTAATGGGAATCTCTTCTTGGTTCAGCAAAACATGGATATCTACAGGAGATCAAAACTTTCGGAGCAGGAACTTGAAGCCTTGGAGTTGCGTGAAAGAGAGGTCAGTGTTGAGTAGATATGGGTAGCTAATGGAAAACTGCATGGGTGATGTGTTGTGCTCTTATCCTGACACACGAGAGAGAATCCCTGTAAGCCAGCCCCTTCTTGGGTCAAGATTCAGAGCTGACCCGTTAAATGTAGAAGTGTCTCATATCCCACAACTCCTGCTTAGGTGGGAGGTGTCCCCTTCCATGTCCACCCCGGGGCTGCCAGGGTGGAACCAGAAACCTCTGAGTGGCTAATCTGGCAGTGGTTGGGATCAACCTCTTCCTACCCCAGTACCCTGTTGAATGTGCTCTGGGGCTTGGAGTTTGATGGGGCTCTTCTGCTTGGTCAAGTGATGTTTTAACAGGCTGCAGTGGACAGCTTTCTGTGACAGCAGGCATTTAGCTTACTTCCACAGCTGAAAGATGGAAAAAAAAAAAAAAAGTGTCTTCAAACCACTACTAAATATGGTTCCCTCCTGCAGATGAAATACAGAGACAGAGCAGCTGAGAGGCGAGAGAAGTACGGCATCCCAGAGCCCCCTGAGCCAAAGCGCAAGAAGGTCTATGACGCTGGCACGGTGTATGTATCTGAAAGCTGCTCGGCGATAGCTCCAAAGCACAATGAGTAGGTTCAGTTAACTCTTCTCTTCTTCCTGCAGCAATTACGAGCAGCCAACCAAAGATGGCCTTGACAACAGTAATATAGGCAACAAGATGCTGCAGGCCATGGGCTGGAGGGAAGGCTCAGGCTTGGGGAGAAAATGTCAGGGCATCACAGCACCTATTGAGGTAAGTTGAGATACAGTTTGGTACTTTTCTAATACCCAGAAGCACTCACTGGTGAAGGTGCCTTGCCGAAGAAACTGTACCATCCACAGCAAAGCTGCCTCTGTTCCCGTTATCTTCTCTCAGATCCTAGAGCTGGGACTAGGGCTGGCAGGGCTGCTCAGTCAGCTTTTGTGGGGCTGGGGCAGTGGGGCCTGCAATCAGTTCTACTCTGTGTGGGCTGCCCTCCCTCTTGGCTTTGTCTGCCCTCCAGGTTAGCTGTTAGGAGCCAAGTTCCCACCTGTGGTGGGGTGAAAGTGGCATGAAGCCAGGGAGAGCGGGATATTGTGTGCAGTCAGATCTCCTGGTGTCAGTGTTGTTGGCTCTGTAGGACCCCCTGCGGAGTTTGACAAGCTGGATGTACTGCAGCTGGGTGTTGCTGTGGCCTCTGCAGAGCTCAAGCATGTGTCTCTTCCCTTGCAGGCCCAAGTACGGATGAGAGGAGCTGGCTTGGGAGCCAAGGGCAGTTCCTATGGTGTCTCCACCGCAGACTCGTACAAAGACGCGGTGCGGAAAGCCATGTTTGCTCGCTTCACAGAGATGGAGTAACAAATGTGTTCAGCCCGCAAAGCACTCGTTAGCCACAATTGACTGTTAAATGCTGTAGCCTTGGTGGCCTGGCTGTATTTTGGTTATGGTTTAGAGTTGACCATTTCATTCCCTTGGATGTTTTTCCTCTCGGCATGTTAACACTTCCATGAGCAGATTGTTTGAACTGCCCCAACCTCATGCTGGAGAGCTCCTGGTTAGGCCAAAGGGGATGCCGATCCTTATACAGTCCTGTACATAGTGTAATGTATTCTGTGTTTGGAGCGTGTTGTCTGATGCCCAGGACCTGTTCGCTGTGGTTTTGCACCATCTCTGCTCTCCTTGTGTTGTCTGTCTGGTTGTTTTTGGAAAACTTTTCCTGTACATTTTGTATGATACATCTTTGTATAGACTTTTTGAAGACTTTGATTCTAGTTGCCAGTTTGGCTCATTTCCAAAAGAAATACATCCAGTAATGATCCTGTTTCTGTTTCTCAGTGGGTGAATGAAGACTAAGTTGCCAGTGCTACTTGTCCTTTCTTTTGGTTCTGCTTCTTCCGTCATGAGACTTGGTCCTGGAGTCTCCCCTGCAGCACTCCCCTTGTCTGCTTCCTTTCCTCCAGCCTTGTTCCAAGGCTCTTCCTCACTGCTGCCTGGTGCAGGGTCAGCTCTCCATGGATCCCTTCCTGCTATAGCTACAGAAGCAGGAGAGGACTAGCAGAAATGTCTTAAGCAGCTTGAAGGTCCTGTGTGGTAGCCCCTGGCTGTTAGCAGCTGGTCCTCTGGTGGGCTGCAGGGGTGAGGCAGCCAGCCTGTGCACCTTGGTGGGGAGAACGCTCAAGCCTGGCACATGGTTTCTGTGCCCCACCCTAGCTTGCCATCACTTTTAACAGAGGTTGCCTATTCCAGTCCTGAAGTTCTTTGTCTTCCTGCTCCGCCTGTGCTTGCATCTTACATGTCACCCTTTTGCCTTCCTGAGAAGGAGGTGAGCAGAGAGAGAAAGGCTCAGCCCTGACCCTTGTCTCTGTGGTCACTTTAGGACCAGCCTCTGGAGGGAACCTCAGCCATGAGTGGCCTTCCTCAGGGAGTGACCAGGGCAGCTGTGTCCAGGGAGGTAGAGGAATTGTTCAGGATGATGCAAGAGCAGCTCCCTTACCTCTTGCACACAGCCCTGCTGGGGGGTGAGGTCAGCTCCTTGTGCCTGATTGCCAGGTGTGGGGATGAACCAGCTTTGCTGCCTGCTCTGCTCCTGCCTCATGTTCAGAGTGCACCTGGCCTGGGGCAAGACAGGGCTGGGGAAACCCTCTGCTCCGGGCTTGTGGGGACTAGGGGTGTCTGGAGAGGGGACTGTGGCCCCGGGCTACGGCCAGCCAGGGCCCCTGGGCACTGCCACCAGGGGGCAGGTGTTCCCTGACTGTCACACACGCTGCTCATGGTGCTCCCCCCAGCATTGCCACAGGGCCAGGCCCAGAACTGGGTGCAGTCTCCCCAGGGGTCTGAGCTGCTGTGACAGTGGTGGGGGGCTGCAGGCACAGCGCTTGGTTCTAGGATAGGGTGTCCCCTCCTTAGCTCAACTATGGAATCTGGGTGACTCAGAATGACATGGGAGTGTCAGCTTTCTGCCTCAGTATGGCCCAGGAGTGTCACCTACATGGTGATGGGGGAGGGGGGGGGGGGTGACAGACCTGGTGCACTGCAACAGGGACCCTGGTGCGCCAGTGTCCGCCATCTCCTGTGTCCAGCTGGTGAGGCAGCAAAGTGCTCTGCTGCTCTGAGCTGAAACCAGGGGAGTTTATTTTCCAGCAGGTGGGTTTGGTGGGTTGATAAAAGTGCACTTCTGCAGCTCAGCTTCTTCCTAGCTCATCAGTCCCTGTTTCAGTGCATCCTGCAGATGAGGGGTGATGCCCCGGGGAAGAGAGTCGGCCCTGTTTGCAGTGGGCACAGCATGGCTTTCTCCCTGTTTGAGCTAGCTCCAGCCAGTTTAGCTCCCTGTTTGCTGTGATAAAGCACTACCCTAGTGCCAGGAACTGAGCCAGCCTTAGCTGGTAGCATGTGCACAATGGCTGTGGAGTGAAACTGGGAGCATGCTGTGGGGGCCCCCTGCCTGCTCCTGGGGACAGCTGCTGGAAGGGGATGCCCAAAGTAGGGCCCAACTCTAGAGCAAGGCTTTAATGGGGGTGCTGGGGTCGCAGTCTTAACCATGGTGGATGGATCAAAGTCCCTCTTCCTGGGTGAAGGCAATCCCACTAGATGCCCAGGGAAAGTCGGGTGGAGGGGGGCACAATGCTAGGCATGTCCTGCCAGTCCCCATGCCAGGTGCTGGAGCAGGACAGGGAGGCACTAGTGCCTGCCTCTGCCTCTAAATTAGGCTACGCAACAAAGCTGTTCATGATAGAATGTGCCATGTCCCACTGCCTTCAGAGGGATGTGGTGTCCCTCCTTCCCCAGGGACTGACCTCCAGGGTTGAGGAGGGGGAGAAGCCATGGGACAGAGCCAGACCAGGATGTGCATGATGACAAGGCAGGACCCCCCTGAGCAGAGGGCAACTCCCTTGGGCACCTGTCCCACTGAACTGAAGCTGAGCTTCCTCCAGGCTAGGAGACTGGGGGTCCTCTCCTCCTGGCCTGATGCAGGTTGCCCCAGGATGCCAGATGGGTGCTGGTGCCAGTAGAGATGCCAAGAGAAGCAGGGCACTGAAGAGAGGTTTTTTGGAAGAGGGCGCTGTCAGGAGGAGATATACAGCAGTCCCTGGACAGGCAGAGCTGTACTCCATTCTTCTGTGCATAATTTCTCTATTGCTAACATGCAACGGTGTCCCCTCTGGGTGACAGGAAGAGTAAGGTCTCATCAGACCCAGAGCCCATGGAGACTCCTGTCTAGGGACAAGGGAAACACCCCCAGAGACCCTGTGCCCTTTCCTGGGGGGCAGCAGGGTGAAGACAGGGCCTGGGCCAGCTGCAGGGTGACCTCAAGGGCCTTAGCAACATCCAGGCTGCAGCTCCTGCCACCACCTACAATATGCAGAATTCAAGATCAGTCTTGGACGGGTTTTTTAAGGTTTGAGATTTTTCTGACTAGCTTAAAACTCCCAAACCTGCTCTGCCCTGGCTTTTCAGGAGACCCTCTGAGCATCATAAGCTCCAGCACACTAACTGAGGTGAGGAAACAGGCCAAGCTGTTAGAGTGAACAGTCTCTCTCTCCATCGTTTGTTAATTGCTGGAGTTACCAACCCCTGGTAGGGCTCAGTGTTTTGCATAGTCAGCCCCAGATCATGGTCAGCTGCCTTGCTTGGCAGCTTGCACAGTGGCCAAAGTGCTGCCTTTAGGCAGGAAAACTTCCCTGCACTGCAGGTTGGGGCTGCTAGAGAGCTGGGTGGGTTGCAGAGGGTCTATTCCGGAGCACTCAATGCAGCAACGTATGGTTGGGGCACTTGCAGGAGTTCATCTTGGCCCTAGGCCTTGATGTGGGTTGGGTTGACCCTGCCATCACCTCTGCTAAGAAGTCTGCCAGGCCTAGGGCCACCTTGGCCCTGCATATGCCAACCAGGGATGTTGCAGGATGCCCTGGACAGGTGGCTATGTCACCCTGGCCACCATCCCCACTCAGCATGGCTGAGGAAGGGGAGGTGTGCCACTTATATCTCGGCCCCTCCACCCTGATACTGTTTTGACCAAGAGCCCCTTCCTGGCTTGGGTACCACAGGGTCCAGGTTTCCCTGCTGGGGTGGAAAAAAAGGTGGTTTTAATTGACTAGCTGTCTGCAGCAACATGGACCTAATTTTCATTCCTGGGAGGTGGAGGCTCTGGTGCTGTTGGAAGAATCCAAAAGCAGATGGGGGCTAGGATCCTATGGCCTGGCACCTGTGGCTGCATCCAACATGGTTCTGCCCCTGCCTGGCAGGCAGCTGGCTGCCAGACTGCACACCAGTCCCTAGGGCTTTGCCAGACTGGGCACCAGGCACAAGCAGTTCATCCTGTCCTGTGCCCTTGGCATCTTCCCAGGAGAGATGCTCCAGCCTCGCTGAAATCCTGAAACAGGAGGATGGGGAGGGTAAAGAAATGTTTTCCCTGGCAGAGAGTCTCTGCCACCAGCAGCGAGCCATTGATCACCTGCTGGGCAGTGCCATCAGCCTTGGCACCAGCTGGCACACAGAGCCATGGGTGGTGCAGCCAGGCTATCCTGAGACTGGTGCAGGTAGGGCCCTGGGGATCCAGAAGGCAAGCTGAGCATCTAAGGGCCTTTCCCACCTGGGGAAGCTGATGTGCTCCAGGCTGTCTCAGTTTACCTCTTTCCCAGGGCATATTGCACCTACTGCTCCAAAGGGTCATCACACCACTCAGTCCTCTTCCCCTGGGGACTGGCGAGGGGAACCAGGGTGTGTGACTGACAGGCAAAGCATGATTGACAAGCAAGGCATGACTGACAGCAGAGTCACAAGCCACCATGGCATTTGGTGTGGTGCTGGGGATTCCACAGCGCTGGCAGGGGGTAGGGGTGGGTGCAGATGGAGCCTGGTCCAGCTCAAGCTACCCCCTGGGGGATCACTAAGTAGCCCCCACCAACACACGCAGGGTCCCTGGTTGCAGAGAGCCTAGCTGTCCGTGGGGGCAGCACAGTTCACACCAGAGCCCAGGCGGTGGGGGGAAGCCCGAGCCCCCCATGCTGTTCTGTGGGGCACCTGCTGGCCCCAGATCCCACAGCCCTCAGCAGCTTGGGCCCTTTGCCAGGCATAGGAGTGGGGGTGAGCCATCCACCATCTCTGCTGCAAGGGAACTTGGATGGGAGACAGCTTCACGTCAGAAACGTTTTCACGGGAATTTGTCACCACCTACAAACATCTCTTCCCCNAGAAATGGAGGCTGTTTTTTTTTTCTCCAGTTCCTTGGAAAATCTGCTTTGGTGTTTGTTCCCCTCCCCCCAAGCCTGGTTTTGGGGGAGAGAATGCTTCCTGCAGCAGGAAAAACATGGCAAGAAAGGGACCGCATTTCCCTGAGCGCACCCCACCGTGGCACCTGCAGAGTCAACCCTGTTCTGGGCACCCCAATACATCTGTGAGCTCCGGAAGCTGCTTAAAACCTGCTACCCTCCAGCTCCATCTCTCCCTCCAGCCTGTATCAGGGTGGGATGCACCCGCAGCATCATTAGCACTTGTCTAGCCACCACGGCGTTGGTTTGAACCCATTTGAAGTGCACTTGAAAAGGGAGGATTTGATGGGAATAATGTGATGGATTTTTGTTCTCTGAGCCCCCCGGTTGAAGATGTGCATAATGAAGAGCTGTGACTTTCACTTGGGTTATTTTGGGATGGACTACTTTTTTTTCCAGGCTGGTGGAAGACCATCAAAGCGGCACTTTGAAAAATGTCCCAGTGTATAAATAACTCTGCTGAGAGCAGAATAACGCAGGCTCCTGTGCGCGGCGCGCTGAGATGAGGCAGACGGCATCTGCCGCGCAATGTTGCATTATAAAAAGGAATTATTCATCCCTTCCTCTAATTAACCAGGTACCTCTCACCTGTACAGGAGGGATGGCGTGGCACAGGGAGCACTCCCGATCATGCCAGCAGGGTGGATGCTGCTCCTAGCCCCCCCTGCCGTGTGTTCCCCCAGATCCACACACCACCTAGCAGTGGGTGGGAGCTGTCAGGCTGGCAAGGTAACAGTGAGGTGGGTAAGCTGGTAACCGAAAATCTGAATTCCCAGGGGCTTGCTATCAGTGGAAAACACCCAATCCACTGCCTCACCGTCCCCCTGCCAAAATCCAGACAAAAGGCAGGCAAGCCCTCAGCACCCCTCTAGCTGGTGAGTTCCTAGACCATGTTTTATGGTGGCTGGGTCTTACCTGGGGCCACAAGCGTTGTGTGGGGCATCCCGTAAAGAGAGCCGGTGGCTGCAGGAGCCACACAGATCTGGTCAGAGATGCACCGCTCAGCCACACCTGAGGTTGGGTTTTGGGGGGATCCCAGAGGGATGGGAGCAGCAAAGCAGGGCCTGTACCCCCATCCCTAGGTGGGACACGTCTGCAGTGACAGCAGCAAGGCAGGTTCAACACCGTGCCTGCGCCCTGGCAAGGACACAGTGGCTGGGACATCCTGGGAGGGAGACTAATTTTAGGAGCACTCCGGAGGGGCTATTTTGGACCCTTTGCCCTGCATGAGTCACCTGCTATTTTTTGACCCCGCTGGGGCTATTTCCGCAGCAGAGATTTAGGCAAGCTGGGACAATGCTGCTGCTCTTTGCCTGGGGGCTTGGAGCCCAAAGCCATGCTGGGTGCACTAAACCTCCCAGCAGCTACTGTGCAGTGGGGGATACCCAGAGCAGGTCTGCCCTGTGGTAGAGCAGCCTGGAGCCTGTCCCACCTCCCTGCCACCTTCTTAGAGGATTACATGGTTGGGCTTTGAGCTCCTCCATCCTCTTCTCCCAGCGCTTCCCAGGAGAGGCGGATGGGGAGAGGTTGGAAATGGAGATGGGGTGGGGTGGTGATGCAGCTGGAAGCTATGGGGAGGAGGATATCTCCATCTGGGGGGGTGTTCAGGGCTGAACATCCCATGGGCCACCCACTCCCCACTGCACTGGGCTCCCCCTCCCCAAAACCAGCTGCTTCAGAGCCCGCCAGGCAAAAACCTGTCTGTTTCAGGGTTGTCAGAGCAACGTGATGCACCTTTCAGTTACCATGGCAACCTCAGCAAGAAGTTTTTAAAATTCAGGCAAGGTAATTTCTCCTCGCTGCTGCGATTTTGTTATCACTCAGCTCGCTGTTCCCCAGGGATGCGGCGTCCTGTCTTGCTCCTCCAGCAGCAAGGTGGGATCTCAGACATAAGAAGCACCAGGCCTGGCTTGGGCTGTGAGGAGGGGGAGTGAGTGGGTGCCCTTCCTGCACCCTGTTAGCAGGCCTGGGTCTGGAGACATGGACAGGTACTTAATGAGCATTGGGGATGCCAGTTAAGAATGCCCAGAGCTTGGGCAGAGCAGCTTGGCAGGCAGAAGGAGGCGTGAAAGCAGGGGTGGGTGGCTGATGGGTAGATGGGGGAGAAGGAGGGATGAAGGCAAGGGTGGACAGTGGAGTAGCCACCTGGGGTAGGTGACGGGCCCTGTATAACCCCTGAGGGTCACACACTCAACAGCAGGTTGAGCTGCTGTCCCAGATTTCTCCCCATGGGGAGTACAGAGCTGCTGTTCTCCACCATCCCTTCATGTCCAGGCCCTCAAGAGAGAGTAGGTCTCTCTCTTGTTGCCCCAGACCCTGCAGACTTCCCCAGTGTGAGGAGGAGGGGTCTCATGACACCAACAAAGCCTTGGCAGACTTGTAATCCAGCCCTCCTCTGCCCACCCTGCTCTGGTCCAGAGAAGAAACACAAGGCTAATACTAGGGTTTAGATGTTCAGCAAAGCCATGGGGTCGAAGGTCCCTTTCGGGAAGGGGAGGGAGAACCAGACACTAACACAGTTAGTTAGCCTGTTCTGCCTACACTACCCTGTGGGCTGAGTGGCTGCTGGAGAGCACGGAGCCCTGATGAGCCCCCTGGCCCTAGTCCATATGTTGTTTATCATAAAAAATTAACAAGCTTAATTAGGGATGTGTCTGCAATAAGGTTATCAACCTGTAAGCACGCCAGTCCCCCTGATGGAAGCCCCGTAGCTACTGAATGAGCCCCTTACTGGGGAGGGGAGTGAATCTGTCCAGGGGGATGTTTACTCTGGGAGCATTTTATTCTGCCTGAAGCACTGGTGGCTGGAAGAGGGGGTGCAGGGCTGGGGGAGCTGTGGTGATGGGAGAGAGGAACCAGAGAGGCCTTCCTGCCTGCAGGAAAAGCTCTTGGCCTACCTTTAGGTTTCAGAGTGAACACTTACTGGAAGGGCAGAACAATGCATTCCAAGCCCTTGAAGTAGAGCTGCCCATAGCAACAGCCAGGTTCCTGAGGGGTGTCGGTGGACATGTCCTGTGGAGATGTGGCTCCCCAGTTTAAGTCATGGACAGAAAGAGAGCAGAATAGGGAGGCAGGATGAGGGAGCTCCTGACTATAGAACCATTCATTAAGGCTCCTTTCCAGATCTCTGAGCTTCTCTAGCAAGAATCTGACAGCCCTGAGCAAGGCTCCTCATCTTTGTGAGCTGTTGGCACAGGCTCATCATACTGTTGGGAGCCAGCTGTTCTGTCCCCTCTGCTGCGTGTTCACTCTGGAACCTAATGGTGGAAGCTGAGGGGGCAGTTTTGACAGACGGGGTATCATCACACTGTGCAAGCGTACATCAGCAGGGACATGTTCTGGGTGGAAGGTGCAAGCAGAACTGTGAGGAGGGTGTAGGCAGGGCTGTAGGCAAGCCAGCAAGTCCAGGGCTCAGCACCCTCTGCCATCCCCTTCCTGCCAGGGCTAGTACATTTATTCCTCCACGTAGGCAGCAGCAATTCTTGCTCTCTGTCTGCTTTTGCTGATGGAGCCGACCCTGGGTGAGGGTTGCAGCACATGGGACACTTTTCTTCAACCATCTTCCCTGGGACTCAGGCTGTCACTGTTCCATGTGGGGGCTGCTATCAGCCTCAGGGGACAGGCAGCATCTTGTCACTGGTACCTGCCGCAGCACTTTCCTTAACGACGAGCTCTGCTTGTCTGTCCCCTCAATTAACTCTGCTGTGCTGGCTCATTAGGCTGCACACACTGAGATGCTGCAGCAAAGGGATGCTGCAGTCTCACGGACGTGCAACCCCACCTCAGAAACGCACAGATCTCCGATTGTGTGTATATATAAGCACACCCATAAATGCACACAGATGTACACACTCTTCAGTGCACACACATGTGCTGCTGACACGCACACGCACATGTGCCCAGACACGCACTTGCTGCTGACCATGTGCGTCCCAGCAATGCTTCCTCCCCACCAGCCCACAGATGTAGCCCCTGCCCGAACCCCAGCTCCTACTCTTCCCTCTAATTGCAGGAGATGACGATGATGGAAAGTTTGGCGGGGAAGGGGCATGGAGCCACCATCTCTGGACCAGGGCTTTGACAGGCTCCATCCCAGCTGAGCCCACCCTGAGCTGAGGAGCGGGGCGGAGGGGC
>VWZY01004910.1:76569-89524 GCA_013399075.1 Chloroceryle aenea | reverse complement strand
TAGCACCAAAGCAGGTACAGAGGCTCAAATACAACTGCCATTTGCACTCTGTCTGCTGGCTACTCTGGCCTCTGGGATGTCTGAATGACACTGAAAAAGAAAAGAACTTGTTGCTTTGGGCAGAATGGGCAGTGGTGAAGGAAAGCAGTTCTTGGGAAGGAAAGTTATGAAAAGTAAATGGTGAGTGCCTGACACTAGCACAAGTGAATGATGTGGAGAAAGAAAAGCATACCTGACCACCAGACTGTCTGCCTCCTGAAGAAAAGCCCTGGAAACAAAAGGTAACTAATTATTTCTGTGTCACTGAGTAACATTCATATTTGTTCCTTGTGATCCTTAGTCGTTCAAATTGCATCTCTTAACAAAAATGGGCTTCTTAGAACCATGGTCTGTTTAAGGAAGCAGTTCCATGCAGTCACACAGATCCCTGTATCATTTGCTCATATCACGATCTGACATACCAGACAGAGACATACTTTGCAACCCTCAGTTTGGCTTAAAGCTATTCTTTCTTAAAATGTTCCTTTTATTGCAAAATTATTGGTCTGTTTTCCTAAGGAACTGTTTACCAAAACTGCAAATACCATGAAAGTAAAAGTTTTACCTGTCCACTATACTGGCTGCTTCCCGAAGAAGCTATACCCTAAAGAAATGAGAAAGCATTTACATTTGTTGCACACTTTCTTTAATTTATGGCCCGCCACAGAAACACTGCATCTTTCACGGGTTTAAGTGTTACAGGAATGAAAACACTTCCTTTATAACCATGCTGGAATCTATNTTGAAACAGACTTTCATGTCTATTTATTTTACAGAATAAGCATTAGTATTCTTATAATACAGATACTGGAGGACATTACTACTTATTTAATCCAGGGTGGGGAAAGTGGAATTTATTACCTATTTATTTGAAAATAGAAATGCATCTGGTAGCTAGTTTTGAATACAATACTACAATTGCAAGAAAATTAATAGCTTTTTCCTTAGCAGGTTCAGCATTTCTCATTTTAGCACAATGTGAAAAAAACTCATCATATATATAAATTCACAGAATTATTTCAAGAATTGTAGTTCCTTGGGAATTATCCAGGATAATATACTATGAAAAATACACAAAGACAAATAATACTTACTGAACTTCCACCAGGGCACACACATCCACCCTGTATAAAACACAACCAAACTTACTTTCCTGAATCTATGACTGGAAGAGGCCTATGAATTACTAAATCAAACTCACATTCTGCTACTGCAAGAAAGCAGACTATAAAATCCTGCTCATAGACTCTCCAAGCTTCATCTTAAAAAGGAGTTTCTTTCTCTCTCCACTGTCCTTTCAGGCGAGCTGTATGATTACTGATCAAACTTTTAAATATACTCTTCTAATTTCTCATTTAAAACTTACAGTAAAAACTTCATCACTAAAAGAACAAATAAAAACTTCTGAGTAGTACTAGAGAAAATATTTTGNCATTTACATTTGTTGCATACATTCTTTAATTTATGACCCGCCACAGAAACACTTCATCTTTCACGGGTTTAAGTGTTACAGGAATGAAAACACTTCCTTTATAACCATGCTGGAATCTATTGGTCTTTAAAATGGCTACTGCTTAAACAGAACAATAAAGTTTATGTCAGTCAGCTTCAGGCAGGTGTGACTAGTGCTGCTGCACTGGATTGTGTGCTCAAGCAGCTTCCTACATTCTACTTTCCAGAGAGGGCTTACACAGCAGATGGTCATATGTTCATTAATTCTGCCTAAACACTGTTTTGCTATAAGCCACCCCTTTATAAAATACTCTGTTTTTCACAAAACAGAGAAATGTGAACAATGGAAAAAGCAATGTAGAAATAGAAAACCAGTTCTCACCTGTCCTCCATAACGGCTGCCACCTGAGGAAGATGGACCCTGAAGCAAAGGTGCCAGTTATTTCTCTATCAAATAGCTTCTTTAAGGGTTTTTGAAAGAGAGACTATTTTCTTTCTCTGATGTGCTATGAAAGATTACAGAAACTCTCAACCTATTCCTTTATGTGTTCTATGCAATTCAGGTATGGTCTATAAGATACAAATCTTCCTTAATACCGGTCAAGAGCTATATAAGGATTATATGTTTAGTTTTGGGAGGCTGAATTTGCACTGAAAGTATCTTTCTCCTCTAATTCCCTTCCAAATAAATCTTACAATAAATGTTTTCATAGTCCAAGGATTAGTTTGTTGGTGATTTTGTTCCATATTAAAGGCTATACCACCAGCAGCACTAGGAGCCCTCTCCATCATCTTTCCTTCCACGGGGCATGGAACACCTCTTAACTCCTGAGACATACTGCTTCTCTGATATCAACTCTGAGGTGAGGTATTTCATAGGTTGAGGTAGAGAAGGAATGCATGCTGGTTTCATTCTCTCCTTACTGTTAGAGCTAAGAAACCATGACTGCAGCAGGAGGGAAATGGGTCCAGAGTGAGGAGGGCAGGCTGGAGGGTAAAACAAGGCCAGAACTGCATCTACTGCGATACAGCAGGAGTACTGGCTCTTTATAGTTTTTATATTGTTTCAGATCATGTATCTTTAGATACCTGATCATCTATTATCACATCAACAGAGCTTGCCCAAATTATTATTTTTTCAGTCAATAAAGAATAACAAGTTTTGATGTAGAAGCTGGGTGTTAGGATAAGGACTACAGAGGAAAAGATTCTCACCTGTCCTCCATACTGGCTGCTTCCTGAAGAAGTTGAACCCTGAACAGAAAGAATTAAATGATCTCTGTATCCATGCCACAGTACCCTTTAAACCATGCTCCATATGAAGGAGAGGTACCTATTGGTACTCCTAAAAACTCTCCTGTGTCTTCGTATCACATCCATTTATAACTACTATATACCTACCAAGAAATTAAATAGAACATGAAAAAAAAACCTCTTTAAAATGTTATTTTACCCAGAGAACTACCAAATCTCTTGGATAAAGCACACTGTGACAGCACTAAGTACTACAGGGGAAGATTCTCACCTGTCCACCTTGCTGGCTGCCTCCTGAGGAAGGTGAACCCTGAATATCAACAAAAAAGGAAATTGAAACTTATTCACACCCTGTTCATAGAATCATTTCATTTGAGGCTTTAAAAAATTTTGGTGAGCTTCATGAAGA
This sequence comes from Chloroceryle aenea, assembly GCA_013399075.1. Classification (NCBI taxonomy): domain Eukaryota; kingdom Metazoa; phylum Chordata; class Aves; order Coraciiformes; family Cerylidae; genus Chloroceryle; species Chloroceryle aenea. The sequence continues at coordinate 86,370 of VWZY01004910.1, read as the reverse complement.
ACTTATCTCAGAAAGACATGACCTCTAGCCTTGCAAATTTAAGGAGCCAACTGAGTCAACCATGTAATTCACATTTTGTTTTCTCTTAGTTTTAAATAATGGTCTTCATGTGAGCTTGTTATGTTTAATCACAGTAGCACCAGAATGGTGCAGAGAAAGATTTACCAAGACTTTAGATTAAGATAAGTAAAGCTAAGGTAGACAGCTCGGTTGATGATGTATAAACTACAAGTTTCCATAGTTCAAAACTATAAAAGTGGGGACTATTAATGCTTACTTGTCCACCATACTGGCTGCCTCCATAAGAAGATGACTCCTGGAAAAATATTGAAAATCCATTATTTCTGAATACTTAATTATTGGAGGCAAATTGCAAAGACATGGCTATTTTGTTATTTGACTGTAATCTTCTCAGAATCCATTCTATCTTTGTCTTCCTTGAATTCACAATATCACTACAGAGAATAGTTCACTAGGAAGTATCCTGAAATATTGAGATAACGACCTGCATAATCCTTTACTTGCCAAGAGCCAAATAACAGTAAAATAAATATATAATATAAAATAATAAAATTAAGAGCTTACATATCCACCATACTGGCTAGATCCAGAGGAATATGAATCCTGTAAGGAAAACCAAGTAAGTGAATTATCTGCTGTAGGATTTCCTTAAATCAAAAAATGGCTTTGTTTGTGTGACTTGTTGGGAAGGTTAAAGTAGCATTCTTTGAAGATCTTTCTCTGCTTATTTCTGGAGAATGGCTTTTTTTTTTTTATTTGGAAAGCTGAATCCTGTGCCAAAGCTAGCAGTAAAAGATTGGCTACTTAACAGGACTCTGAGAACCAAACTAAGCAAGTTTACTGAAACCTTATACAACATGAGTTCTCTTTAGAAAGGGGAGACTGGATTTGTTTTTCTTCTTAATGGAATTAGGGCCACTAGGAATGACAAATGCTACATTTTTATTTGTTCTTTCCCCACACCTATTTTTTGCATGAGCTTCATTATGCAAGTTTCACAAAAACAAGGGCACAATTTACTAAAAAAGCCATTATGTACTAATCTTAGGACATATCAAACTCAATGATGAATTTCATCATTTCATTTACTGATGTTTTGCTCCTTAAACATAGTTCCCATAAAAAAAATGAATTTGAGTTGGTGAGTAACCATCATTTTCAGAACCAGCAAGCTGGCTCTCCTTTTGAAATATGTGCTTACTTGGCTATTGTACTGGCTACCTCCAGAAGAAGATGAGCCCTGGGGTGGCGGAAAGAAAAAAAAAAAAAAAAAAAAAAAAGGAAAAAAAAAGAAACCCGTTATTTTTTTCTAACAGACCTATTTTAAAGCAAAACTTCCCAAATGACAGCAGTACATACATTTCCATTTTTAACTTTTTGTCTTGAGTTTAACATCCACTCAAAATGTAAAATCTATCCCTCTGTACTTTATCAGTACATCCAAAATTTAGTGTACACCTGTCCACCAGAGTACGTCTCCAGAGCCCTTTCAGAAAGGAAATACCAGTTATTTAACTTCAAAGGGCCTGACTGAAGGATAGGCAGTTGTTTCTTTCAGTTTAAAATCAGCACACGGAAGAATGTCATCCTCACAAAAAGCTTTTAATAATCATTCTTGTAGAGTACTACAGACCTTTTGAGTACTCTGAGCTTCCACAAGATCTGCTAAGCTCACAAAGAAATGAAACTGTTTTGTGTTTAGTATATCCTGTTAAGCATCTATCAGAAATGTTTCCTTCATAAGGACTTAACTGTGTAAAATGACTTTTCAATTGCCTTGTAAAGTATACATTAAAGACAGTGTTCTGAGGTAAACTGCAACATATAGTTGGGGGAGAGCTAAGATCTACATTCGGTATGTAAAAGCCATTCTCCCATGCTGAGTTACTGGGTGCATCTACACATTAAAGTACAGATCTGGAGTGTGTCTTTGAGAAAGAGCTCTTCCCAGTCCCCCCTCACTATAGCTTGTTTTGCATCATGGAGTGGTCTTGTAGCAAATGAACTGGTTGCCTTGCAGATCAAACTAAATTGTAGAATGCAATGTGACCATTATAGAATTTACTGCATTCAGGCAGTAAATGGACTTTTGGTCCATGGGACCAGATTATAGCCAACCCCTCCTGATATATGTATAGTGTGGCCCTCAGCTCACCAGCACTGACTGTTTCACTCTATAGAGTGAAAACTGCCTAGCAGTTTGCAGTACTTATTGATGCAGACACAATCACTACGTTCCCTCAATTTTTATACATGGTCAGTTAGTAAAAAAAACAAACAAAAAAACCCCAGTCCCAACTGAAAATGTCAAAGCAAACAAATCTCAACACCAGTAATATGAAGTACATAGAACACAAATGGGTAAGAATATTTTCCTGACTGTAGATATATAAACAATTGTCCTCCCTACAAGGGAGCACAGGACCACTCCTATTTATCATGTAATGTAAGTTTTGTATGTTACATTTATGTAGCTGTGTCCAAGGCAGCTTTATATCAGTGGTCTGGTAATAATGCCACAGGGTTCTGTGCTGGATACAAAAAGACCCAAGTGGTTTTTGTCCCTTTCATGCAGCACATACAGAGTTCTGGTGACATACACGGTATTCACCCTCCTGAATTGTGAGCTGTGTGAATGTCCTCTGTGGGTTTTTAATGGTAAGGAGGGTAGGTTATTTTCACAAGTGTAGGACTTCTAGTAGGTACTGACACTTTTTAACTTCTCTAGTCATTATATTGACAAAAGAAACACAGTGCACCCTTTAAAGCTGCTGAACATTGCTTACATTTGCAGAGGAATCACTTCTCACTAAGGTAGGGGATCCAGCCTGTAAAGGGGGAAAGGGAAGAAGGGGAAGAAAAAAAAAAAAAAAAGAAGAAAAACTACCCTTTGTCTTTGATCATAAACTAAACATGAAACAAAACTTTAGCATGCCTGGTCTATGGTATTTTGAAGGAAGAATATCACAGTCTGAAATTAAAATTACACTTACACTTCCCTTACTTTTCTGAATTTGCCAAGATAGAGAACAGTCTTTTTTAGCCTGGAACACCATAAACCACAAAGTAGCATTTTGTATCTGCCCATGACTCACTGCCTAGAAAATAAGAATGCTACCTGGGACGTAGTCCTTTACATCCTACGTGTTGTAGAAAGCATGCATTACCCTATTTCACAGTCTTTAAATATTTTCATGTGGTCTTAAAAGCACAAATGAGAAATGGCTCAGGCTGTGTTGTTGTTTTGCTTTGGTTTTGTTTTTATTATTTAGTAAATATTGATTTCTGAGACAACTTTTTTGGTTGACAGTTTTGTAGACTTATTATTTTATCTTCCCTTCATGATAGATATTTTGTCAGTTAATTCTGCTACTTAATGCAATAAATTTTAATGTTTTGTCTGAGAAGCAATAGACATCTCTGTTAATACTGTATAATAACTGAAAGTCACTGCTCAGAGAATACATCTTGCTGCCAAATTTGGGGGTTCCTGCCTTGTATCAGAAATAGTGTGGCCAGCAGGACTAGGGAAGTGATTGTCCCCCCTATACTCAGCACTACAAAGACTGCACTTTGAATACTCTGTTCAGTTCTGGGACCCTCACTACAAGAAGGACATAGAGGCACAGGAGCACCTCCAAAGAAGAGCAACAAAGCTGGTGAAGGGTTTGGATTGCAAGTCATGAGGAGCAGCTGAGGGAACTGGGATTGTTTAGGCTGTAGAAAAGAAGTCTCAAGTTGCACCAGGGAAGGTTTAGATTGGATATTAATAAAAACTTCTTCACTGAAAAGTTTATCAATCGTCGGAACAAGCTGCCCAGGGAAGTGGTTGAGTTACCATCCCTGAAGGGATTTAAAAAGCTTGTCAATGTGGTGCTTAGGTACATGGTTTACTGGTGATTTGGCAGTGCTGGGTTTATGGTTGTATGCTATGAACTTAAAGGTCTTTTCCAACCTAAATGATTCTATCATTATATTCTGAATTCATCTTGGCATAATGAGAAATGATTCCCACCATGTCAGTAATATGTATTTTACCAAAGGAACAATGAATACAAAATTAAAAGTACATTCAAATAAATAAGTTAGACATAACTAGGACCACAGGTAATTTTCCAGTTAAATAATTTAGTGTAAGAAATTGTATAAAGAACAAATAACACTTACAGAACTTACCCTAGAACAATCACATCCACCCTGTGAAGAATACAGAACATATTTAGGTTATCAAGAGCACAGGTCTGAAAGGAAATCCACTTACACCTCAAATCTATCATCCCAGATGTGCAAGCCATAAAGTTACATTCATCATGGTGCAACTGGCCACCTTCTCGAAATTAGTCTGTTCTTTTATTCTCTTCATCCTATGCAACTATTCCTGCACTTACTGCTCTGATGAAGCAAAACACTTCTAATGTTGTTATATTCAAATCTGTTATATACAATCTTTACCTTAACTTTATCACCAGAAGGAAGAGTAAAGCATTTCTAGTAATACTACAGAAAATATTTTGCTTTGTTTTTTTCCTAGAAAGGACAGAGTACCTGGAATGCATGCAGTACTCTTTCATGGTACAGATGTTACAGAAAACAGGTGATTTCTACTCTGATAAAGCTGTCTGAGAGGTGGCCAGGGGTTTGCCATTCAGTGTCACACTTTCCACGTTTAGTCTGCACAAAATGTTTAAGAAGGAAAGTGTTTAGCACCAAAGCAGGTACAGAGGCTCAAATACAACTGCCATTTGCACTCTGTCTGCTGGCTACTCTGGCCTCTGGGATGTCTGAATGACACTGAAAAAGAAAAGAACTTGTTGCTTTGGGCAGAATGGGCAGTGGTGAAGGAAAGCAGTTCTTGGGAAGGAAAGATATGCAAAGTAAATGCCTGACACTAGCACAAGTGAAGAGTGGGAGAAAGAAAAGCTTACCTGACCACCAGACTGGCTGCCTCCTGAAGACGCTGAACCCTGTAAATATTATATTTTCATTTAAAATATTTTCTTTCATTTTGACATGTATATCAGATTACAATATCTTTTGATCTTCTCAAAAATAGTTTAGAGAGTAATCTGATTAAGATCTCATTTTTATCTATAGAAAGATTAATGAGAATAAAAAAATCCAATATTTGAAAATATAGATATTACCAGTCTGGTAATATTTTCTTGAAATATGTATACACTGGGGAAAAAACCCAAACCATCCAACAGTGATGAAAAGAATCCCACCTGCCCACCAGACTGGCTGCTTTCAGATGAGGATGAGTCCTGAAAGAAAAAGAAGTCACTTAATTTGTATTTAAAATATATAAATAGAAATTAATACCAAATTTGTATTACTTTTGTTTCTTGGTACTAGAACATCAGTTAACACATGAATTGTATTTTGAGCAGTCTTCTTAGACTTGGACTTGTATGTAGAGATGTATAAGAAAAATGTGTTTCTGTACCTAATGAAACTTGCTCAAAGATAAAAAATACTGCAATACAATATAAGGACTCAAGCATTTGTAGGACAGATAACTTTGGGTCAGAAATACAAAGAGTTAGTATTTACCTGTCCACTGGAGTAGCTACCACCTTGGGAAGATGACCCCTGCAAAAAGTAGACCAAAATTATTTTTGTTTAAAATGGCTTCTAGAAGACAAAACTATGTTGTTTTAGTCATATATATATTTTTATTTTTTTAAACACTTGGGTATAATGTACTCATCAGGATAATTTTGAAATAGAACAGCCATTTTGGAAGGGAACTGCAAATAAGGAAAAAAAAAGATGCTTACATGTCCACCTGACTGGCTGCCTCCTGGGGAATAAAAATCCTGGAAAAATGTATTGAAATTACATGAAAAAAAAACAAAAAAAAACTTTCTTTCTTTTGTAGTATGGAAAGGTCACAGTGGAAGCTGAACACTCCTATTGCTTCTTGACATTCCATCATATTATCTCATTGATTGTTCAAAAACAACAAAAAAGGTCTTTCTGTATAAAACACCACATGCCCCTTGATGCCTGTTGATAATTCCTCTTTTCATGATACATATTCTTTTGGAAACAACGATTAAAGAGTTCTTGTATCCCCAACAAAATAATTTCTCAGTCTGTGCAATTTAATTTTCATTAGAATAAAGTGGGTGCCATGTGAAAACGACAGGAAAATGGAAGGCCTCATAAGTCATACAGCACAAACAAAGGGTTTCACTTAGAATTAATGCTGGACAAATCATGGTATTGACATCTTTTGCAGTCAGGCAATGAGTAAAAAAGTGCAGGAACCCAAGCAAGTAAATTGTGTCACTCTTTGTCATCTGAGTTTGAGATTCAAGAGCACACTTCGGCATCAGTTAGGATTTCTAGCAGTACTGCAACACTTGAGCCATATCCTAACTTCTGTGCTTGAGACCTTTCTACCCCACACTGGAAGCTGCCACCCCGGCTTCCACACAAGATGTAATTTCAGCAGCTAGCAGTTGCCAAGCAGTGGGTCAGACACCCCAGTAACATGTGAGGAAGGACTGCTTACCCGTTCACTCTGATGGCTGCCAGATGATGAGGTGGAATTCTAAAAAATATTAGAATCTAGTTATTGCATGGCATTTTTTTCTATTTTTTTTCTAGGCATGGGTGGAAGGCAAAGAAAACTACTGCTTGTTGGGAAGATTAAAGTTGTAGGCTGTAGGATAAGCAGCATTCTTTCAAGTTCTTTCTCAGCTCATTTCTGGAGAATGGCATTTCTTTATTTGGTAAGCTGAATCCTGATATAGTGTAACAAAAGAACGGATCACATCTCAGTCCATGTTATTTCCTCTTGAAATGCTATAAGGGAAAATATCAGCACTTTAAAAACTCTCTTTGTTCTTTTAAGACCACTGCAGTGCACACCAATGTTGTTATACCTTAGACTTTTTCATATTTTAGCTGCTTTCAGAGAGTCTTGGGGCCTCCTGTAGTATTGTATTTTAGCTTTATTTAGCTGAATTTATAAAAATCTGTGGAGCACAATCTCCTACTAACCAGGGCACTAGAAAATAGACTTACTAGAAATCCAGTTAAAGAACAATCAAGTACTCAAGACTAGGAAAATGAGAGGTTAAACTTGGAAAGATTTATAAACAACTTCATGACAGTAGGAAATATACTTAAGTCAGGAGAAAAGGCATAGAAAGAAAAAGCAGAAAAGAAAGGAGAAAAGGCAAGCACTTCTCACCACGCTACATGAAAGCAGACTATTCCTATTTAATATATAGAGGAAGGAACTTGACTCTTCTACGTCTGGCACTGAAGAAACACAAATGAAGCATAGTGAATTGGAGATAGAAACAGAGAGAAGTATTCTGTGCAGCATTGATAACAGAAGTTGTATGGTAGAAAAAGAATAAAATGAGAAACTGATTAAGGAGCAATTATAGTGTGGTTAAAGAAAATAATAAAAAGGGAAAATTGAACTTTAAAATAGATACGTATTTTAAGAGTAATTAAGTTTGCAATTCTTAGTTTGGAGGAATTGTTATAAGAGTCCAGAATAGTAAACATATATGGAATGTACTCTGACAAAATAAATCACGAGAAGTAACCCTTAAGAGCTGATCTGCAATATTGATAGCCCTGTAGTTTAATTAGTGTTATTGTGTTAAATTAACTCATTTAAAATGCAGACAAATTAAACTGCTGAAAGAAAGAAGTATCTGGTTGTTTTGTGTACCATGAGCATATATAGCTGTTGAGTTTCAATAAAAATGGTGAAACAAAGGAAAGGAGCTTTCTTTGTAAATAATATTGCTAATAACTGATTCAAAAATTGTTTGACTGTAACAAGTCAGAACTACTATAACTGCAATTTTAATTTGCCAAGGTCTTCCCATACCATATCATGACAACGTGACAAAATGTAAATCTACATTTTCCTTTAGAGGAAAAAAAATATCATTTTAAGGAAGTTATTGCTGAAAATTATCAAACTATACAGATTATTAGAATGTATTGTGAAGAAGCTCTTGAAGATAAGATGGTGAGATAAGGTAAAAGTCCATGTATGTTTTGTAATATACATATACATATATTTTAAAAGATCATAAATTCTGATATTGATACACTTGAGAAGAAATGCTTACACTGTCATTGGTTGCACTGCCTCCAATGGAAGGTGAATCCTGCAAAATAATAGGAAAACATTTATTTTCATGTAAAATGGGCTCCTACGTGATCTTACTTGTGGAGAATATAAAATAAAAGAATAAAAATAACTAGCCATGTAGAATTTGCCATTTTACTTTAACCAAGGAAACAAGAAAAGAATGTGAAAGAAAACAAAATATACATAACTATTCCTGCTGCCTCAGCAGAAGAGGTTATAAGAATGCCCTCCTCGTAAACATGCATTTTTAAAGGGAAAAATTTTAGACAAAGTTGATTTACAAAATTAGTTTTTCTTTACTTAAAAAAACAACTCGCAATCTATGCACTAAAAGTAGGAACACAACCCAATTTTCTAAGAAAAAAGTGGATTATATGTCTTATTATTTTCAATTAAAAATTCTGTATTATTTCAGCTGGTTAAAATATATTGCTAAAGAAAGTGTAAGTTGGTCCCTGCAGAATGATCCCTCACTGACATTCACATCAATATATACAGACTGCAAATATAGTATGTTCCTTCCCCTAAACTTTGAACAGCTTCTGCGTAAGTATGGTGTGTAAAGCAAATGCACAAAATATTTTCCTTTTGAATTATTTAATACATGAACAATAAAGTAATTGAAGCACTGAGTAGTCACAGTATCACAGTAAGCAGGACAATGTATATAGTGCATCACTTTCTCTCCATTATGGAAACATTTGGGGGTTGTGAAGGGGTAAATAAAATTGAAGTGAAATAAAAGGTAAAATGGCATTTCCATGGTCATCACTTTAAAATAGTTGAAAAATAGAACACAGTGCACATAAGAACTAACACATCAATCATGAACATTTGATATAGGAGGCAAAAAATACTTACCTGACCATAAGATGTACCACTATATGAGGAAGATCCACCCTGTTCAGAAAACAAAGTAAGTTTCATATTGAAAACAGACTTCAGACATTTTGTCCTTGGATGCTTACTGTAGGGATCCCCTTGGGGGGATTTGTAAAAAGTATGAATATTTACTTAGTTATCAGAATCACTACCGAGTAACTCGCATCTGTGTTCCTGTAAAGTACTAATTTAATATATTTTTAACTCAAATTCTACTTTGAGGAGAGCTTCATCTTGCAGATGATTCAAAACTAGCATTGTTGAGAAACATAATCTTTAACAGAGGAACTCCACTTTTTACTTCTCTATAAACTTTCAGTCGACTTAGTTAAAAACATATGCAAATTTGCTCTGCAAAGAAAAATACCCACCTTCACTAAAATATAGTAAGAGATAAAACACAGATGACAATTATATATAGGAGCCAGGGTATTGACCCTCAGCACGTTTACACAAATATATAAAAAAAAAAGAAAAAGAGAATGTTTACCTGACCATAGGATTCACTGCTGCTGTCGTAGACAGAAGACTCTCCCTGTAGAGAGAATCAAAGAAAATATTTTGGTTCCCTAAGGAAATAATTTCCCTTCTTTTGAGAACAGTACGGAAATGAAAATAACAGAAGTCTGTCTTATCTTTATGAGCAAGGAAGAATGCTTACCTGTCCATAAGATCCACCAGGGTAGAAGGAAGAACCTCCCTGTACAGAAAACATAATAATTTATTTGATTGTAATTGAAATGTTCTTTCAGGGATGACTTTTATGA
>VWZY01004910.1:56287-75771 GCA_013399075.1 Chloroceryle aenea | reverse complement strand
ATATGCAAATTTGCTCTGCAAAGAAAAATACCCACCTTCACTAAAATATAGTAAGAGATAAAACACAGATGACAATTATATATAGGAGCCAGGGTATTGACCCTCAGCACGTTTACACAAATATATAAAAAAAAAAGAAAAAGAGAATGTTTACCTGACCATAGGATTCACTGCTGCTGTCGTAGACAGAAGACTCTCCCTGTAGAGAGAATCAAAGAAAATATTTTGGTTCCCTAAGGAAATAATTTCCCTTCTTTTGAGGGCAGTACGGAAATGAAAATAACAGAAGTCTGTCTTATCTTTACGAGCAAGGAAGAATGCTTACCTGTCCATAAGATCCACCGGGGTAGAAGGAAGAGCCTCCCTGTACAGAAAACATAATAAATTACTGTGTTTTAGCTGAAATGTTCTTTCAGGGCTGACTTTTAAGACTACTATGTAGGCATGGAGTTTGTGCATGATGGGAGTCTGTGTTATCCTGGCAAAGGAGGAAGAACAACTACCTGTCCATAGGATCCTCCAGGATAGAAGACAGGCCCTCCCTGTGCAGAAGACAGAATGAGTTACTGGTTTATATTTGGCTATGCCTTCATTGAAGGCTTTAGATGGAGCTTCTGAATAGGGCATTTTATCTGCATGTTTACCTGGTTACCCGAGTATGTGCTGTGTGAAGAACCTGGGGCTCCCTGAAATGAAAACACAGACTGGCCATTTTCTTAGAAACAGACATTTGAGTCCATTTCTGAATTTCTATTCTTTCTAAAAGAACATTAGTGTAGTCAGTGATAGACAACACTGGATATTTTTGTTAGCGAAAATGTAACCTTTAGCAGGTCCTTTTCTGTTCAATTTAAAAGTACTGAAAGAAATTGTAACTCTTCATTTTACTCTTTCTAATCACAGAACTCTATGGCATACCTGGCAAGCTCTGCATTGTTACAGGTGATCATGACCCTGACCAAGTGTTTAAAAACTGCCAGAATACTGAACTTCCAAAGTGTAAATAGAGTTTAGGAGAGCAGATTTTTTAGCTCGCCACTTAAAGTGGAAGACTATTTACCAGTACCTAACATCTGTTAGTACTGTCACATCCCCTTTATATAGAAAACAGATGAAGTATTATTCTATGGTTAGACTGCTGCTTCACAAACTATTTGTAAACTAAGCTCTTGTCTTTATATGAAGCTAAGAGAAAAAGTGGAATAATTGCAGTGTGAGGAATTGGGGGATCCACAAAAGGAAATCTATTGTTTCCATTGAAACAAGATGGGTTTAATATGCATAGCTATTACTCTTAATTTATAATATTTTCCAGGTTTGAAGAGACTTTCACGTTAACTCATAGATTTTAAGTTTAGATGGAACTTCTTTGCAGGAATTTTCCTCCTGGGCTGTAGAAACTTCAAGAAGTAGGTGATTGTCTCTTTTACACTGGATTTCTGAATGCTGGTTCATTTATACATAGACATCTATTGAACTCTTGCTTTTTGTGAAGAATGAACCTGCCTATCATGGTCAATGTGTTTATATGCTAATCTCAGGCACTGCTACTGCCATATGTAGAGAATTGATCCTGATCAGAAAATGAAAATAAGTCTGTTTTTTAATTCAGTCTATTCCTTTGCAAAGGTCGATGAACATTACTGTTGGGTAAAGACTATTGCTACATAGTTTATCATAAATGAATTCTGTCAGCTGATACTATCACAAACTGAATACAAGTCTCTTGTGTATCGTAGTATCATCTATGTCTATGATGTATGTGATATCATATATCAACTATGTGTATCATGTATCATCTGCACTCAACTGGTTTTCTTATGTGCCCAGTCTTCCTTCCTTCATGTTGAAAATTTTTGTTTGGTAGCAACTAAATACACTCCCCTCCCCCAGTCAAGCTGTAGTGGCTTGACATTAAAAACTAAGCCTCTTTTTTTTCATCACTTTAAGCATGCAAAGAAAAAGGACCTGTTGGAATGAAAACTTAAAGACATTCACCTTTTTCCTTGTAAATAGATTTACTTGTATAGCATTACAAGCTCATGATGAAGATTTTCCTTGATGAAGTTTCAATGCTAGCTATCCTAATAGACTAGCCTGTATTTTAGAACAAGTGAGTCATGATTACTGCTCAGCCTTCTGAAAAAGGCTGTATTTTATCTGACCAAAAATTACTGTTGCTACGTGTTAAAGTTAATGACAGTTAAGTTCAGAAAGCAGTAATTTCTTTAACAATGAGTTTGTTTATATAGCTTTTTTATAGAAATAATAGTCCCCAATATGATTCTCTTTGAATTTGAAAACCAGAAAAATATTACAATATTCAGATGGGTTATATAAATATAGCTTCAATAAAAGCTTCAAAAAGAAGTGACTTTAAAATACCAGTTCACCTGGCTTTGCCAGGTAAAGCCAAGAAGTTTTATCTGCTGCCACTCATTGTGAAATTGCAGTGATTCTCTTTATGAGAAAAAAGGGTCTAAATATGGTATCTTCTGTAATTATCAGATTTTTACATTTTAGTCACAATATTTTATTGCACTAAAGAGAAGGACAAGGAACCTAAGATGGGTACAATTTAGTTCTGTGCTTACTACAGGACATACTGACTCTGGGTTTGAAAGTAATGAATAATTAACACCTAATAGTCAACTGACAGAGCATCTGGATTACCAAGAACGGTTACAGAAAGTTCATGGCCAAATTACACAGTTAAAGTAGGACTTATTCTTTCATTTTGTTGTATATAATTCTGTCTATGCTAAGGAAATTATCAGTGATGCTTAGTGATACCCAGGTGTCTGTACTTATTAACCGATTAATTCAAAATACTCCATTTTGTAGATGTTTATGCAAACTCAAAATAGTTACCTGTCTACTACCACTGCTTCCATCAGGACAAATGCAACCGCCCTATAAATTAAAAAAAAAAAGAACAAAACAACAAACAAGAACAACAGAAACACCACAATTATTATTTTGTGGAAGTTGAAAATAAATTCTTATTTCAGATGTGAAACTGTGTTTAGGCTAAGACAGACAGTGGGACTACAGAGTAGCTTTCCTATACCTAGAACAAATTTGAGGGGACAGCATAGCTCTATATATTTAGTGCTTGCTTTGGAACTTGGATTGATTTTACATCTCTCGGTGCAATGTCTCCATGGCAGATGTCTCATCAAGAGAGAATTATCTGGGTAGTCAAGAATACCGAGTAACACCATTGTGCTCTCACCAATAAAACAGGGCTGAAATTGAAACAGTATTAAGAAGTGATTTCAGAGAACCATTTCAGATACTTTTGATGTGAACATGGTCACATAGACATATAATTTATAATTTAATGCAGAATGTCACTAATCCTTCATGCCAAACTACTGGACTTAAATTCTAACTCCCAAATTTAATTAATTTAACTACTAGGAAGCTATTTGGACAAGACTAGATAAAAGTAGAGAAAATCCTGACCTGACTACTTGATCCACCACCAGTTGCAATAAATGATCCACCCTGTAAAGAAACCAATTATTTTTATAGATACATTTTATCAGAAACTGTTATATAAAAAAAAATTAGTGAGAAATAAGATGACAAACTCTTTGCACTACTTCCCTGCACCAGCAAATATTATCTGTTCAGAACCCTCTGTATCAATCATTGTGAAAACAATACATAGAGAATAGGTATCAGAATAAGAAAACTATTGCTCTCTGGAGCTCAGAGATCTGACTGTACTGCTGAATTAGACTTCAGCTCTCTGACACAGAGGACTAGGCTGGTGTTAGATCTACATAATGCGGGATATAGCAGGATTCCAGATTTCTGGGAACCTGATGGGTAACATTACAATACAAAATATTAGAAAAATGGACACCCAAGTCACTCTAGAGCAGTTAATTTCACATAGTTCTGTAACATATACACAGCTGCATCAGTACGTGAGTCTACAGAATATGGAAGCTGAACACACATTTGTAACAGAAGTACATAATCACTAAGATGTGCTTTGCTACCAAATTCTAAATAAGCCAGAATGATATATCTGGCCATTGCCACCACTAGAGCAGGGCTGCTTCTAAAAATAAAAGAAAATTCTAAAAATTTTGTTTGTTTGTTTTGCAAATAACTTTTACAAAATATTTTGTAAAGAAGCACCCACAATGCTTACCTGCTTAGTGGAGTGAAGGAACAGAGGAGATAATGTATTCTGGGCCCATTATCATTATTTACAACTGTGCAAAACTATACCATTATACAGAAAATACTGCCAAATCAAAGAAGATCCTTCAGCACAGATAAATTAGCAGAACCTAATTATTGGAAATGAAATATCATAAAGTTCCTTGCAAGGAGGTCATATAGTAGACAGTATTTTATTACCTGGAGGTTAGTGTGGCTGCTGTTTGAAGAAGAAGATTCATTCTGGGAAGAAATAAGAAATTAATTTTTTGTAAGGGTAATAAATTAAAACATAGTGCTATTGGGGAAGAAGTACCCAACACTAAACAGAATACTCTGCTGTGGAATCTAGCTCCTTATTCTTCTTTATGTACGTAATATACCAAGGAGCTGTATCAGTAGCTCAGAAAAAAGGGATAAGAATGGTTTACCTGTACATCATAGTCTCTTCTGCTTAACACATGGGATGTATCCTGTACAAAACAAATACATTTGCTATTAGGAGATGAAAATTCTATGATCAGTGACAGGTTTTCTTTTTTTACCATATTATTTATTTATAACTCCAGACCCTGTAATGCATACATTAAGCAAGAATGCCTTCTAAAAGATATTTGCACACAAATTTTATAGGCTAATTCTGAGTTTGACATGAAGCCATACAATATCCATATCCCAATCTCCTCCACAACATGCTGAGCACAACAAATTACCAAACATTTTTTTTTTTCATACTTCATTATTCTATCTTACTTCAGCCTAAAATGTTAGCTGTCCTCTATATGACATTTACTTAATTTTAATCTCAGCTTGGCCCAACTCCATATGTTGAGTTTGAGCTGCTCTATACCTCACAGAAAGATTTTCTTTTTTTTTTTTTTCATATATATATACTTCTTTTAAAGTAAATTAACCCAAAGAACAAATATCTAAGCTATTTTATTTTACTTTTTCCTTAAACAAGGGAATACTCAATAGGACAATCATAATTAGGGAAAAATTAGGCATAATTGGGACAAACTAGGTATAGTTAGAGCAAAAAGCTTGCAAGAGGTAAAAAAAACAACCAAAACAAAAAAACAACCAAAACCAGAAAACCCAAGCTACTTACTCGAGCAACAACTTTCTTGGCACAACCAGAACTCTGTAAAGGAGCCAGAAGCCAGTTATTACTTTACAGATGCAGCCATCCACACAAAATAGTTTCAGAAAAGACACCTACCTAAACTTGTTAAGGTGACATAATTCAGGACAGGAAAATGTTCAGAGCTATCATTTTACTACCAGTAGGAGTCTTAAAAAGCATATTCTTTGTCTGTTTTCACCTTATTGCTCCTCCATCAGGAGTTACTGCCTAGTGGAGTCTCCCTCAATTCAGCCACTGTGGTTTAGAGAAAAGCATGGATAATTAATTTTTTGGGGGTGCTTTTTCATTACTTTTTTCCCCCTCTTTTTTGTTTGTTTGGTTGGTTTTGTTTGTTGTTTCTCTGTTGTTTTGTTGTTTGCTTTTGTTTGTTTGTTCCCTACCCTTCTTTGTAAGGATGCTTAGAAGCAAACAATGAATTCCAGCAATACACATTGGATAGGAATAACCAAGGGAATAACAGCATCTTTTGTGAGCAAAGAAGAAGTGATGAGACTCAAACAGGACTTGCAGCTGAAGGATTTTCTTTGCAGACTCTTTTGCAGTAAACTTAATGCAACGTGTTCAAGGTTTTCAGAAGTCCCCTTACTTCCTAGTATACATGTCTGGTGCAGTACTAAAGTACTAGAGAGGAAAAATAATAAAGCAGTAGAAGTGTGTAGCTGGCAACTGAAGAAAAGGCAAGTAGCTGATAACAGGGGGTTTCTCTAGATGGCAGTAAAACAAAAGGAGACTGTAACAGAAAAAGTGGGGGTTTATGACCAGAAAATGTAATTCATTTACACAATGTATTTGCTTGGTCACAATGTATTCATGCTAATCACACTTCGTAAGACAGATGGAAAGCCTTGAGAGAGAGAGCATTACCAAGGAATAAATGATACTTTACAATACTGGCATATAAACTTGTTTAAAATAGAACAAGTGGAAGAAGCCTGAGCTGGCTGCGTGCCTCATGTACACAGATGGTTAGTTCCCAAATAACTATCCAGTCAAAGTACATATACTAAAAAAAACCCGTTAGTATATATTCTTAGAAGTATTATGCAGCTATAAATAATTGTGCAGCAGCCTTGAGAACAGCTAGAAGGGACTGAGTACAGAGAAACATACTATCAAATAATTCATTCTTTAACGTTTTGAAGGGTATAGAGCAATTATACACTACAGTGAGAGGCCCACAGGTCTAATGTATATGTGTTCAGTTATTAACACTGCCATTAATTATAAGAGTTTGAATATTGCAGAAGAAAAAAAAAAGCACTTACCTGCCTATTGGCACTATAGGTACTGTCATTCTGGAAAATAATGAATTATTTCCTTCTTAAAGAAATATTTAAATACAGTGAATTTACAGAAACCTGATTCTTTTAGATACTGAATACAGACACACAGAAAGCATTTGTTGCTCACATCCTTTACGACCTTGCTAGAATTGGCTTGAAAACTTACCATTCCAGTATGAAAAACTTTAGATTGGTATGAATGTAATATGAAAAGCAGTGGAATACCTACCACTGTATCTCTCTTCTTTCATAGAATAATAGAATGGGTTAGAAGGGACCTTCAAAGGTCATTTGGTCCAACCACCCCTTGTGGTCATTGCAGGACCTTCCACTTGGCCTTGTTGAACCTCATGATGATCACATGGGCCTACTTCTTAAACTAGTCCAAGTCCCTCTGGATGGCATCCTGTCACTCAGAAGTGTCACCTACACCACTCAGCTTGGTATTATCTGCAGACTTGCTGGAGATGCACTCAATCCCAATATGTCATTGACGAAGATGTTAAACAACACTGAAACCAGTATGGACCCCTAAGAGACACCACTTTTCACCAGTCTCTATCTGGACATCAAGCCACTGACCACTACATTCTGGATGCAACCATCCAACTAATTCCTTAGCCACCAAACAGTCCACCCATCAAATCTGTATGTCTCCACTTTGGAGAGAAGGATGTTGTGGCAGACTGTGCCAAAGGCCTTACAGAGTCCAGACAGAGGACATCTGTAGGTTTGCCCTTGTCCACTGATGTGGTCACTCCATCATAGAAGGCCACTACATTGGTCAGGCAGGACTTGCTCTTGGTGAAGCCATGCTGGCTGTTTCAAATCACCTTCCTGTCCTCCAGGTGTTTTTAGCACAGCTTCTAGGAGTTGTTGTTTCATGATCTTCTCAGGCACAGAGGTGAGGCTGATGGGTTGGTGGTTCCCAGGGTTCTCCTTTCTACCGTTTTTGAACACAGGTGCAATGTTTCCCCTTTTCCAGTCACCATCACTGTCAGTATCCAGTCAGTATCACTGATACATTTTTTTAATCCATATTTCGTTTAATCAAGTTAAATGCATTTAAAAGCAAAAAAATCTATCTGTAAACACTTAAATAACAATTATCAGTAAGAAAACATCCAGTTGCTGGAACTGCTATTAGTGTGGGAACTCATCATTCTTTCTGGAGCATTCTGCTCACAAGACTGCACCTAGCAGTCCGTATTTTGCCATCTACATGAAAAATGTTGTGCTGAAATCACGGTAGGGAAAGCATACTCACATCATCACAAGCATTGGGATTATCATCTGAGAAATCTTGCGAATCCTAGAAGGACATCAGATACCAGTTATTTCCTCACCAAAATGGATTGCTAAAATACACTTTGATGTACTCTGCAAGACAGAATTGATGCTAATGCAAAGAAAAAGCTGAGTTAAATTAAAGTAAGATCTTTATAAGGAAAATAAGGAGCCAAATACATGGCTGCAATATTTGCTTCCAGGGAATGTTCCATTTTTCAGTAAAGAAAAAAACAGAAACCAAACAAAACCAAAACCAGCACAGAAACTATTATGTTTTATTATATTTTTGAGAAAGATTATTCAGGGACTACAGAGATTAGTATCCACTGATATATAACTAGGAGAAAGAAAAAAATTGTTACCTGACTATCATAATAGTTTTCTGAGGAGGACGATCCACCCTTCAAAACAAACAAAGACCAGAGAAAATTAGGATATAAAAAACCTGATTCTAAGCAGAGGCTAAAGCTCATATGAAGTGACATACAAGTAGGGAAATAGAGCATTACTTACTTTGCCACCACCGTAGTTTTGTGAGAAAGATCCACCCTATAAAGCAAAGAAATATAAGCCCTACTTCAGAAGAAGCTGTGGTTTTGTTCAGGGGCTGTAAAGCTGAAATAAGAAATTGCCTGGGATTTCTTTGAACAAATACAGCTTTCTAGACAATTATCAGATATGACAAAAATTCTTACCAGCAGAAAATTAGGGACTACCTACCTGGTTGCCACCATAACTTTGTGAGGATGATGATCCACTCTGCTAACAAAATAATAATTAAAAAAAATAATTAATATTACAATATTTCAGATTGGCTATTGATCAGCCATCATGGAACCTGAGTAAAGTAGAACCTCAGTGAGAGAAAATAAGAATCTAGTACTTACTTGGCTACCACCATAGTTTTGTGAGGAGTATGATCCACCCTGTGAAAAGAGAAAAGCATGAGTTATAATGCTGGAGAGCTGAGTTTGATCAGAATCCATAGAGCTTTATTAGGATGCTGAGTTCTTTCTGTGTAAGTGGAATTTCAGGGCTGAGACAAAGGGCATTTGAAGCAATGAGTTACAGGCTGGAACTGGGGAGGTTCTGCAAGAATCTATATCCTCTTGAGCAAGGAAACTGTACTCTGGATTAGAACTGCTTAAAAAGTTTTACCAATGGACAATAGAGAGCTACCTACCTGACCACCCTGTGATCCATCCTGTAAATTAGACAAAAAGTATACATGCTTTAGACACTTACTGTTTGGCTATGGATTATTTTTAATGAAAGCTACAATATGTGCTTAGGAGGAGGAAGGAGCAGAGGCAGATAAGCAATATAGATATGATTTCTAAAGTAGTAAGCATAGATTGTCAACAGTGCAAAGGTAAATACTAGATGAGACATGTCAAGGAAATCACAAACATTTATCTTTAGGTAATGCCTAGTACACACATGAGTTTCATTCTGAACAGTCTCTAGAGAATTCTTTTTTTTTTTTTCTTTTCCTTCCACTAGAAAGCCTAATTTATACAAATGAAATGAAAAATTCCCCTGTTACCATTATTACTCAGAAAGCTCTGAACGGTGAGACACAGTGACCTTGAGGAAAATGCTTTAAATGAAACACTCAGTACGTTTCAACATGCCCTCTTTAGCAGAGGAACATAAGTCCTCCAAGTGAAATCAGAATAGATACTTGTAGATGTCTTAGTGTCAAAAGTGCATAACAACAGTGAAATGCTGAGCAACTGAAGTGAGTGGAATATTTGCCATTCACTAAAATGGGGCTGAGACTTCATCCAGAAGAGGCAAAGGAAAATGAAAATAAATCTTTCAATGTTCTAGCAGCTTTCAGAACAAAATACAGGCGTTTCCTTTAGTCTAAAAAAGAAATAGCTCCTCTTTATAAAAAACTAGAAATGCTATTATAAAATACTATAACTATATACCTATATCATATATTCTTATTGCTTACAATGCATTACATCCCGTGTGGTGGATACGCTATACCAGATTATAATAATATAATATAGCAACATCTGTCTTGCTTGTATATTTATAATTATAGCACATATTTATAGTGCTAAAACATGGTATTTGTTAATACAAGTAATCTATCATGAACAAAATAAAGAGATAATCTATAGCTATTTTCTTACAAAGTTTTAAGATTTACAGAGCTTGTTTATTTAAACATAGATCTTTAGATCTCTTTTAAAATAGTGAGTATTAGACTTCCAAAACTGGAACCTGTAACAAATACATATGTAGCTACCTATACTTCACTGCACAAACTGAATGATTGTTAAGCCTGTCTCCTTCAGGAACCTCAAGTTGCAGTCCTGAATATTTTCTGACTTTTGATGGGAAAAGTCCAGAGAGGCTGGTAAACGCCAGGACTGATTTAAGCAGTGCTGGTTGAACAATTCTGCAGCAGACTTGTTCTTCCCAGAATCTTGCCTTAATATCCTATAGAGCTAGACATGCTGTACAAAAGGAAGAAAAATGACCCCAAGCCCCCATGATGCTCCTGTCTATAGAAAGACAGTGAGTTCTAATCTCATAATTGGTAAGATTACACAGATTTGCACTCTATGAATCTGAAACCAGTTCTAATTTATTAAAAACTAATTTTGGATGCATCTTAAAATCAGAGGAGGAGTCATTTACCTGATGGCAGGGATTGCTGTCATATGAAACACCCTGTTAAAAAATAAACAGACCAAAAGATGAATGTCCACATTTTCATTTTCTTGCAAAGTAATTAGCTTTCTTAAAATTTCTTATGTGAGAATTAATGTAACAGAACTCAACATAAAATTTTACAGAGGAAGAGTTTAATTTTATTCAACCCTTGAAGTCTGTGGCTTTACTCTGTCACTCCCATGTGCACACAATCACAAGCACCCTGACACATGCACACAGGTGATCAAAGTAGACTCCTTGTGTGCCACATGGAAAGTGAGGTAGGCTGGCAATTGATGCTTTCTGTATCATCCTAGTTCCCCTTGACTGGTAAAGATGAACTAGCTGGGTTTTTTTTTTACAGTTCCTTCTCAGAATCAACAGTTACTGTTGAGTGACCATCTACTTCAGAATCCTGCTAGATTGACCCACCATAAATCTTAGACAAGGCTGCTGCCCAAAGCCTTTCATTTTCCTCTTCTGGGTATAACTTGTCTATAGACAGTCTTCCTGTTGGATTAACAGGACACACAATGAGTTGTGCCTTGGTTGTCACCCTTCCATTATTAAAGCACAGGTCCTCTGTTGATAAATCAACCTGCGACACTGCGTTGGTGGAAGTAATGCATTTTTCAGTGGTTATCAGTTTTATGGAAAAGCATGTTATTTCTACAAAGAAAGCTGGGTCTAGTTTTCAATAGTTTGGCAAAAGAGGACTTACTTGTCCACAACCACTGCTGCCACCTGAAGAAGCATATCCACCCTGTTGGAGAAGAACAAACAAACAAACAAAAACAAGGAAAGAAACAAACAGAAAAACAAAAACAAAAACAAACCAAAAAGAGAGATAGGGTCAGTAATCCAAAAACATTCCTCATCTCCATTTCAAATACAGAAATAAATTTTGAAGGCATTTAGCTGCCTGACTGATTAAAAGGTAGACAACCATCTACACTCTTCTGTGAATGATGATGTAAAGCACTGCTAACGTTGAATATTTTAGCACATCAGAAAGCTGACCTAGGTACCTACATGCACTCCTTTCTATATGGCAAGGAGCTGCTTCAATGACCCAGATGTTCCCAGACCCATATAAAAAAAGGTCCACAGATTTACTATTAATGTGAACTTACTATTTCAAGAAACAAACCACAGAATTCTCAATAGTATATATCAACATCACATACATGCTGTATACTGACTGGGAACCCACTGATGCTTACCTGACCATACGAACTGCCACCCTGAGGCTGGTTGCCCTACAAAAAAGGCAAGAACTCAGTTGTAAGCAAAACAGATGGTCCTATTCTCAGCAAAAGCTATGAATCAAATCAAGATGCAGACTACCAAAGAAACATCACTCTCAGAAATCTGCCAGCCATGCTGGTCACAGAGAGATCAGTGAAGAGCTCCCTGCAGAATATCCAGTCTGCTTACCTGGCCGTAAGAACTGCTGCTGCTGCCCGAGTAACCTGGCCCACCCTAAGACAAGGACACCATTTGGTTACTTCCCTTCCGTGAGGGATCTGGCCTGCATTAGGGAAAGCAAGCGACTACATCCTAAAGCTACACAGGGCTGTATGAAGAGCCTGGCTTCTTCCTGGCCCTCACAGTGCTGCTGAGCATGATGAGTTCACATGCTGGGATTCCAGAGAAATAAGCAGCATGTGGATAAGTGCAGGGTATGCGAAAGCAGACTTGCAGAGAATATGTCCTTTAAAGTTCAAGTCCTGAGTGACTGCTAAGTGCTTTTGCAGTGCCATGGTGCACCACCTTCTCAGATGCTGTATTCTGACTGGTGACTGAGAGATGCTTACCTGGCCATAGGAACTGCCACCTTGAGGCTGGTAACCCTGTAAAAAAAGGAATCACTGATTCACAAATGTATTTGTGAAGAAAATGACGCTCTCAAGTCTTTCTCTGTGGAAACTAAATTTCAGTATAAGACAGAGAATGGGTAGACTGCTGCTTAACTAGAATTATTTTGACAGTTCTTATTCTGGATGAATATCAGCTCACACTGGATTTATGAAATGACAATCATAGAACAGCTTTACATCTGTCTCAGACGGGATTCTAGTTTTTCAAAATTTTTCCAGGACACTGAAGGGGCCAAAATTTCCTTATTATGTTTCTTTTGCCTGGTGTTTCTCAGATACTGGGCTTAGATGGTTAATGGTAGATCAATACTAGTTTCTTTTATTTGTATTTTTGGTGGGTCCTAGTTGCATAATTCCCTTCCTCTGAGTGAAAACAAAGGTGAATTTTTATTTTTTTTTAATTAAGAAACAACCCTGGGGAAAAAAAAAAAAATCAGATTCATAAAATGGAAACAAAACAATGCCCTTAAAAGCTGCAGGTCAAATGAATTAGTCACAGATGAGAAAATGTTCACTAATTTAAAGTTACTGTAGGAAAATATAAGCAGCTGATGCAATTGGCCTTCAATATAATGTCAAAAAAGAGCAGATGTTCCATGTATATGGAGACCTGTGCCAGAGCTGTCTGGGACAGTTATGAACAGAAGGGTTAATAAAAAGGGTTTGAACTACCTTGTCTTTTCTGCTATCTGACATAAGGAACCTGACAAAATTCATAGCTATCTTAGAGCTGCTTTAATTCACAGAAAAACTGTAAAGGCAGGTAAATATTCATCAGCTGCCGATTTTAAGATAAATCATTACTGCAGCTGAGGACTTACTTAACCCAATGTTATTCAGATCTTAAAAACTTTCTCTGTAGTGAGACCAAAGGAGAAAGCAAGGAGCTGATTATAAATTTGTCTTGTACCATGTAAATCAACTAAATAGACTATTTCTACTATAAATTTTATAGTTCCAGACGCATAAAAAAGACCTTATAGACACAGGAACCAAAGGTTCCTGCAGATACAGATTTTAAAAAAAAATCTTTTTCCACAACAAAAATTTGAAAAAGTTTCAGTGGTTGTTATTAAGAATTCAATATAAATTTAAGAAAAATAATTTGAAATATGTGACTATATGCAGGTGCCATGGTACTATGTATTCTTAAATGCTGAGCTCTGACTGATACTTACCTGGCCATAGGAACTGCCACCTTGAGGCTGGTAGCCCTGTAACAAAGGCAAGAACTCAGTTGTAAACAAGGCTGTAGTCCTAGCACAGCTGCAACACAAAAGCCCTTTTCCACTAAAGGTCCTCTGAACAATATTTTCTTCCCCCCATGGTATTTCAGTGGTGTAAACCAAAATCAAGAACCGCTCAGCAACTCCAAGAGGAAAAAAAAGCCCAACAGCCCAAACCAACCCCTGTACTCCATTTACAAGGAAGGTTCCTACAGAAAAGTGCAAGATATTGCAGTAAAAGTGTCTCACCTGGCCATAGGACTGGCTGCCTTGGGAACCCTTTAAAAAAGAGAAGATAATTACCACCTTGACTAGGAGGCTTCTGTGAAGAGCACAACACATGTGGGAATACAGCTGCACAAGGGATTCCCAGAAAGGCTCTTCCTGAGCCAAAGGAGACAGAGCAGTGTGCTCATATCTGTGCAGCAGATTGTCCTACTATTAGCAAGAGCCATGAATCGAATCAAGATTTTCAGAAATCTGCCAGCCATGCTGGTCACAGAGAGATCAGTGAAGAGCTCCCTGCAGAATATCCAGTCTGCTTACCTGGCCGTAAGAACTGCTGCTGCTGCCCGAGTAACCTGGCCCACCCTAAGACAAGGACACCATTTGGTTACTTCCCTTCCGTGAGGGATCTGGCCTGCATTAGAGAAAGCAAGCGACTACATCCTAAAGCTACACAGGGCTGTATGAAGAGCCTGGCTTCTTCCTGGCCCTCACAGTGCTGCTGAGCGTGATGACTTCACATGCTGGGATTCCAGAGAAATAAGCAGCATGTGGATAAGTGCAGGGTATGCGAAAGCAGACTTGCAGAGAATATGTCCTTTAAAGTTCAAGTCCTGAGTGACTGCTAAGTGCTTTTGCAGTGCCATGGTGCACCACCTTCTCAGATGCTGTATTCTGACTGGTGACTGAGAGATGCTTACCTGGCCATAGGAACTGCCACCTTGAGGCCTGTAGCCCTGTAACAAAGGCAAGAACTCAGTTATAAACAAGGCTGTAGTCCTAGCACAGCTGCAAGACAAAAAGCCCTTTTCCACTAAAGGTCCTCTGAACTATGTTTTTTCCCCCCACAGTATTTCAGTGGTACAAACCAAAATGAAGGACCACTCAGCAACTCCAAGAAGAAAAAAAAGCCCAACAGCCCAAACCAACCCCTGAACTCCATTTACAAGGAAGGTTCCTACAGAAAAGTGCAATGCATTGCAGTAAAAGTGTCTCACCTGGCCATAGGACTGGCTGCCTTGGGAACCCTTTAAAAAAGAGAAGATAATTACCACCTTGACTAGGAGGCTTCTGTGAAGAGCACAACACATGTGGGAATACAGCTGCACAAGGGATTCCCAGAAAGGCTCTTCCTGAGCCAAAGGAGACAGAGCAGTATGATTTTGTCTGTGTGGCACATTGTCCTATTTTTAGCAAAAGCCAAGATTTCAAGACCCAACCTGCCAATCCTGTGCATGCTATTTGTGATGTTGAGTACTGGCCTTCCTGTGACCTTGATCCCTAGAAATCATACCTACACTTGGGAAACACTTTCCTGGTCTCACATAGTGGTATAGAGAATACTGACTGACATTTGGCTCTATTCCCTCCTGCCAGAAGAGAAGGAAGCCTGCATTTATGGTTTTCCATTATCCTTGATATGGATAAGCAACTATCTTGGAAGTAATATGTGTGTGTGAATCTACCAGTTTGGGATTTATGGTGTGATACCGAGTCTAGAATCACTCCCTGTCACTGAGAAGAGTTTTATGCACCTTTTAGACCACATGTTGAGCAGAATATAGTCATTTCACTTCAGCCAGTCACACAGGGAAATACATTATGAGCATTCTAATCAGAAACAGTTGAACATCAATACCAGAGGGCAATTTTACAAATAAAAACTGAGACATGAATATAACTGCACCCTGTGAAATATATTTAAAAACATAGCAAATAATTTATTTCCAGGTTGTGCTGACCCTGTTACAGCAAAGTCTACAGGAATATATCTACTTCTTTTTAAGTTTAGTTACCTGAACATAAGTATTACTGCTGCTGCTTTGCTGTCTTTGTCCACTCTACACAGAAACAAACAAAAAAACCAAACATTTATTTTTAAAAGGAATTGCTTATATACTAAGACATTAAGGACTGTTTAGCAGCTTCTGATTTATGCATATGTGCTTTAATAACAAATAACATTCAAGCCTAAATTCTAGAATTCTAGCTGCATTCCTGAGTAGATTGAGATTGTTAAACTAGCATACAGTGGTTTTCATAGTTTATTACTGTAGAAAATAGCTGCAGTGGTCTTTAGTCAGCAACCAAGTAGGATATCCATTTTTCTGTAGCCACAGAAACACCCTACTCCACCACTGTAGTTTGTAGATATTTAAGATATCTCTTAATTATCCATACTTATTTCCAGAGAGATGAATCATTATTTAGTTTACTGAGATAGGGCTTTAGTTAAAGCTCAAATATAATGGAGAAAGAATGCCTACCTGTACTATGATCCTAGTAGCAGAACTTCCCAAACTCTGTAAAAAACAAACAAACCAAAACAAAAATAAGAAATAAACCCAAGAAAAAAACAAAACAAAACAAAACCACAACAGAGAGCATTTAATTTGACTTGTTTAAATGCAATACAGACTTTACCAAATTGTACTATTTTACTTGGGAGAGCAATGGGAAAGGTCACACATATGATGTACTGAGTATCAGATTCTTAACATCCAGTATTAAAGTAGTTTATCTTCAGCTCTGAAAGTCTGGAGAGGTAGCCTGACCCTACTAAGTTATTTTCTACACTTCTGTTATGGCTTATATGGAACTCAGCAGAGGCCATCCCTTTTTGCACTACCAGTCAGCTCAGCTTTTCCAAATGTGGTGAGTAAATCTAAGACATCGTCATCCCCCCAACCTGTCTCACTGTCACCTGCACTGGACATGTATCACCACACATATTAATTCTCTTCCTGGTCCAGTCATTTGTTAGACGTATTTTTGGGAATGAGGGATGAATGTAAAAGGGTAGCAGACACCATCCTGAGCAACTGGTTTGATCCCATAAGAACTATATTACTGTTATAGAAATCACAAGAAAAAAAAGTATGCTTACCTGGGGGAAGGTATGACGCTGCAAATGAAACAAAACAAGCTTTAATTATTTTCTGTAAGGGTTTGTCCAAATGGAATATTACAGCAGAAAAAGGGCTCTACCATTTGGATTCAATACACAACCAAATAACAAAGAAAGGTATGGAAAGGAAAGGATAGCATATAATAAATGCATCTTAATGTTCATTCAGGTTGGAACATGTTAGATTAGAAACCAGACATCAGAGAAACATATATAGCAAATGTTCTGTCATATGAACATACTTTAACCTGGAATCTGCAGGTAATCCAGTATCTCTGCAAGTAATAATAGAGTCACAAGATCTCCCCAAGACTTGTGGCCATCTTACTCCTGCATTTCCCTGAAGATAATTATGCACATAGTGTAAACCCTTCCTGGCAAAGAATTGTCTCCATGCACCAGGAATCTCTCTCACAAATTAAGCATGTAGATATTTGAACACTATTTGAGTCAAGATTTCTGTAGAAAAAAGCTGCTTACCACAGGTGGGAAAGGGTTGCTGTTGGCAATGACCACCACCTATAGAGAAATAAAGAGAAAACTGTTTACTCATCACAGAGCTTATTAAATAGTTAAATATGTTAGGAAAATGAAGAATACTGAATTCTCCCAATTTACAAACTCTGATAATAATACTATGGATGGTCACTTTATAAATTATATTTTTATAAAATTTTTAAATGCATATTACCAAGCAAGGAAGAATATAAATGTATACAAGGTTTACAGAAGAGTATAAGGAGATAAAAGATAAAGCTTCCTGTCACACAGTGACTCAGCTGTAGAAGCAGAAGCAGAATTTACTAGTCTATACTGTGTGTTTAGACCTTCAACTTTTCACCCTGAACTGGAAGATTAATTTATTTTCTCTTTATTAATTATTATGCTAAAAAAAACCCCTAGGATTAATTTTGAGTTAATTCCAAAAAAAATGCAGACAAATGCAGCAGTAGTATCTTCTGTTTAGGTTTTAATGGTTTCTAATCAGAAGCTTGGGGTTTTTTTTCCCTTTTCTTTTTTTTTTTTTTTTTTAAAAGGGTGTGTATTATCCAGTAGTGTAAAAAGGAAGAGGAGAGTTGGCACTATCAGAAATAAATAATTCTAGTACAAACCAAGCAGAAGTATTAGATTTTTAAAACTACATTATTAAAACCCTAATCTATTGGTATGTTTTAAATTCTTAAACAAATGAGAAATTAAAATTAAAAAACCAGACACCTGTGAGGACATGAATGGGTACACTGTATGTTTACTGAACAAACCATAGTATTACCCTGGAGCTAATATCGTAAATCAAATTCAACAGTAATATGAATTTTATTTATTTCACTTGCTTTGAATCACACTCATTCTCCAGCACCATCTGAAGCACATAATCTATATCCTTAAAAAGTCCTAGTTACATCACAATTGTTATCCTAACTTTTTTTTAAAACAACCCCCCATAAACATTTGAAATTTTATTTTACTTTATATGCAGTTAAGTATCAACAAAAGCCACCACAGCACAGCTGGTTAGTATAAAGCATGTAAGAACCAAACTGATTCAAATCATGTGAATCAGTCTTGGTTAAAACCTTGAAGTGCCTTAAGTGGTAAAAGGAACTGTAGTATCATGGAAATAAAAGGAAGCCTGCCAAGTTACAACTGCAAGATATTTTTTCCCCCTCAAGAACTGAAAAGGAGTTCTTACCTTCTTACTGGTATCTGAACTGCTTGAAGGGACAGACTGTAAAGAATACAGAAAAAAAAAAGAATACAGAAATGTATAACAGATAGATGTATGAGAAATTAACAATGGCACTATATTCCATGTGAATGTAACAGCTACCATAATTTCCCTAATGTACCAAACAAAATAAGATTCTGAAGAAAAATATCAATGTATTGGCAATTAATAAATGAAGACTGAAATAAATCAACTGGTTTGATTTTTTTTTCAACAAGCTCCAATTATTTTGCTAGTTTTACATAGCACTGTATAAAAGCTGAAAATCAAATTGAAAGTTTTTTTATAATAAAAATAATCTGCTGGTAGGAAAAAAAACCTAAATCTCTTCTACCTTCATCAGAAAAGAAACCAACACAAACTACAGAACCCATCCCCCCAAAGCTAAACAAACCTACTGTTGAAATATAAACTGGAATGAATGGGACATGCCAAAAGAATAAAGATATTTTAAATGAAGCATAACAAAATGTGCAGTGAAGATTTCCATTTAATCAAACAGAATGTGCAATTGATAGGCAAAAGCCACAAAAAATATTTTTAATTCTTAGTAAATATCAAAGAAAGCACTGACTTTTGGAAAATCATAATAGATGGAACTGTTGTTCATTTACAGAATAAATGTAATTGAGCTTCTGTGCAAAACACAAGTTATTTACTGAATTGCTATTACAACATAAACTAAATAGGTAAATCATCTGTTCAACTTATTTCCAATACGACTAATACTTAATCATTTGAAGACAGTCCTCCTTTATCTCCTTTGATGGATGTTATTGTTTGGTAAATGTTGGGCATAACTGCTAAGTTTCTAAATAGCTTAAGAAACTGAAAACATGTTGGAAAGCACATAATTACCTGTCCATAGGTTATACCACTGCTGGAGAATGCACTCTGAAATAAAAATATAAATCAGCTTTTTATTTAAATAATATATCTAATTT
>VWZY01004910.1:17010-56278 GCA_013399075.1 Chloroceryle aenea | reverse complement strand
ATATATCTAATTTATATGTCTAGAAGTCATTGGTTTGGGTGCTTGGTTTGGGGTTTTTTTCAGGTGATGTACATAATAGGAATATCTCTTCTAATTAAATAATTTTTGGATTAATACACAAATACTGTAAAAAACTCCAAATATGCACAATATGCAATATCCAAAGACAATTACTCTACCAGAGAAAAAGTGTTATGCAGCAAGAATTCTGACACTTTACTGGGCTAACCTCAGAATAATACCTCAGACCACCACCTTTTTCCTTTAGATATTTAGGAAGCACAACATAGCTCTGCAGAAGAGAATCAAATGCAATTAGCAATAAGGAGATGTTTTAAGCATAGTAGTAGAGAACTGGCAAATACATAGAGAACTAGCTTACATCTTTACAGGCCTGTTGACTATATGCACCAGCAGCACCTCCCTAAGGAAAAAAAAGAAGGTAGTTATTTCTCTGCTTTATTGCTTAAGAAGAAAAGACACACTTCAAACACCTCAATTCTGATTCATCCTTATATGAAGTATGTGAAGAATAGATAGTAAGGAAAGTATTATACTCTCCACTGTTAGGGGTGAACACCTACATGTGAACGTAACAACCAGGCACATTTGCCCTTTGTATATTAGTGATTATCTAGTGGTACTCAGGAAACATTTTAAAGCAGACACTGTTGATAACATTATTTTAAGAGAAATAAATTTAAAAGATGCAATACAATGCATGTAATTCAAACATGTATGCAATACGTACAGACACATATACATACAAATTAGGAAACAACCTGGAAACTCAAATGAACACCTTCCTGATTTACAGTCAAATATCAAGGTCCAGCATAAATAGCAATAGTTCATTTTTTAAAGTACATCTCACTTATTAGTACCATCAATACTATCCCCCAAAACTGTAATTTTGTTGCTCTTTGCAGAAACCCAATATAGACTGTGATGGATTTTACAAGTACTGGTGACATGAATATTTTACATTTTTGGAAACACCATTCTTGTAGGTGCAGAATCATCCCTGTTCTTCTAGTTAGAAGTGGCAGCTGTTTACAGTAGCTTACCAAACTGATGACTAGCTTATTTTTATTTACTTGCCATACTATGAAAAACAAGCAAAATACCTGTCCTTGACATTGAAAGAGTAAACTTCCTGGTTTATTTACAAGTTTTTTCTCTATTTTTGTATTGAGTAAATGATTGAACACAGTAATTTTGTATTAAAAAAATAAAAATACTATCTTGTAAATGCTGAAAGAAAGCCAAAATAATTATATGCATTTGACATAAATCTGTGCATATTTTAGTCTATACAGTTAGTCACTATCTTGATAAAAATGCTTCAGTTAAGTTTCTGATCTATTCAGCACCACATTAGACCATTCATGCATCTTTCACCTATTTCCAGGTGACTGGCTTGACCTGTCTAAGGTTCATAACTTCACAACTATCCCTGCTGCATGAAAGAATGAAAAACTGGAACAGCCTCAGTTATTACAGATGTCTGTGTGATTACTTCTGAGAGAAGGAATACTCAGAATAAGCAGGTGAATTTGCACCAGTCTTGTCTTGGGTAGAAGGGGAGAATAGACAACCTGTGTAATCAGTGCAATAGATAACCTCTTCAGTCTTTCTTGCCTAATGTTTCTGTTTAATTTTTTAACACTTCTGTTTGCCAACTACTTCATAGCATGGAATAAACAGTAATATTCATATTAATTTTCTAACTCTCTCCTCATTATTTTCTGTTTGCAACAAAAACTCCCACATAAACTCTCATGTAAATAATGCAACTGAAGGATACAAGTTTCTATAAATATAATTATGTTGAGGACAAAAAAGTAAACATAAGAAAAATGCTTACAGGGCCACATCCATTCTTGCTTATTGTGTAGACTACTCCACTCTGAAATAAAACCAGAAGTCAATTATTTCCATTAAAAAAAAAAAGATGGTTTGGGGTGATGGTGGGGTACAGCAGAAAGGGAAAGACCTGCTGTTTATGGCATAAAAAGATGTGCAGCGGACAATGTATATGTGCAAACATGAGATAAGCAAGCACAGAGGTTACCAGTTCATGAGCAACTGGCTGTAACCACTCAAATTTAGTATTAGACATTAGTCATTGCATAAAACATTGTCATTAGTTGTGTAATCTTTCAAAATCCACAAGTTGTTTTGGACTCTATGATTTCCAAAGGTTCCTTTCAACCCCTACCATTCTAAATGGTCTGTGTTTACACAAAAATAACTTCAGGTAGATACATGACAAGATGTGAAACTCACCTCCTAGAAAACACTATGTATTATATAGGAAAGAAATACAATGAACAAAATCAGTATTTAGTATATTCATAAAATTAATTGTAATTTCTTAGAGTCTGGTAACTACAATGAAAAGGTGTGAAGATTTATGAAGTTGAATATTACCAGATAATTCAATAATGAATATAACCACTAGTAAGTAGTAAGAAATGTATCCTTGAGAAATTCCATTCAAGAAACAGGAGACATACCAGAAAGTATCTGACAGTTTAGGTGCGAATAGACACTTTATGGTACTGAAGGTAATTAACTAAACACCAAACATACCTTCTGCAATTAAAGAAGTGAAAGTGATTAGTGAGAGTGCAGACGTTCATATACCAGAAGTTTTAAAAGGCTAACTAGATAGTGAAATCCTCAAATTTACAACTGCAAATACAATCTGGTATTAAAAGTATACATTATACTGCTGCTTTAAAATATGCATGCATATCTGGTGAATTTTGGACACATTGCAAATTTCTGTGTTTGTAGGCACATGTGCATACAGAGGTGGGAATCTTCTAGGAAAATGGAAGGAATCTTCCCCCCCCACCCCCCCCAACGGTCAAATTAATGCTTGATAAAAATGCTTTATGTGTGAAAGGAGAGGTGGTGAAACATCTTGTAAGTAAAAATACTGACAGCAAGCTATCGAGTTCAGTAGAGCATGGGTAGTGGAGCCTAGTCCAGTTACTGAACACCCACCTTACTGGACGAGTAACTCTGGCATTCTGCACTAACTAGCAGAGGTGACATTTCAGTACAGTATTAAATCATCTCAGTACTCACAGTATTTTAGTCATTCAGAGTTACTAAAGGAAAACATCCAAAAGCTGGTGGTTAGGACTCTTACCTGACTGCCTGAATAGCTGTTCTGAGAGGAAGAACCGGAAGGTCCGACCTGTAAAGAAACCAAAATGTTTATTATTATTTTGTAGAGAAATTATTTTTATATGCATGATTTTCAGGAAAAATTCTCTACTTGGTGGGAAAAAGAAGAACACACAAAGTAGTTTTCTGTGACTTCATTCCACCAACCAACACTGTTAAAAATATTTCAAACATCTTTAAAGCCAAATAATGAAAACTATACCAAAACAGCTAGTATAAATTAACCTAATACTGCTGCTGGCACCAATTTTTATCTGGCCTGATAGACTTGATGTCCATCATTGAGGAGGAGACCACTGCCAGGATCATTAAAAAGTATACTGAAACTTTTTACTGGTATGGCTAGGTAATCCCTAGGCACTACAGGATGTAGCACATATTTGCTGGGAGAAAGAAAAAAAAGAAAAAGAGGCTTCTTCAGTGAGCGGTGATAATTTTCAGGAAAAAAAATCAAATAATTAATGTAAATTGATAATAATATTATAATAAATTAATATAATTAAAATAAAATATAAACCGCAATATAATAAAAATAATATAATAAAAATAATTAACTTAAATCTCAAACATGATTTGCAGAAAGCAAGGTTTCAGAACTGTTGAAATAAGTGATGTTGAAAAGCAAGCAAGCCCTGTGACTAAAATATGAAGACATATAAAGGAAAACTTGTGTTAGAAAGTTACACTGGATTAGGTAGTGAGAAGCTGGAGGAGGAAATGCTAACAAGGCTGACAAACATTTAGAAAGTTTGAGACTTTAATAAACCAAGTTAATTGCCAAGAAGAAAAATAAATGGAGCGATAAGAGAGATGAAGATGTGACTAGAAGCAGCTTTTGACTAGGTCTTGAGATCTTAGGCAATCAGCAGTATGTCAGTGTCTTTGGAGAAAGAATATTTACCATGATGCATCGGCCTTGTGTTGTGTAAGTCCCTCCACGCTGCAAGAAAGTACAGGTTCCAGTTACTGTTTATTGCCTAGATTATAAAGCCAAATTATTCTAAACATGTAATCAGCTGAATTCACATTCATGGTCTGAGTGAAGAAGTTGTGTTTCACTGCTTACACATTGTAACAATCTGATCAGAGAACTGAGGTTAATGAACTAAAAATAAAAATACCTTCAAAACTGCATACAACACTGAAAGAATAAATGAGAGCTCAGTAGGAAAGTAATTTGAATGGTATGATCTTCATGATTCAACCATGAAACAACTAGACCAGTAGGATTGTAACTGAAAATTGGAAAATTGAAGAAAAATTGCTCTTACCTTGTTACATTCTACTTCTATCATAAGCTGTGAAAAAAAAAGAGGAAGGATTTACAAATCATTTAATGGGAAAAAAAAAATCAGCTTATTACAGGAAATACACTTGGTGAAGTGAGGGATGAGACAGGTGCTCACACTTGGTTATATCAAAAGATGACATAAACCAGTGTTGCTACAGTCAAGAAGTAATATGGTAGCTTTGAACAGACTTCCTTTACTTTAGCTGCCTGTTGTGTTTAAGATGTTTCATGAAAGCGTAATTCATGGTCAAAAAATAAACAAACTCTTTTCTAAGAATATGCNGTGGGAAAAAGAAGAACACACAAAGTAGTTTTCTGTGACTTCATTCCACCAACCAACACTGTTAAAAATATTTCAAACATCTTTAAAGCCAAATAATGAAAACTATACCAAAACAGCTAGTATAAATTAACCTAATACTGCTGCTGGCACCAATTTTTATCTGGCCTGATAGACTTGATGTCCATCATTGAGGAGGAGACCACTGCCAGGATCATTAAAAAGTATACTGAAACTTTTTACTGGTATGGCTATGTAATCCCTAGGCACTACAGGATGTAGCACATATTTGCTGGGAGAAAGAAAAAAAAGAAAAAGAGGCTTCTTCAGTGAGCGGTGATAATTTTCAGGAAAAAAAATCAAATAATTAATGTAAATTGATAATAATATTATAATAAATTAATATAATTAAAATAAAATATAAACCGCAATATAATAAAAATAATATAATAAAAATAATTAACTTAAATCTCAAACATGATTTGCAGAAAGCAAGGTTTCAGAACTGTTGAAATAAGTGATGTTGAAAAGCAAGCAAGCCCTGTGACTAAAATATGAAGACATATAAAGGAAAACTTGTGTTAGAAAGTTACACTGGATTAGGTAGTGAGAAGCTGGAGCAGGAAATGCTAACAAGGCTGACAAACATTTAGAAAGTTTGAGACTTTAATAAACCAAGTTAATTGCCAAGAAGAAAAATAAATGGAGCGATAAGAGAGATGAAGATGTGACTAGAAGCAGCTTTTGACTAGGTCTTGAGATCTTAGGCAATCAGCAGTATGTCAGTGTCTTTGGAGAAAGAATATTTACCATGATGCATCGGCCTTGTGTTGTGTAAGTCCCTCCACGCTGCAAGAAAGTACAGGTTCCAGTTACTGTTTATTGCCTAGTGCATAAAGCCAAATTATTCTAAACATGTAATCAGCTGAATTCACATTCATGGTCTGAGTGAAGAAGTTGTGTTTCACTGCTTACACATTGTAACAATCTGATCAGAGAACTGAGGTTAATGAACTAAAAATAAAAATACCTTCAAAACTGCATACAACACTGAAAGAATAAATGAGAGCTCAGTAGGAAAGTAATTTGAATGGTATGATCTTCATGATTCAACCATGAAACAACTAGACCAGTAGGATTGTAACTGAAAATTGGAAAATTGAAGAAAAATTGCTCTTACCTTGTTACATTCTACTTCTATCATAAGCTGTGAAAAAAAAAGAGGAAGGATTTACAAATCATTTAATGGGAAAAAAAAAATCAGCTTATTACAGGAAATACACTTGGTGAAGTGAGGGATGAGACAGGTGCTCACACTTGGTTATATCAAAAGATGACATAAACCAGTGTTGCTACAGTCAAGAAGTAATATGGTAGCTTTGAACATACTTCCTTTACTTTAGCTGCCTGTTGTGTTTAAGATGTTTCATGAAAGCGTAATTCATGGTCAAAAAATAAACAAACTCTTTTCTAAGAATATGCTACGCAGCTACAGTTCCCAGGGACTGGGGCCATTACAAATAGTATAGGACACCAGAAGTGCAGCAGAGTTCTCCTTATGGCCAATATACTTTTCTTTGTCTTGATGCTATGGATTCTTTCCACAACTGGATTATTAGTTTGTTTATTTCGGGGCGGGGTGGGGAGGAGGCAGTTCATCAACTTAGTGTTGATGAACAACAATTAAACTGAAAGTGTTGAAAATAGCTAATTAATTTGGTTACTGTGCTTAATGGATACATGACAACAAATATATGTCTTGTATTGAGTCAAAGGCATTTTAATTTACTGTATTAATTTCTAGCATGCAAGTTCACTCAAAACATACCTTCCTTTTACTTTTTCCTGTCCCATTAACGGACTCAGAACTCATAGGTGTGAGAGTTTTGCTTTGAATTCCAACCCAAAATTTATCTAGATCTTGAACAACAGTTGCACTGGAAAGAAAACAAAATTATAATTATTTTTCTATCAAAATATTTCAGTATAAAATACCAAAAAATTCTTCTGCCCCAACCACCAAGAAAATCTACTTTATATTGATTACAAGTTTGAAAAGAACATCACCATTTTCCAGAACACTTTTCCAATTACTGTATTATCAACCAATATCATAAATCAAACAGATGCTCAGAAGCAGCAGAAGAGGAATAGACACTATTTGAGGAAGCACTGACTCCAAAAGGGAGTATGAGCTAAATTGTCACACCTCTTAA
This sequence comes from Chloroceryle aenea, assembly GCA_013399075.1. Taxonomy (NCBI): domain Eukaryota; kingdom Metazoa; phylum Chordata; class Aves; order Coraciiformes; family Cerylidae; genus Chloroceryle; species Chloroceryle aenea. The sequence goes on along the minus strand of VWZY01004910.1, from coordinate 49,290 downwards.
CCACAGACTGTCAGAGTGGGAAAGTGACTTTCATGGTTTTAATGAATGGAAGTGATTGTGGGTTTAATTTCTGTTCTTTTGCCCCCTTCTATATTCCTCAAGATTTAATGAAGCAAGGACAAAATGCCCCTATCATAAGTGTACATTTGAAACAATATCAACTATTTAGATATTTTCCCATTACACCAAGCATGCTTTTTGTTAGACCAGGTGGCATTGTCACAAGCTTCAGTTCTGCAAGAAAAGTAGCATTAAATGTAGGATAAGTTTGTCATTTGTTTTCAGCAGTTCGTTCATGGTTTGTAAATTTCTTTTTAAATGTATCTTACAAGCATTTGTATCAAACTACTCTTCTCCTGCTGTTCAAAATGAAAAAAGTTCTAACTGAGGAGTCTGAACATTTATTCAGGGAACAAGTTATGTTTGTATTTTTGCTCTTGTAATTAAAGAGTTCAGTGTAAAAATTGTTTACTCAGAGATCCATGAATAACACTGTGCTTAACAGAATTACTTATATATATTAACAACTGTAGGACAGTGTTTACCTTTTATAATTGCATCTTGAAATGGAAATGATGTTATTTAATGGACACAGTGGGAGGTTATGACAAACTATGAAAAAACCCTATGATTGTGGCAAGACAAGAACATCAGAAACAGCAGCACAGATACATGCCAAAATAATGCATAGAAAATAAATGTCAAGGCAAAACAAACAAAACACCAAAAAACCCCAACCCCCCCTTATTTACATAAATTGAAGCTCTTGAACATCAGGTGGAGCAATCCATGTTGTTGTAACTTTCTGCTTTATGTCTGAATTTGCATGACTTACTGCTGAATTCTGCAATTAAAGAGAAACAAATATAATTACATAAGGTGTGAAAGTAATTTTTACTCATATTATTAGAGGAACTGTCTGTACTACAACAGATAACACTCATGTCCTAGCTTCTACATTAGATTCATATTACATACAGGTGCATTTCTTTAGAAAGTTTAAATTTTTAAACTCTACTGATGAAATAACTTTGGTATATGAAAACCATTCATTACTTCCAATAATTCTGATTGAAGAGTTTAAAGGGAAACCAAACTTAAGCAAATAAAATATTCAAAGGCAGAACACATACCGTCATGTTATGACATTCCAAGCCTTTAGTGTTTGGGTCTGTAATTTTAAAAGTACCAATAGGAACATCTCCTTCTATTTCTCGAGCTTGTAGATTAAATCCTTTAAAACCAGTATCTTTAAGTGCTTCTAGAGTCACTGTGAAAACAGACATTGTAAGAAATTAAATTTTCATAAACATTTAAGAGGTTTTATTTGTGTAACAACTAATTTCCCTCACTCCAAAGCAGAAGATTGCATGTACAGAAATTAATCAAAAACTTTTACAATTTTTAGAAATGTTAGGATTTATTACAGTGTTTATTATTTATCAAAGAAAAAGGAAGAAATTTGGAGAGGCATTTCTGTGGAAAGTAACATGACATATATGAATTACTGGTAATTTTAAAACTAATTATTTTTAGAATTTAGAAAGTAATTCTGCTCTACCCCATCACTACAACTTTCTTATCAATCTCATTTTTTCTCTTGCATAATTGGAATATTGGCCTATGGTCCTGCTGACTAAAAGGTTATTTTTTCTGTTTTTAATTAGGACTAGGAAGTCAAAATAGCTACAGGAGAAAAAGAATGGCATTTCTTTCCACCTCTGTTTCAAAAGAAAACATCAGCTTTTCCCTAAGGCTGAATTGCAGAACCATTTTTTTTCAATGTGTTACAACTGAAAAAAGAGAAACTAAACAGTTTACCTTTCATGTTCTATACTAAATATGGAAAATTAATAATTAACTACTCAGTTTTAGTCACATTTTGTTACTGAAGGAGATGAGAAAAATACAAAAGAGAGCAGTTTCATGGTTTGTGTATAGCCAAAGGGAAGTTAAATTTCAAGGAAAATAATCAAATTCGTTAGGATCTATTATAAACCTCCTCTGATAATGCCAATATTAGGCACTTTCCCCCAAAAAATCAGAACAATGGCATATGCCCAAAGGTATGTGCAGTCACTAAAAATAAGGACAGAGAAAATGGGAATGACACAGAAGTCAAGGCAAGGACCAATCATACCTTAACAATTTCCAAACACCTGCATAATTAGCCTTCCAATTTGTCATCAACTTTCAGTCCTAATTGACTAACTTTTTGCAGGTCTCATGGGAAGGATGGCATCCAACCCTTGAATGCAGTGTCAAATCAAGTACAAATACAAAGTAAGAGCTGGCAGACCACAGGTTAAACTGCAATATACTCAGTGGAAGGGCAGCCTAACTCAGCTCCCCAAGACCACGTACTAGATGTTTCCAATTTAAAGCAATAGAAAAGTAGTGCTAGAGCAAGTGTGGTTATTAAAAAAAGGGGAGGGGGGAAAGAAAAAAAAAGGCAAGGTTAGTAGCATCGGAGATTGGATAATTTGGCATTGGTAAATTCCATATAAACTCCCAGAACACTGCATATACTTAAATCCATCCATCATTTTGCTGGCCATACAGTTTTAAAAATAGCTATCAGTAATCAAGTAGCCCTCTCATCCTTGAAGGAACTATTCTGATGTTTTTCCAAGAATGGCAGCTATAATAGGACTCCTAACACTTTTCTATTCTTCTCCCTACATACCTGTGGAATCACATGCATGCTACTAGGTTCAAATAAAACAGATTCCCAGTTATTAGCTACTTGGTGCATAATGCTCGTTTTCATCTGCTGAGATAAAACAGATATGTGACAGGTTAAACTCACTTCTATGCTTCTTCTAGCAAATGGCTAGAAAATGAAGCTCTCACAAGCCACTTAAAGTGTGACAGCACCATAAGATGGCATCATAGTGTGAAGAAACAGGGCTGTCAAGGTCTTACATCCAGAGAGCAATTTGGGATTAGTGAAATAAAAAGGTGGTTTAAACCACGACAGCTCCACCTCCAGCAACTGATAAAATCTGAGATGTAACTCTTAGAAGGCTGACTCAAAATGTGTCACTCTTGAGCTGTCTTATATTGCATCCAGAATTTTTATTTTCCTGTAAAATGACATCATGTGAACATCCGATGAGGATCCCTTTGTATTGCAGAAGCCTGATAAAAGAGTAAATACTCAAATACCAAGTTAAAGAGCAACTAATGATTAGTCCAGTTTGGCCAGCTGTCCCATTTCATTTTAATTTTGTCAAAAAAAAAATATAGCATGAAGTTAAGATATATTTATTTCATAGGGAAAAGGAAAAAAAACTCATTTTTCAGCTCCATAAATATATTAAAAACAAAAAAATAAAACCCCAAAACGAATATCTCAGGTATGGATGAATGACATTAAAATAAATAAATAAACTCGACTGAGAGAAAAATTATGGAAATTTGGTGCAGATCAGTAGTTCTGGAAGACTCAGATAAAGATTTTATTTAATTTTGATTATTTACCTTGGATTTCATTTCCTGGCTCAAAGTTATCAAAAGATACAGCAATAATATACGGTGGTGCAGATGTCTGCGGTTCAGCTTCATAGTTTGGTAACAGAGAATCACAATCGATTGAGGTATTTGTCTGTGGAAAACCAAGTATTCCAGGCAAAAATATCCCACAGAACAAAAAACCAAAGCAGGAGTGTCTCCTCATCTGTGGAACAAAAAGACAAGGAAGTTTATAGTGACTTCTTTTTGGCAATGACCAACGTTTGACAAATATCTGCTTTTCTTGAGGGTAGAAAATGGAACATGACTAGAAAGCTGGGCTTTCATTGTATTAATGTATTTTTAAGAAATGAAATAAAATACCTGTATACACTGGCAGAACAGTGCAATAAATGACACACATATTTCTAATGTTGAATTATTAATGAAAGTTTAAATTCTCTGGTTACATGCCAGCAATCCATTAACAGCTGTGTCTGCTGCATTACATCTTTGGATTAGAAAAGGCTTTAAACAAACTTCCTCACTGTTGAACTGGCAGATTTAGCTCAGCTCATTCATTATTCAAGTACTAAGACACAATCCTTGGTCTCTCAAACTCCTTGTTGTAGATAGTTATATCTATATGACTAGTGTGCTCTCTTAGTTTTTCAAAACACTTGTTTCCTGAAGTCCTAACAAAAGATCTCTGCAAAGTCCTTTGGAACTCCTAAACAAATTTAAAATACTAAATTCTTACCACATGCTTCCTATTGGTTAAGAAGGAATTACACCTAGCACAGAAATTCACAAAAAAACCCTGTGAGGCAGGACTGCAGTCTGGTCTTTATGGACTGTCAGTGGAAAGAAAATGTACTTTCTTTATGAATCACTTGTTGTACTGACACTGACAGTAAGCTTTTTCCAAGAAAGAAAGGAAACTTTTCCCAGCAATATTCTCAGGTGTTTAATACCAGATTTAATACCAGGCCTGTGTTCAAAGTCTAAACATTCAACCATGGCAACACATAATTTGCAAGGCTCTTACATCTTACAAATATCTCACTGTTCCAGTTACAAAAATGCTGATACAACTGTTAAATCAGAAGTACTTAATAAAGCAATTTTTCATGCTGTCTGCTACAGGATTGCTTTGTGTGATGCAATAGGCTGTAACAGAAAACATGGAGATATTTGAAATTTTTTAAAGCATTTCAAATACAACGTATGAGATATGTTCAATTTGAATCATCTAGCAGTGTATCTTAAGTTGTGTACAAATGCCTAAATCCATTTTTTGTATGTACTAAGGAAGTAAGTAACAGAAGCGTTGGAAGGAGGGGGGAAAACACCAAACACTTAACTCTGCACTTAAACAACTTTATTTTAAGTGCCACTGGGTCAACAGATAATGAAACAGGAGACCGTGAAATGTTGAAAGATTTCCTATAGGAAGATGATGAAGGTTGGCATGGAGTTGGAACCAGTAAGCTCAGGAATCAGGAAAGCTATACATGCAATCTGTTGTGCCTTTAGAGCAGCTGTAAGTAACCCTCTCAATAGTCTCAAGAAAACGTCACTTAAATGGGATCCTGGTAAGCACTCTGTTGTGGTATCAGTGTGCTGGGTGTGGTTATCCAATCTCTTGTGACGATTTTGACGTGGCCCACCTCTAATTAAATTTTAAACACAGCATGTGGGTGCTATTATATTAACAAATGTGGTAAACAGTGATTTAATATGAACCAGTCTATACGTTGTTGAAATCTTTGTCTGACTCACAGAGAGATGGAAAAAAATCCGTTTCTAATTAGATGTTCTATTTCAAAGCAGTGAGTCCTTAGCAATAGTTCAGCTGGGATTAGAAAATCTGGAGCTACACTCTGCCACAAAGAAAACCACTCTGCCACAAAGAAAACCAGTCTGAAACCTTCTTTCCTCCTTTTCTAGCTAGAAGAGAGCTGAAAACACAAGCACAACAAGTTGAAACACAGCTGAGATGCCATCTCTTCGAAGCAGCTCTTTGATTTAATAGTTCAAGAGCTATCCTAAGAGTTTCATCATGCCATCCTTTTGAACTAGGTCTTCTTCAGAAGAAAGAGAGATTAGCAATTTACAAAATTCTAAATCCAGACATGAGGCAGTAGCAGAATATAAATTCCATGGACCGTGAGTTACAGTACATATTCAATCCAATCACGTAGTACAAATTTATGTTTTCTCCATGAAAAAGTAAAGAAAATAAAAGTAAATATTCATAAAATAGAAGCTTAGGGAATTATGGAAAATAAATATTATTTGCAGGCTTCTAATTGGATATAATTATGAAAAATTAACTGTATCCTCAGTTCTTTCATCTGATGGAAAAAATCTTTTTTTTATCACAGACACAATCCCTTCTTCCTATAAGCCTGTATGGCTCTCATCTTTGCAGTACCAGACCTGCTATCCTACAAACCCTCTTCCACATTTAGTCTAGTACAACTTCAGGCCAACAATTAAATCCCTGGGTGCTAGTTAGTTGGCTACTGCATTCAAAGTTAGTGGACTAAGGAAGAGACACTTTGGTGGTTTGCTTCTCCAGAGCCTTGGGCGAACTTCTGAGTAGAAACAAAAGTGGTTTTAAAAGCCTTTAAATACAGAGCATTTAATTAATTTGATAAATACTTTTCTGTAATCTGAAAAGCACAGTCCTGCCAAATCCAGTCCAATCCTTCCAATTCAGTCCTATACCCCTTTCTAGTCTCATTCTTTATGAGTTTTTTCTCCTTTCTTTTCTCCTCCTAGAAGCTCTTGATGAGCCACAGACTTGCTCTTCAGCCTTTGAGAACAAATATCATCAGTTAGTGTGCACCCAGTCCACCACATCCCCACCAACACACCTTATCGACCAAGTGCTGATGCGTGGGCATCCTCCGGTCCCTCTGTGGTCAGTGTGGAAGAGCTGCAGCCGGGCAGTGCTGGTGCCCCAGCCAGATGAGAGAGAGGAGGCGGCAGGCTCGGCCAATCCGCGGCGAGGCGGGAGCCAGCGCGGCCAATCGGGGCCACCCTGCTTCTGCTGTGGAAATTAGGACACCGCAGGTGGGACTCCCCTGCCCAGATGGGGCGGTGACAACACGCACTCCTCACGGGTGAATCATGCCCCCTCTGACCTTTAACTAGGCATCCGAGATAGGTAAGGCTTCTGAAGGTTGATAGCCTCAATTAGTATGGCAACTAAAATCTACAGAATTATGCTACACAAAAGATTTACCCATCTTTCATGAGCAGTTCCTGGTAGAATATTCTACACTACTCCATTTAATTTGACCTTAGAGGATTGTGTTGCTAGTTTTTCAGATTTATACTGCTTTCTTACAGCTGGGAAACACGTGGAAACTTCTAATCACTGTAATACTGCCAAACATTTTCTCAGGGTAGAGTTAATGAAGGTGGTTTATCTCATGTACCTTGTGGAAAAGATCTGAAGTTATTGCATCTGAACTGAATTAAAAAGGAAATTTTTTTTTTCACAAGGTCTGTGCTGATGATTGGAAGATGTCCCAAAGCTGAAATACATAGGATAGAATATTTCAGTTGGAAGTGACCTACACTCATCTATCTAGTCCAACTGCATGACCAATTCAAGGCTGATCAAAAGTTAAAGCACCTTATTAAGGGCACCGTTCAAATGCCTCTTTAACACGCTTGGAGCATCAACCACCTCTCTAGGAAGCCTGTTCCAGTGTTTGATGACACTCTCAGTAAACAAATGCTTCCTAATGTCCAGTCTATACCTCCTCTGGTGCAGCTTTGAACCATTCCCATGCATCCTATTGCTGTATACCAGACACCTCCCTCTCCACTTCCCCTCCTCAGGAAGTTGCAGAGAGCAATGAGGTCACCCCTTGGTCTTCTTTTCTCCAACACAGACAAACACAGACTACTTAGCTGCTCCTCAAAGAACGTTTCTTCCAGCCCTTTCACCAGGTTTGTTGCCCTCATCTGGACACATTCAAGGACCTTATAAAATGACAGACATTTCTTTTTAACCAGGGAACACCAGGAAACCCATGAACCAAAGACTGTTCAAAAGAAACTTCATCAACTTCTTGATGTTTGTGCATTTAAAGTGCATTCAAAATTCAAAATGCTGATAGCACTTTAAGAATATTATATATTTTTAAGATTTAGGGTATTTACTTAACTGTATTCTCCTCCAGTTAATGAGTATCATTTTATTTACATTATTCTATTATGAAATACGTGACTTCCTATCTGCTACTATCCACTGGTGAAGAGATCATAATCTTCCTTCTCTTACTGTACCACCAACTGTAAACCATTGATACCAATGTTATAAATAGCAAATAAAATGTGTGCTACACACCACAAATACAATAACATACTGGCAACACCTTCAAATAAACGACACAGTAAATATCAACTGATCACACTTAGAAACACATAAACAAATAGATGGGATCTTACAAATGCATATTTGCAAGATCTCCCTCACTACCAGCTAGGAGCTACTGAGAAGTAACCAGAGGGATCAGACCTATTACTCCAGGCTACTCTGAGCAGCAATGAATACTCCATGAATATTTGATTTGACAGGTAGATATATAAACGTGAGGCAATGAATTGCTTTAATCTGGGTAATGTTATGGTTATAAAGAAGCATAGATAAGACAAGCAGCATGCTTACGTTGTCTGTAACACTAATAAAATACTTCACTGAATAAGCTGTTAAAGACTCGGACCATTAGTTTACAATGTGAAAGTTGTAAAGCTGCTGTCCCAATTCTTACACAACATAGTCCTTGCAGTTTATTTCAGAGGACATTGATTCACTATTAATTTACCCGTACTCCAGAACTGCTGGTTTAAATAAAGTCGTTTTCAGGTCTCCACGCTTGAAAGGAAAGTTCTGAGATCATAAATTAAATACCAACTGAACTAGTGGTGAATTCCTGACACTGGTGAAACCATGATTACAAAGTTTGCTATGTACTGAAACTACTGTGTAAGTGCAGATCAACCCCCTCCTTACGTACATGGACTTCTCTGGTGCTTGGAATACCTTCAATATATACATAAATAACAAGGTAAAAGATGTGAAGGTTATTCTCCTCAAGGTCTGATATCCTTATCAAGTTTCTTTGATGTTTCCCGTACACAATACTAATATATCACTGAGTCTTGGACCTTGCTTGGATACCTCAGGTGTTCTGGGAGACAGTGAAGGATAAACCAGTAACCATGCAAAAATTATTTCAGAGAAAATGTGCATAAGAAATGGTCATGCAGATATGAACAGGTGAGATTATACCCATATGCATCTTTTGTTGAGTGTTACACTCTATGAAACAATAAATATGAGCGGGAAAGGAGAGAAAGAAACTTTATTTATTCCAAACACTATTTTCCATAATTCTGACAAACAAAACAATTATTACAGAACAGCCTTGCCTCCTTTTAAATGCTATCTGCCTTCCCAAGCTCTCCCAGTCTTGTTCTTTGTTTCCTCCTTGCTCAAAGAGGGAAAGCTAAGAAAAATTCCTAAAAATGTTAAAAATAAAATTGCTTTGACAATCACAACAATTTCTGTAATATCCTACATTTAATCTCAAATGAAAGTGGTTTGCTTGGTGTCCAGTATTAGTGCTATTAAGAGGATGTCATCGTTGCTGCAATCCTCCAGCATACTTTCTGAAACATGAAAGCCTAAGTTATTTTGAAACACAATCCAATCTAAATTTAGTGAGGAGGATTCTTAGTAGGTTGTGTGAATTGTATCATAATTATTATATGAAGAGATATATTCATTTACTTTTCATCCAAAACCAGTATTTCTTCTGCTTTACACTACTGTGGCAATATTTTTATCCTGTTTCTAATGCCTTTAAGTATTGCCACATTTTTTATTTATAAGGGAACATTATACTTTCTACATTCAGTAGTTATATTCCCCTCTTAAAAATACACCAAGATATAATACAGTAGAATTACTGCTCAAAATAGCTCTTGCTATAACTAAATATAGTGTTGTTCTTCAGAAAAATATTATCCCATTGAAATAGTACATTGTAAGACACAATTAAAATTCACATGGTATAATTTCACCTCTTAAGGAAAACCAGCAAATGTACTCTCAATAAAGGTGTAACTACTTGATAATTCAGCAAACCAGGAATTTATTAATTTTTTCTAGAAAAAAAAAGATAAGAAAATTATCCTTTCTTACATATTAAAAATTTTCAACTCCTTTTTGTCTTTAATTTCTTGTCTTTGCTCATGTTGGTGCTTTTCTTGTCTGATTTACACCATGTGAACATTAGTGTAATGTCTGCTACTCTATAAATAACTATAATGGTCCACACTCCAAAGGTCCTTGTTAGGTGATGTCGCTGGGAGCCTTACATGAGAAGCAGCGAGCGCAAAGGAAGGTTTGACATGGCTAAAAGAGAGCAGAAAGGGAGTAATCAAATAGATTACTTCTACTAAACTTTTCTGCCACGGTAGAGGTGCGGGTGAAAGAGACCGGGCATGGGTTGTCAATGCCACACTTACGTGCAGGGGAAACGCCTGACATGAACGGTTCGTACAACAGCAGTGACATAGGAACGTTGCATCACCTGATCTTGTGCATTGTGCAAGCTAACAAACAGTATTGCCCTGTGTGCCTTTAAGGTTAGTGCTCGGGTGTGGCTGCAAACATGCAACACGTCATATAAGCCACAGTGACTACCATTTGTAAGTGATTTACTAGACTCTGTGCTCAGATTTAAGTAAATGTAAACACCTGTTCATGGAGCAGAAGACATTATAGAAGAGGGGCTGCACTACTGAGATGCGCAGTTCCAGAAAAAAAACAATAAAACAAACCAAAAACTGGAGCCTTATTAATACTCAAAATGAATTGTTTTCACAGTTGCTGAGAAGCTGAATGGTTTCACTTACATATCACCTACTGGTATTACTGAAAAAATTTTCTTCATATCTATGGATCTAGAATACTTCAAGCATAGTTGAAATATGTTTACAGTCTATTTGTAAGCCCCTGTGGCCTAGAGGATTCACCGGTATAGTGGAGTTAGTGCAATGCTTATATATGCATGTGTGGTCCACTCAGGAGTGAGCTGCTAGGGTTCAGTACTGTGATTTCAGCTTTAGAGCTTTTAGCAATCTGCTGACAGCACGTGGTCAAAAATACCATAGCAACATGACTCAAAACACTGGTAAAAGCTCCCTTTGCTGATTCATTCTCGTTCACTCAAAAACTGTGACTGCTTAGGCCAATGGAGTTTTGGCTAATTTGAGAGAAATGTTGTTGAACGTCCATAACGGATACTCATGAAATCTGCACTAGGATGAGATGAGCCAATGCAGAGGTCTGGTATTAATAAGCGTAGAACCGAAGCTTGTAAGAGTTTCTTTCAAACTCCTAGGCCAAGAGGGAGATGTTCACACTAGTGGATGTTCCTTTGAACTTCAAAATCAACTAAATACTTGTGATGCACTTTGAAACTTAAAACTAAAGGATTTTTATTACTTATCTTCATCTTAATCTATACAAGACCTTCTTAGGTAAGAGGGTGGGGTGTCTCAGGTTCATCCTTTACGGAAGCCAAAAAGCAGCCATCATAGAAAGAGGCATATTTTTTTGATAAGTAGAGTGGTTGTCTAATTTTGCCTAACAACATGTGCACAACTACTTGAATAGAAGAATATTAAGGAAGAAGACACAAAAGGGGAAGGATGATGGGCTCACGTGGTTTCTGATAGTATAGGATTCCCGAGCAGTAGCCAGTTAACAATATATTTTCCAGGACATGATCAACAAGGTGTTTGATATTGCACAGGTTTCCAGCCATAAATAATAACACTTCCACTGCATCTTTTCTATTTGTCTTTGAACACACCTTGCAAACAGTAATGAAGTAATCCCCACAGCTTCTCATGAGGCAGGGAAGTATTATTAATTGTAGCTAATTCTGCAGATGAGGAAGCCGAGTCACAGAGAGATTAAGTGACTCGGCCAGGGTCATATAGAAAGTCTGCTTTCTGGTATGCGTCAGTCCTTGTCAGCACTCAGTGACACTCCCTGAAGAGTTCACTCAACCCCTTTCTCTGCGTAGGCCAGCACCTTTAAGATTTCATAAGTACCATCTTCCATCCTAACCCTGACTGAAAGAAGCAGCTTCATCAACCCAGGTGAGAGCCAGGATGAGCACAGTTCCCAGTTAGTGGCTTTCCTCCTGTTTCATTTAGGACTCTTGATTCAGCCACAGCCAAGTCAAGAAGCCCAAGAATGAACCAGTGTGTTCAAGACTCAGGACCAGATTAACAGCTGTTTCATTTATGCTGGTCACACTGGATTTCTCATGCTGCATCAAACTGCTGAAATCGTCCTCTCCCTCTCTCACCATCTTTAATTCAGGTCTAGGATTCTGGCAGTCTATAACCTGTCTCTACTTAAAAGTAATCCTATACCAATCATTTCCTCCAGTATATTAGTAGAAAAGAAGTAGAGCTGCTCTCATTTGTTTTTTTCTTTACTGATTCAGTAATCCATTTTTAAACTTCACACATTAGTAGTGCTGCTCCAAAACCAGGAGTACCTTTTCTCTGGGGACAGAAAGAGTCTTTTGTAAATGGAAGAATGGGTATGAGAGATGGAGAAGCTGCCACCTATTGCTTCCTCTGTCACACATTTCCTGTGTGACTTTGGCAAGTCACCAATCTCTATATGCCTCATCTAGAAAATGGGATAATGATATTTAACTATTTCATTGGGAGGTTTAATGGTTGTGAAATGTGCTGAGCTCCTTGGATGGAAAGAAGCTGCTGTCAGAATAAAGAGTAATAGCATGATTATGTTTGGTGTGAAGGTTTTAGGAGAGTCACTTTGTAACATCAATATCACAATTCTGCATTATACAGACAAGACTGGCTCATCAGGTGAGTCACTTACTGAGAAATTTGTGTTCTGCATCACTTGTGGTACCTATGCATATTGACTGGACCCCAAAGCCAAGATAAATTGTTAACACTCTGTAAATCTGTGGAAAGAGATATTGTCTTTAGAGAACAACACATCATTTCTCTAGTCTTAGAATCTAATTGCAAGCATCAGGCTACAAAAGGTTTAGGGCTTTGAAATCTGCCACAGACCAGTACATCCCACCATATGACAGACCAGAGTCATAGACAGGGGCACAGATACTAGTTCTTTGTTGATTTCTCCTCTGATATTCCAGAAAACAATGGGTTTTGAACTAACATAATTGGCATTCACATACTATTTGATGGCAGCTACAGATTATGAATACATTTGTGGAAAAAAAAAAAAAAATTAATTCATTCAATCAGTAGGAACCACAGATGCTTAGAATCTCTAAAAAAAAAGCCCACATAATCTTTTTTGGAACTTCTCAATGGATGTAGATACCTAATGGTGGACTTAGAAAAACTGAAGTTCTAACTTCATAAAGCCTTACCTGTCTCCAGTGTCCCATCCTCTCTCTCCTTATCAATATTTTCTGGTTGGTTTTTGTTTGGTTGTTTTTTTATGTTTATATTCCTTTAATTGAAAAGAGGGTGACATCAAATACTCTTCTATACTGGTTTTGGCCAACATAACATGAAAAATGTTACTATTTCCTATAACCTCAAGCAACTCATGCTGACAAAATGACTGGTAACATTTCTGGGTAACAACTTGAAACTGATGCTTCTGCTTACACCATAGCAATCCTATTTTTATTTTCTATAAGGGATTAATACTGGTCACTTACATCCTCTGAGATGTTTAATGTTGGTAAAATATCAAGAAACATGTTGTTTTCCTCTTCTATACCTGAAGTAAATATATCTGTTTATATACACTATTTGTAAATGTTTAATACCCCTCTTCTGATACCTTAAAAAAAATCTTGATATTGATAGCCTTGACTACAGGAAAGAACAAGCCACCTTTTTACCTGAAAAAGAACTAATCAAACATTTACTTTCACCAAATGCATGTTACTAAATAACAAGGTATTAGAACAGCATTATGTAATAGAGGAAACAGTATATAAGAGACAGAGAAGGCTATTCTTGTATCACCCTCTAGAGAACTTATTCCAAAGGCAAGGCAAGGCACGGCTTTCATGGGATCACCTTCTTTTCATTAGGAATGTTATTACAGTCATAGCAGAAATATTGGTCATATCTCAGCCATTCAATCCACAACACTTTAGAAAGTTCACAGAATTTTCTCTAGGAAATGTTATCTGTCCATAGCAGATCCCTATCTCTGAAAAAAATGAGATCTTGAGATAAACGTGAAGTTCACATATTGTTCTATCAAGCACAAGGCAACTAGGTGGTTAACCAATCTTCACGATTTCATTGCACCATTTTGCAAGCTCTCCATGGCAATAGAGCTGAATAAGGATCCTCTCACACCTCAGTTATGAGATTCCACAACATCACACTAATGCCTGTTGAACTGCTGTACTGTTGGAAAGCGAGAGCTTCTGAGCAGAGCCAAAAGACAACATTTAAACAAATTTGTGGGTAGATGCCCTTTTCAGTTCCACCACCAAGTGACTTAATTCATGCTAACCCAAGTAAAACAAGTTATGATATGTAATTGGACATAACTCATAGAGTGTGTCAAGAGGTTAAAACATTCATTCTGCAGCCAGCCCTTGGGAAACACATATAATTAGGTGAAGTCCCCAAAAGAAGACAAATTTATTGGCAGTATCCAAATAATGGAGATTCTGATAGTAATGGAAATTCTGTTAGTAATCTACTGAGTAGATTGCAGATTATTATGTCTTATATTAAGGTTACGAAGTAGATGTATTGATATGCAAATAGACTGCTCCTCTTACTGTTTTCTGCCTGTTTCTGTGCTCTGGTAAGCCTTTGTGACAAGAATTGTTTTAATATATGTCTTCTAAAGCATTCAGTACAGGCTCTTGCAAGACAAACCATAGCAGATATACTACAGTAGACAGCATTAAACTTCTGAAAACTCTTGGATGAACTTTGCTCCAAATCTGAAATTTTGCTTTGTGGATTGCTGAAAGAGAGTTACTGTGACAAGACTACCCACCACTTAAAACTGATCATCCCCTAATGCTGAGGATATTTCAGTATGTGTTTATGCTGCAGGATCTGTGGTTTGAAATGAAATCGGGGCACGTAAGTTCCAGGTATTGGCTTTCACCAAAAGGAATGCAGTAACTACACTGTATAAGCTGACATCACTGACAGGTCTGTACAAACCTGTGCTTGCTTTTTACAACACAGAGATTTACAACTGAGAACAAGCCCTACTTTTAGCTCAGAAGGCAGTGTCTGCCAGCAGGACCTGACACAGTGCAGAAAACTGAGCTTGGCATGACTACAATAGGCATTAGAAGATGTACAGCTAGAAGTGGATAGACTGGAATGGGCAAGGCCGAGAGTATTAAAATTTGGCCTATTTCTTCTGCTGAAATGCTCACTGAAGAACTGCACAGGGACAAGGTTCTGTAGAGTGGTGTCTAAAATCAGTGAAAATAACTACTGTTCAAAAAAATGTTAGGAATAAGAATGTGTATGACAAGGTCATGTAAATTAGGAATTAAGAAAATTTAGGAAAATGAGAAGAGACATTTAAAATACTCAGTGAAGAAGATACAGATTACTTACTTTACCTGAATCTTGCTCTTGATATGTATTTGGCTATATGGCTGGAAAAATGGAGATAATATTGTATAACATGCCCAGCTCATCCTCAGACTTCCCAGATGATTCTCTTTCTATCTAATTTGAACTGTGTGGAATTATGAAGGCCATACCATGCCATGCAGCTGCTGAAATTCCTGTGCCAAGACTGTGGAGCTCTTAAATTGCACAGACTGTTGTGCCTCGCTAAGAAGGTAGTAACATGTAGCAGTTAAAATGTGAAAATAAAAGGGAAGAAAGGGAGGCAGAGAATGGAATCCTCCACTGGACTGAGTCCCTGAAGTAAGAATTGAAACCACTATGGAATTTCCAGTTTAATGTTTTCAAAGCTTCAGGTCAGAGCAAACCTAAAGGAGCTGCAAAGGGCTGAGAAGAATACCACTGCCATCAAATGCAGCTCTTTCCCATTAGGTTTTTGATAAGAGCAATGAGAGTTCTTAGAAAGTCATAAGTTTTCTGTTTTCTCCCCATATAAATCCCCCCATACAGACAGTTACAAGAGCAAGTCATAAATAACAAAAAAATTATCAATGTCCTAGGTACCCCCTGAATTAAAGCTGCTCCTTTTTCCTGAATCAACATGAAATGTTTAATGGGTAACTGTAGAAAATTTATCATTTCAGAGCATGCAAATTAACTTTCATTATAATTCCTATTTTAATGTATGTCGCTAATATGTTTAGAGTAGAAAAACTAACTTTCTTTATAATTCATATATATGTAAGAAACCTCAAATTGTAATGTTTATGTGGTTAGCTGCAAGGTACCTGAAGTTTTATACATATATAATTTATACTTTGAAAGTGTTAAAGTGCCTTTTAATTGTAGAGGGTGCAACCCGACGTTCAAGGGCTTATACTGACCTGTGTGGTGATGACTTAGAGCCCTAAAGATGTCCTTTATTTATTATGCTGCTAGCTGAGAAACATGCCAAAATTCTCTGACCTCTTGGATTAATGGTAAACTTGATTCTCATTCCCTCACTACGGAAACACAAGTTAGTAAGTATATACATGTTCCTCAGTGTGCTGATGAAGTGGAAAGCAGAAAAAAAATGCAAAAAGAGTATCTGGGAGAATTCATTTGGAGGCATCCAACTGATCGGAATTTCCCCAAATTAAGAAAAGAAAATCCAATTTTTATTTGAGCAACACTCAACTACTGTATTGTCAATTCTTGTGATTCAATAATCCATTCCTTTAGGGTCAAAAGAAAAGAATATCAAAGAATATCAGCTTCCCTTTTTCACTCTAGTTATGCACAGAACAATTGAAAACATAATCTGTCTTTTAAATACCGAGAACAGTGATTATTCAAACCTTTGTATGATTGCATTTGTAATCCTAGATGTAATTTCAGTGCTTTTGCTTTTCTAGCTAAAGGAGAGACTCTGCTGCTGTAGAACTTCTTCACACAAAAAATGAGATTGGACCAAAATGTAATTACTCCCTTGGCTTTGGTTTAGGATGTGAGCCGTGATACAGCTATTCATCTGCACTGCTGCTTGTGGAAATTACAAACTGGACTTCTTGTAAGTGGTTGAGAGAGACCTTTCATACCATAAAATAATATTTTTTTAGAACTGCTAGTATATTTAAGAAATGCTAATAATATTAAATTAGAGCAGTATTTTCCACTTTCCTCTAAAACAGGAAGTGTATGTTCAAATGTCTTTAAGACACAAACATATTGGGAGGTTCTTATTTTAATCAGAGCCTTTTTGACACTCTTCTTGTGTATCAGAAAACTTGTGAAATAAAGCTTTTTGAACTTGTGGGTAATACAAGATGTAGAATATGTATGCAGGCTGCAGCATTGCTAGCCTAGACATTCTTCACTACAGTGAAAAGTTTGGATCAGGCAGGATGCAGCCGTGAGTTTATTATTGCAACATGGCAGTGGGTTTAATCCTCACGGTCCTAAAGAAATACTGGTCCAGTATGACTCTGAATTTCTATCTAGGCAAACACAAATGGTGGATAGCAACTGAGATAGTCTCCAAAAGCAGGAAAAGAGCAAGAAGATGGGAAGCAAATGAAAATCACATCTGTGTCTCAGCCTCTGGTATTTAATAACCACAGAAACTAAAACGGAAAGTGTAGCACTGGCAGCACTCTGATTCCAGCTAGCCACAGCTATTTATTTTGAGGCAGAATATAGAAAGAGGAGGGAGGGATGTGTGAGAGAGCCGAGGGAGTGCTCTGTGTTTCACCATATCCTGTTTTGAACAGTTTCGTTAGGCTTACCCTACAATTACCTTTAGGAACAGATCTTGCAGCATCATAAGGATATCTACTCTTTTCTCACTCTGTGCTCCAGAAGCTTACATGAAACTGATGATAATTCTAGACCATAAACTTTTCCCAAGCTCATCAACAGTCAATTAATCAGATTATTTGCTGCATTCTAAAGTTCTAGATGATAGCATTAGTCTTGAACTGGACTGTTAGGAAGTTGATAACACACCTTAGTAATCTGAATTACTTGTTAATTAATGACCTATGACCTATAGGTTTATAGTGAGAAAAAAAAAAAAAAGAAACCTTTCAAGAAATTATTTGTTTGTCACACAGAGGGCCTAACGTAATCCTTATTAAGAAAACTAAACCTCATAAACCTTGTAGAGCACGTTCAATATACTGGAAAGATTAGAATCAAATTTTAAGTACAAAATGTACAGCTATTTCTTAGAATCTTTTTTCTTAAGAAAACTGTTTCTAAAAATTCATAAAAGGTTGAAGTGAACATGAGACTAAATGTCTTATTAACTGAGGTGAAGTTTTAAGTAGTTCTTTCTTTCTGGTACTGCATAAAACCAGGTTCCTAAAAATGAAACTTGGGAACCAGTAACAGCAATGTCATTGATAATACCAGCAATGGCAATTATCCCCCCCCAGTTGCAGGCGTATCATCACAATGATACCTAGTGCTATGAGAATAGGAGGGTGTCTGCTTCAACCTGTCTGCTAATCTGGATGAAGGACCCTTCTTTTCTCAGAAATAATGGGGCAGGAGGGGTTGGATACACTCATATATGCAAAGAAGACTTTATTTATATGGCCTGGAAAACAAGAGATAAGGTGTGACAGGCTTGAGCAATGCCTATTATCATTTCTGCAGATTGCTTGCCAAACTGAAATCAGTCCTGGGATAATTCTTTCCAAGGGCTTGATTGGGTGGCATTGCATCATAACTCCATTTTCAGCTTTATATCTAAACTACTTTTGCAGTTCCAAAAGTAGCTTCATCTCAAAGCATTTGACAGCTGTACAATAACAAGAAATGTACTTTAAGAGAATGATCAGGAAGAACACAAGTGACACAGGAAGAGGCAGGCGGCACCGATCCGCGGCATGGCACGTGATATGTGGATTCTGTGCTTATAAATCATGAAAGGTCTGATGCATACCAATATCTGAACATGGTTAGACTGGTAACTGAAAATAACAACAATTGTTCCATCTCCATTTACTCATCTCTTTTCTGAAGCAGCAGAAGTAAAAACTTGCTGGGTTGCTCAACTAATTTATAGAGATGAAGATTTCCCAATGACTTGGAACAAGAGCTATTTCTTGGATGTGAGTTACTTTCACATTTTAGACATGAGTACATCTTAGCATAGTTAAGATGTTTTTGTTGCTGAAAGTCAATAATTCCCTTATATCCTCAGTTTGTGAGCTACTGCTAGACTACAACAGAAAATTATTATAAGAGAATCATATACTAACACTGATTTGACACATTTTTAAAACCAATGTATAAATTGGTCAGTCAGGAAATACAATTTCTATCTGTATCTTCACCAGGCTTGCATAACCCAAACAAAACTCAAATCTACAGACTTTTTATTTGGAGTAATTACTGTGGGGTTACTTCTCTAAAGTTTTGATGTTCATAACTACATATATGATTACTGGACCTGAATGAACATTTGTAAAAGATAACCATCTAAATGATCACTTGCATGACAGTGCAAATCTTGTCATACAGTGCAGAAACTGGGACCACAGAGGAAAATGTAACTGAAGAAAATGGTTTTGTTATGGCTGCCTTTTCAGAGAGGCATTCCATTCTCATCACAGTAACAATGCCTTCTATTAAAAACAGAGAAACAAAGGAACGGTTACAACAGAGTAGTCCAAGAAAGACAGCATCCAGAAAAGGTCTGCTTGTACATTAGAGATTTTGGAAACAATGTTATCATTGTAACTGGTTCCTTCTGATAAATTAGTTTTGCTAGCTTCATCGTTTTAACATAAACAATCACCAGCAGAATGTTTAGCCTTGTAAATCGAGGAGGGTTTTTTTGAGCTTAATTAAATAAGATTTCAGTAAAAAGCTATTGATATTTGCAGTAGAATGTGAATGTCATCACCTAAAAAGACACTCCTTTTATCTCCTGCCTTGAGATGTCCTGAAGAAGTTAAAAGAATTCACTTGAAAATTGAGAAAACCTCCCTTATGATCTATTCTGACTGCCTTGAATTGGATGAAGGAAATATGTTTTGTAAATTCAGCTGCAGATTAAAAGGTTCAAATACTAAAGACTGAGCAAAAACGTTTTGAAAAAAAATTTGTCTGACAAACCCAACAAATGTGTCACTGTCAGGTAATACTTCTGACAAAAATTTAATGAGAAGATTTGAATGATGCGAGATAGAATCTGAGCATGTGAACTGTAATCAGGAAGACAGACAACTGATGAGGACAGCTGGATCTCAGACTCAGGCACTCCTCCTAAGTCTAAGCAAAGTCTGGCTCCACCTATGTTAATGCTATAGTTCAGGCCAGGACTACTCTTCCACATCACTCCTGAAGCACTTGTATTCTTTAGCAAAATCTATTTTATTCATCCTTTTTCAAGGTCCTTCACAGCTCTCATTCTAGTGCATCTAGCCTTGGCAATAACTATACCATCCCCCATACTGCCTGATCCTCTAGGTCCTTATTTATGCTGAGTCACCACCTCTCACTAACTGTTCACTCCTCTTTCTTGAAGAAATAACGGTCATACTGTATTGCTACGGAATCTTTTAAGTGTAAGTTAAATGAATTGTTGGTCATAATCTATTTTCCCTTTATGTGGAAGTGTAATCGACTTTTCAAATATGTTAGAGTTTGCTTCATTCATTGATCTAAAATAGCTTGACTTTGGTGACAGACACAGAGTGAAAGATTTCCCTCCTGTTTCTTTGCAGAAGGCTGCTGCTGAGTTACAGTGAGTAGGCAACCCAGAAATGCTGCATGTATCTAGTGGACTAAATTCCTAATAGACTGACTAATTTAACGAGGTTTTCATTTCACTGGATAATTAATTACCATTTTCAAGAACTTAGATTATTTAAATTTGTAAAAATAAAGAGATACCTGTTAAATAAAAATGATGTTTGTAATGAGAGGCAGTAAGCTTACTGGAGCAAGGGTTAGGACTGTTTATGTCATCTTAACACAAGAACACCTTCTCAGGG
Source organism: Chloroceryle aenea (assembly GCA_013399075.1). Taxonomy (NCBI): domain Eukaryota; kingdom Metazoa; phylum Chordata; class Aves; order Coraciiformes; family Cerylidae; genus Chloroceryle; species Chloroceryle aenea. Next base: position 28,657 of record VWZY01004910.1, on the reverse strand, counting down.
CTTCTAGAGATTGCCTTAATATAAATATATTAATATCCCAACAGGGACTTGGATGGTACAAGAGAAACCCACAAAGACATGTTTATCTATGGCCTTCCTCAGTAGAATCAGTTGATCTTTATTGTTTAATATTCAAAGCTCTAGTCCAAATGTGCCAGGACTGGGATGTGTGTCTTGGCACTCAGGACTTGTCAGTCAATCAGAGCCTAGAGTGTTTCAAAGGTATTTCCTGACTGTTTCCTAAGTCCTTCCTTTCACTCTGCATAGCAGTGAGAAGTCAGCTCATGTGTCCTCATGATGCTATGTCACCAGGGTTGCACTGAGTTTTCCCTTTCAAAGGCAGAAGCAGGTGAAGTCCCACTCCTTCATCAGCCAACACCATAAGGAATGCTCAAGTAACATTCCTGTTCAGTATTTTTAATATTTTTTTGTGGTGAATTTGAAATACACTATAATTAAAAAAAAACCCAAACAACTTACTTTCTGTAAATAGTCTCAGTTCCCCAGAGCTGGAGCAGCATATTCCATTTGGTTTCAAAATATTACACGTGTGGAATCATATCTGAAATACATAAAAGGGCAGCATTTCAGGTACATCTGTACTCAACAGTCAGCAACTGCTTGATTGGAATATAGTCTGTTAATGCTTTCCCCTTCACTCTTAATCACTTTCCTACAACGTCACCGACTCCTCCATCAGACAGAGCATGTTTGTTGTGATGTGACTTATAACAGCTTCCTGGCTTGAAAAGTCAGTTTATAAACCTTCATGTCCTTCTGGCAAAACTTTCAGTCCTGAGGCTTGATTAACAAACTAGCCCCTGGAACATCCTAAATTCTCCATCCCTTAGACTAAGCCAGAGATGACGTAAGCTTTACTAGACTACAGAATCTTTGTTTTCCCAAGTACTTGGCTGGCAGGTAATTTGGTCTCCCATGTAGTGTTCAAGGTATGGCAAAATTAAGTGACGTATCAACAATGACGTGATTTCCTAGATGAAGTAGTACCATGAGAATACACGCAACTAATGTTTTGTGGAAGAGAATCTGTTTTGGAGGATGGATGAGGGAATGAAATATTCAAAGAAGTGCAATTCCTATCATTGTTTCATTGGATGTAACCCTGGGTATAAGGAGCAGACCCAGGCATAGAAGAAAATGCAGAAATGAACTGAAGACATCAAAGCAACAAAGAACTCCAAACAGGTGAGGGAAAGAACCTGCTTACAGCACAGCATTACTCGTAGGGTACCATTCTCTGAAGTGGAAGAAAGAAATGCCTGGTGTGTATGCAAGCCATTCAGTTCACAAGACAGGTGAAATGCATGTGTTCTGTACACTGGATAAATACAGCTGCCCTCAAGATAATACATTTTTCTGAAATAAACCACTTCACACCAGTAGTATTCCCTTATATATACTAGTCATGAAAATGCTTTGAATACAGTTTACTTAATTAGAAAGACCTAGCTAGTTAACTGAGGCAAAGATCATGTGTTTTTGAAGTGGTCACTCTTGTCCTTCCATCTAATTGTCCCCTTGTCTCTTGCTGTAATTCATGATGTTAAGCCTAAATGTAAGATTATCACGTTTTGGAGGCAGAGACCAAGTATTATGTCTTTGAAGCACAATGAAACCTAATTAGGTATAATCAATAATAATTACAGTTATGCAATGGAAAATAGGAAGGTGAGGAAAAGGAAATGGCTGAGATCATAATAATTACTTTGTATTAGGACTGACAGAGAAAACTAGTGTCAGAAACTGTCCACCTGAGGAAACAGATAACTATTTATTTGGGTTTTCCTTGGGGCTGAAATAGCTAAGTTAAAGTGTACTGTCAGTCGCACTAAACATGACTTACAACTTCAGCAAGCTGTGAAAATGAAGCTCTACTTTCTTTCTACTTGAGGTACGTGTATCTCCGATGGTTTTGCTGTGGTAACCTCTTTGGAATGCAGCAATTACCACCTACGTGGCAAATTGGAAGTGTTACATTCCTCTGTTAGTAATCCACTCCTCCATTTAGCCAGGGGACAGGGAGGAGAAGGAGTTGACTCTAATGGAAGGAACAGTCAGAGCCAGAGAGCATTCTACTGGAAAAGGCAAAGAAGCACTAGGCGTTAACCTCACAACCTAAGACTTAAAAGCCCTCCACATGGAGCCCTGCATACCCATGAAATACAAGACAGTTTGGACAAAAATGAAAATTCAGCTCCGTGACACTTGTGGTCTAATGCTTTATGATCCTACTGACCACTGCACTCTGGTATTCCCAGACATGCTGCTCGATACTACCATCCTAACACAAGATTGGCTGGCTTTTGTTTTTCTTCATTTTCTGGCAGGCTCATGGTCAAATGCCACATCCCCAAAGGATGATTTCATACTATAGCTATTTTTTTTTGCTTTTCAGCCCAAGAAGTTACACTATGTCTATGTATACATATATACATATGTAAATAAATACATAAATACTAGCATGTATCAGTAGAATGCTACCATTTTAGGGTTCAAGTTTTACAAGCAAAATAATGTTGTATCTTCCAAATAGTTGTGGATAAAAGGCAGAGTTTTAGAATGGGTATATAAAGGAAGAGAAAATGCTGCACAGACATAAGCTGCTTAAGTTATTTTAAGAACCATTGTGCTGTTCTGAACAAGATGTGAGAGCAGCAGGAATTTCATGCACACTAGTTAGTGTTCTTCCTAGTCCCACACCTATGCTTTAATCACCAGAAAAAAAATCCTATGTCAAATCCACGGTTTCATAGTTGCCTTTATTACTGTTGGTCCATATTCAGTTCTTATGCTAACAAAGCAGTACTCATGTTATATTTAAAAAGCATGTTCTGTATTAGATTTGCATATTGCACAAATTCCTGCTCTTGCTACGACCTGTGACTTACATTATTGCTAAACACAGCACTTTGAAGACCCGAAAATATCAGATGCAGTTGTGAGTACTTCTAACATGACACAATGTTCTACAGCTTTTATTAATGAAGAGAAATGGTAGCAAGATGGTAGTAAGTACTACTCTTAGTAGGAAGTAGAGTAAATCAGGCTTTTTAATGGAGTGCTGGATTGTGCTCTGAGTGCAGAGCCACTGAAGCTATTTCTGGTCTTTAGCAGGATATTTTTGTTATGATGGTTACACAGAGAACCTGCTGACCAGCTTATTCTTCTAGCATTTATTACTATCTTTGCTCAGCACTAAGAATCTACTGCCCAGCCTTATTTAGGCCATCAGATCATCGTGACCAGGTAATGTTCCTGTTCATGAAGACTGGCAAATTAATTTTCTTGAGTTCCTCCAGTCTGTTGTTCCATCTTTCACATAGATTCTTTACAGATTTTTTTTTCCCCCCCCAATAAATTTGAATGCAATTATAATATAGAATCATCCTTATGGATAATTTTGAATTTAATAGAATTCATTCATTTAAAGACTTTCAAGCTTAGTATGATGTTATTCACAGTATGAAAGACATTTATTAATGTTTCATTAATATTTCATCACCCTTTCACAAAACAGTAGCATTCTTGTAGCAACCATAACTATAGAGATACAGTAATATAAATATCCTGAATACATCTTTTAATTGGGTTCAGCAAGTGAAAACATCTTGGAGACTCAACACAAGATAAGATGTCTAAGGACCACCTGGCAGTGATTCACCACTGTGCAGTGGTTCACAAAGCACTCACTGAATTTCTACGGTAATTCAAAAAACCACATTTTACTACCTGCTACAGCTGCACACTTGGACTATTGTTTGTACTGCCAATGCATAAATATGCTTTTTCATGTCTGCTTTAAAAGGGTTAAGCCACATCTACATCCAGTGTAAGATATTAACTAGGTACTTGAAAGTAGGTCACTGTGTGTAGTTTTCAACATCAATTCAAATTAAATAATACAGCTGGGAATAAAGAGAGAACAGAAGTGAAAACCAGCATAGCAAAAGGCAAAAAAAGATAAACACAAACACATCCCAAATCAGAAAAGGTAGATGAGGAAGAATATACATCTCATTACTAGGTAGTCCACAGGATTTAGCTGGGGAGACAGACGCATTCAGCTTCACATCAGAGCTCACAGAAAGAAAAGGTTTCACCATTAATTTAACTAATCTCTTACTTTTACATTTCCAACTCTTTCTCCATCAATGTGAAAGTAAAAGGTCAGAAATGTGTGGCATCCAGTAATGGGTGTTTTTATCATAGTCTGTAAACCTGTGGTTTACACATGGGAATATACAAATTATGGAATAATATTTTTAAAAAGTATTCAGCCTGAATTAAAATAGTATATAGATATAACTTCCATACATCAGCTCCTCACACATCGTTTAATTTTCTGCTCAATAAAGCATGGTGAATAACATCTCCAAAGGCATTCAATGGGAATTTGAGCTGTGTAATTATATAAAGCCATATGATGATCCAAAGACCTGTCCTGGACTTTTTGAAACCTTTGTGACACATTTCAGAACTCAATTTGGAGATCTTGTTTGAAACAGAGTCCAGAAAGCTGCATACAGTTAGATCAGAGATGAGTAGTCTGGGAGTTTTTTCTGATGGTTAAACATATGATATAACAGAGGTGAGAGCAAAGGAGCTGTAAATTGTAGGAGATAAATATGTATTATGAACTAAGTATTTAACTATAGGTAGCACAGTCTGGAAGCACATGCACAAGCAGACCTTCGGGCCTGCTGCAAAGCACTGTGAGATCTGGCATTGTGTAAACTGCTGCAAAGCCCTGGCACATAGAGAGTCAATCCAAGGTCTTACCACTCCTCATGACAGTCGTGATGAGAGAGCAGCTCTTGATGAGTACAGTGCTCAGACAAATGTTGGTCCTACTGATACACCGTGGGACTGATCTGGGCAGGCAGACATAACAGTATATGGATGGGATACTAATTCCTGAATTCCTGTTTTTAAATGTTTGTGTCCTGCTGAACTTGACACTCTGTAAGAACATTACCCACTACCAGTCACCCCTTATCCATATGTTGACAAGAGGGCTTTTTCTGTTAATAATACCATCAGCAAGGGAAGCAGCAGTATTTAGAAATCAAATCCAACAGCAGCAACAAAATCAATGGTTCTCTGCTCAGAGAACACCCGTTGAGCTAAGTAGCATTTTGGCTACCAGAATTATAGTTTTCATCAGAAAAAATTGCTGATTAACTGTGAAGAGCAGTGAAAATGACAGAGCAGGAAAACAAAGTCAAAACTTTCTAAAAAGAAGTGTGTTAACCAGCTAGCACAAGCTGTCATCCATTCCTGCATGGCCCAAAGCTACCAAAAGTTCTCAGGGTACAGCAGTCACAATTTTCCAAGAAAGGAAGGCTGGGCCACAGAGACACCTTCATACTATGCAAATATCTCTTTGGTTAATTCAGAGCAATCCTTAAATTCTTAGTACTGGAAACAGATTAGGGCAGGGAGTGCACTAATTCCTGTCACAACTCTTCAGCATTTTGAAGCCATTTTATGACAGAATTTTAATGTAATACTACACCTAAGAAAGCACTAATAGTAAAATATGTGAAAGATGTAGTATCCCTGACTTCTACTGCTTTCCCATATGCTTGAAAACATATGTACACCAAACATATATACATGTTGAAAGAGCGTATTTATTAGCAATACATTGAGTATATAATTATAGCAAATTAGAGAACTCCAAGAATTAGCTTTATGAGACAGAAGGTACTATTATAGTAATTACTATTATCAGTTACTTTTGTATATGACATCAAAAGACTTCAAAATGTGAAGTTCAAGCACATAAAACCTTAGAGTCTGATGTAGTACTTATGTTTCCAGTGATTTTGATTATTTCTGGTTGAAGCTCACAGTGGTATTTAAGCTATAGTGCAGAAGAGTGAAGGATGGCAAAATGGAGAGTTCTCTTTGAGACACCAGAACTGGTGAAGAACAAGAAATAAGAGATGAATAAATACAGCAGTTTTGACTCCAGACAGGTAGAAAATGTTTTTTCAGCCTCTACAGGACCCCTTCTACCCTTGAGATTTCAGTTTGAAAAAAACAGATAGTTTTTTTTAATAAGTGAAAACCAGATAGCAACTGAAATAACTTTGGAAATGCACCCATGGTTACAACTAGTTCTTCAAGCTGCTCTACCCTTCTGTGGTCCAGAAATACCAGCCAAGCTACTATTCAATTTTGGTATAATGTCTCAGGAGTCCTATGACTCTGGTGCCTGTTGGGACATACTATACAGCTGGGGAGACACAAAAAATAGGACATAATGTACTCAGGAGTACCAATCTCTGCAGGCAGTTGGCTGTGTTTCCAAATCAAACTACATTTCAACCACCACCATCTCCTCCTTCTCCATCTTCCAAGATCTGGAAATGTAGTCCATGGACAGCTGTATCCAACACAGGGATTCTGAAGATCAGGGTAAGAGAATGAAGATTACCTTTGCTGTACAGCCTCAGCCCATACATACTCCAGAAAAACTTCAGAACAGTCTTCTTCATTTTACTGACTTTTTGTTGAGTTGCCCTCACAAATTATTTTATCCCAGGTCAAATTATGTGCTTCCTGATGAAGAAAATGGTACTTTAAACTTGCTTACTGTATAAATAGGAAAAAACCCAACCTAAATAACTTCTATACATATTACAAAAAAAAAATCTAAATTTTTTAATTGTTGAAAAATGTTTATTTGAAAAGGTGTCTCATAAATTGTAACCCAAGTGCCTACTTTTTGCATTCAGTTGCCTCATCTCAGAATCGATCTATTAGAAAACAAGATAAAAGGGATTACTTCAGTGCAACATTACTACAGATGTTAATGTAACCTCAGTTTGACCATTTTGGTGAGAATGTACAGGATTACAGAATCCAAAATGGATACTGTTGAAGGTTTAATATTAACAGCTAATTGTCATCATCTTTCTGATCAAAGGGTTTATAGCATGAAAACAAATACAAACAGATCTCTTGTTATTCTAACAGAAACTGTGTTAAATTGAGGGGTTTTTATGTACAACATGAATGTGATAAGCTAACCTCTTAGTGTAGAGTTAAAACCCACAAATAATGCTTAAAATGAAATGCCTCTTCTCTTTCAAAACTTCTACAACATAATAAATCTTCATTATAATTCTGTTGAACACTAGGCTGTTAAATGACATTTGATCATTTTTTCAGAAGAGAACCATGAAAAGTCAAAGCAAATGGTACAACCTAGAAAATATTCCCATTTAGTCCAAAAATGACACAGCAAATTTGAAGAACAAAAGAAGAATGCTGGCAGTGTTCCTAAATCCTTGCTCCCCTGTGCATCACACTCTGTCTTTTAAAGGATCTCGCCAGCTCCGAATCGCTTCCTCCTTTTGCCCTCCACCAACATACAGGGTCAGACAGACCATCCAGCAGGCACAGACTAATGTTAAACTGCAGCTTCTCCCGGGTCTTCTCCTACACACAACACATACATCTTATTATCAGCTAGATTTTATTTGCTTTGAAAATCCTCGCAGAGAATTTTTCTCCATTTTGATAAATTCTAAGTACAAAATTTTAGCAGATTTTGGGAATACAGTAGAATGTAGAGTCTGTGATGTTAGATTCTGTTAGGTACTGACTGTATTTCAAGGAAGGCAACCCCCCCCCCCAATGTATAGTTTTTTTAAAGAACCTATTGTGACAATGTATCCAATCACAGTATAGGCTCCACTGCCCTGGAACAAACAGCAGTTGATTGCATTAACACTTCTGATTTCTGCCTTTAACCGCTGTTTGTAAAGGTGCATGAACTGTCTACAGCCAAAACTATGCAAAAGTAAACCTGCAATTACTCGAGGTATGGGAATTAAATTACCCTATATTTACTCTGAACCAGATGATAACAGAATCCGGTGCTTAAATTTAACTGAATGGTGCCTGGAGGCCTTGGGAAAAGCTGTGGAATAACCTAACTGTTCCAAGCACCTTGCTATGGCCCCCAGAGGCATGGGGAGAGACTTGGAGCAGTACTAGCCAGACAGCCCTTACAAGAAAACAAAACCAGCTCTTTAACAGCTGCCACAGTAGGTCTGATTATAGGCTTTACAAATTATAAAATTATCTGGAAAAATGTGGTTTTCCCACCCAGCTTCATTAACCAGAATAACTGCTAGAAAATGCAGCCCATTACAAACAGGTAAAGCTGATGGAGAGAGCTTAAAGCCGTAGGACAGTGCGCCAGGGACGCCTCAGCTGTACACTACGGATCTTTTCTTTTATTGTTTTATCTCATATAAAGCTGCTCTGAGCCACTTAAAACAACCTACCAGTTCATATGAGCATTTTTACTCTCTTTTTTCTTATGATGTCTCAGTCCCTGCATCCATCTAGATTCCTTCCTCCTGATGGTATTCTTATCTAGATCACTTCATTACTGGCTTTCAGTCACAGAATACAGCCAGACAATTATCTTTAAAATAACAATATCACAACATAAATCTCAGGCCTACGAATCTTTCATACTGTATGAGAACAAAGTCATTCGAAGCAAACTCTGTCAACTAAATACAAGCACTACACAGAATTTCCAGAGTTCCAGATTAGTAATTTTCAATAGCAGTTTCATGTTTTCTAGCTTCACTGTTTGCAATTGATTGTCCTAGAAAAATGCTGTGTGCAAACTGAATGTCATTAGAAAAAAATAAAATCTGTGTGACAAAATACTTCATTTAAAATAACCACTGTTACTGTGAAAGACTGCCCAGGAAAAAATATTTTTCCATGTTCACCTTAAGTTTATTTGAACCTCAACAAAACATATCTAAGGAGACAGATACATGTGTGAGCAATTAAAGAATCATTAGATGAACTACAACCCAAATAATAGATAAATACCTAACGTACAGCAGGTTTCATATCCTAGCATTTCCTACTCTTTAGAAGATAGATTCCTGAACTTTGCAATAAAACAGATAAACAGATTCCTGAACTTTTAATACTGAAATCTACTCAGTTCAATATCAAACTATCAAATATGTATTCTTTATCCTTTATATGGGAATATATTATAAACCATTTTCTCAATATGTAAAAAAGTTATAATTTTGAACGGCAGGAATGGAGACTTCAGCCATTATAACAGACAGAGGAGTTTGGCGGTACAGAAATAGAGACTTTCTTGGAAGGAAGAACCCAGAACTGAATCGCCCAGCCGTGTCTTAGCATGAGCTTGTGGTGGACTAGCGCCACCCTCTGCTATGAAGCTGGAAACGTTAACTTTTCAGCCATGGTTAAAAGTTGCGTTATTTTTACCCGATCTATCATCCCCAACATTCTGCTGCGATATTTACTTCCAGCCAGCCCCCAGTCCTAGTCTCTAGGTTACCATCTGCTCGAGTAAGAGCCTAACGTATCACCCATGGTGTTTAAATCAATCATTTGCATCCACAAAATTTATATACTAACTTGATTCAAAATTCAATTTCTAAACTCTCCTTAGGCATAATACTACAAAGCATCTCGATAATAGTTAAACTACTAATGCCTCCAGTGATGGCTCTTCCTAAGACAATATTACCTCATTAGTTTGCTACTCTTCAGGGCATTATGTAAGCAGCTGTAAACCTTGCTTTTGCATTTGGAACCGATTTTTCACTACACATTATTAGAAGAGATACCACTCTCCAGGTCTAGGCTGCCTGTAGGACCCCTACAGACAACAGCTGTAAGAACACTTACAAACAGCTCCTGAATACACCCCACCAAAGAAAAGATTGTTAAATTTGCAGAAACCTTTCCCTTCAGATGTCACTTGCAAAATACAAATCTTTCAGCTTCCCTGAATTTGTATGCGTCATTGCGACTGTAAAAAAAAAAACCCACTTTAAAAACTCCCAGCTTGTACTATTAACATTTTACCCCACTTTTGAGCATTGCGCTTTAAAATAACTCTACTTACAAGTCTGTGAGTCATAAGTGATTGTTAATACCTTTCTTCCTTTAGAACTGATCACAGGACATCATGTTATGTTTCATCACTGTACAAAATTAGCTGCAGTTTATTTGCCAAAGTCAGAATTCAGAAATACAGAACTCTGTGTTGTTAGAAAGCTTAATAGGAGGAACTTACCTCTATTAGTAATTGAAGTCCAGGTCATCCAGCTTAAGACCTTTGCCAGGCTGCAGCACAATTCTTTCTTGGCCAACTTTCACTCTCAATGCAAAAAAGCATTATAGGGAGAATAGTGGTCTCCATCTGGAACTGTACATAGATGCTGCTGTGGCACACACATGGGCACAAAGTGCTCTTGGCTCTCACAAATTACTTAAGTGTACATGAATTGAAGCAAACAGTGTTACTATTTGTCAGACATATTCTATCATACCTAACTTCCCTTGTCTAGTAGTCTGAGATTGTTATACATGGTGAACAGCCAACTGTGGATGAAAGGCTGTAGCACAGAGAGATAAAGATTTCTGAAATGGATTCAAGGAGCCAATATGCAATCAGACAAACACATCAGGGGCAACAGGACTGTGCAAGTGCCAACAGAAACTGAAGAGACTGCAAGAGTGCAGCTGCCTAATAGTGCTAATCACAGGGAACAGTCTTCTTTCTACATAGCTCTCAGGTTCATTTTCCTGCCACCACAGCTGCTGGCAAGTTTGTATGCTAATGGTGCTTTGGAATTTGACTCTGAGAGTAGTTACTGAAGTAAGCAACAGAGAAGCTGCACCTTGTTCAGGACTGTGCAAGGTGCTCTAACTCTGAAATCAACATTCCCTTTCCCCATATTAAATGCCCAGCCACTGCTCCACTTGGACAGCCACACTTTGATGCAAAAGTCAGAACTAGGAAGCCTCTGCTCTAATTTAAACACCTTCTTGAAGTGCTAAACGCATGGGTAAATCTCACAGACTGTAACTCCCAGGGCTGAGTTACTCACATGAGGCTCCCTCATGCTGCTGCATTAAAAAAAATATGTCTGTAAGCTCTGAAATATGCACAACAAACCAAATACTCATAGGCAAATCCGTTTTCCTTCTGACTGTTTACAAGCACACTTTTAAAAGAGTTTTTTTTTTGTCAAATAGGGCAAGTTTCACCCTTTTGCTAACAGGTGTGGAGCTCCCCTATAACACGCCGCTCAGTGCCCCGGACAGTGCAGCATCTGCCTTCGAGTGTTGAACAGCTCCTCATCCACTTTTAGGAAACACTTCTAAGGACTCGGCTCATTAAGCTCTAGCAGAGTTTCCTTTGCCAGTCGTTGCTCCTGAATGACGAGGCGCTGGGCTGCCCTACGGCTGGAGGGGAAGGTACGTGGGCTGTGCCTTCAAAGGGGCGTTCAGTCAGGAAGAGAACACCAGTAACCTTTAAAAAGGTAGTAGTAGCAGCAGTAAATGCCAGACGCAGTTAAAGGCTCGTCTGAGCACAAAACTACCATTAATTTTGTCTCTACCAACATAATCATCAGCTCCTCGGGCTGCTGCCGCTGAGGAGCACAGCTTCCCGCCATCCGCTGCGCTGAGGGGCGGCAGCCAGGGCGGTGGCCCTGCTCGCACGGCTGCCGGGCCCAGAGAGGGAGGAGCGCGGGCCTCACCTTCCCGAGCGCCGCGCAGGCTCCGGGCCCAGCGCGGCTCTAACCAACCC
>VWZY01004910.1:0-16978 GCA_013399075.1 Chloroceryle aenea | reverse complement strand
GCAGGTTCTGCTTCTGCCGGACGCTGAGGCGACAGGGATCTGAGCGTCTCCCAGCGCAAGGGCGGCACGCGCGGGACCCCTCAGCCCCTGACTGGTCTTTGCTGCCCAGTCATCACTAACCCTTCAACCATTGTATCTATTGCAGGGACCAGGGCTGGGAGACTTCGATTTTACAACGCAGAGCTGGAAAGTGAAATCGTGATACAAAGTTAAATTTCTGTGCCAGATTTCTATCATTGTATATTTAGTTTTGTATTTAAAGTGTGTATCACTTGGGCAGCTGCTAATCAGTATATAGCTAATGCCTATTCTCTCAGGGAATTTGTCATACTGTGACTTAAAATTATCATTTACAGAAGGGACAGACGGAGCTCTTCTAGCCCAACCCCCTCAAATCCAGCTCAGACAGCTGCTATAGTAACAAACATAAGAACTTGTGCATAGGACTCAAGTGTAGGTGGCGTTGTTTTGTTTGGTTGTTTGTTTTTTTGTTTTTTTTTTTTTAAATGAGGTGATTACTTTTAGCACTTAGTTAATATTTAATCCGAACTCTACATTGTATATAAAATTGCCAACAACTGAACAAGCAGCAGCAAAGTAGTCTGGGTTTTGGTGTGTGTTTTTAAACAACAAAAACACATGAAAAGGTTAACTCTGAATTAAATGATTTTATTTTGTGCATTTCAGAAATAAATGAATAATGACGTTTTCTAAAATAGCTGTTGCTGTGCTAGACAGACACATAAAACTCCTTGTTCCATTTTACATTTTAACATGCAGTGCAAGAATGATACAGTATTTTACTTGAATGCTCAAGCTAGTCATCTTCGAATAAATCAAGAGCTAGTAACTGTACAAACACTGGTAACAGTCAAAAATGAAACTGGGAAAAAGGAAAAGATGTCTCAATACCATACAGATCCAGAAACACCAACTGGAACACAGTGGATTCACAGTTCTTAGGAAGATATTTAGTTGGTTTCTAAAACATACTTTATGGATTATAACTTTGCATTACTGAAGTCTGTGAGTATATAAGTGATACTAATGAATAAAAACACAGTTCAGGATCAGTCAATATAAGTCAGCTCTTTTTAGGGAATACTGATTTAGGTATAAAGTTTTTCTAGATGAATACCAGCTCACGCATTAGATTTAACATTGCTTTCTTCCCTCTTAATTTTTAAACTGTCTGGCTTTACAAGGTGTTGCATAGCTTTCTGATTAGAAAAATCCCAACAAACCAAATTAAAAAATCCCACAAAAATCAATAAGCCACTACCAACCCCCCAATGGTTATAACCTCAAATGTACTTTTGTTGCTACTTAACAGCAAAGTCAACCAATATGATACTTTTTTTTTCTATTTAAAACATCTGTCTGTCACTAAAACTACGCTCAACTAATCAGTGCAGAACCAACACTATAAATGGGCATGTTTAGAAGTTCCATTAACATATTTTTGTGTACACAGTGGTGATTTATCTTTAAAATGTTACTCTGAAATTAGAAAAAAGCAACTAGCAGTGGCAAATATGTAGTCTCTATCAGCAGTGCAGTTTGCAAAACTGTAGAAAATCATCTGGAGTAACACAGGAAGGTTTTAATAAATAACTTCTGATGTGTTTTGTTTGGGTTTTCCCCAACACTGAAAGACTGTTATTGTCAATGTATGCAGTTTGACACCCTGTGGAAGTCTTTTTCAGTCAGAGCTCTTAAGCTACATTTCCAATTTTAAAAAGTTTTCATCAACTAAGAATTTATTCTGCCATGTTGTTCCTGCTTTTTAAACCGTAGGAGATATAAACCATACCTTGATATGATAGACGATAAATCATTATCTTGGCTAACTGTAAAAAGCTAGTGATACAGTAGGACATAAACCTCAATACCATTATCAAGAATTTTTGAAAGTTCAGGACATAAGGAAAAATACTTTATATGCCTCTTCAACATTAAAGTAACCCATGGCTGACATTTCATTAATGTTATTGATCAATATTGCATCTCTTATGCATTGTGTTGAGACAATAAAAGGTTCCCAACCCACGTACTGCAGCAGCTCAAAAGCTGAGGCACAATATAAGCCTTCTGTTATAGTTTTAACTTCTGCTGGCAATTAAACACCACATGCCCACTTGCCCACTGCTTCTCCTGCCTCTGTGGGATGGGAATTAAAATTGGTATTTAAAAAAAAAAAAAGTGAGACCCCAGGGGTTGAGATAGGACAGATAAATAGAGTAACACAAAGAGAGAAGAAAACAACAGTAATAACAATAATAATTAAATTTATATATGAGTGATATAAACCACAAGACTCTACTGGTACCCGAGATGCCACTTTCCCTGTCCCAGCCACAGGTTGAAGCAAAAACAAGCTGTAAATTGGTGTCCTGGGCATGACATCAGTATGGTATTAAATATCTCATTGTCCAGTTCCGTTGTTTATCCCAGCTGTGGCCCCTCCTAGCTGGTTATGCCAGCCCCTGCTTCTGAAAATCTGCTCTATCCAAACCCAGGACACCTGCTTTAATCATAGCTTCCAAGTACTGAACACTTCAGCAAGGAAGTTCAAGTACTTATTAACCTGTCAAATAAAGAGTGACAGTAGCCACTTACAATTCATCTGTCTTCAGCCTATTAACTTTCCCATACACGTATGTGTCTGTAACACATCTCCCTGAACCAAGACAGCACACTTGCTCTATACTTTAGACAAGATACAGAAACTTTAAAATACAGATACAGTAAAATCTTGACCTATGTGTTATTAGTGCATTATAATTACATCCTGTGTATATTATTTCCAGCATATGTTGTCTAACATTAAGAAGTGTAATATCAGTTTTGCTTCCCCCCCATCATATGGGAAGCATGGTCTGCCTCACGCTCTGCCTGTTTATTGCACTAAGATGGACATTCGCATGAATAGAGTTGAGAATTACCAACTGCACTTCTGTCGACCACCTTTCAGTTTGGGAACACCGAACTGAACTCGGTATGGGCAGGCAGGCATCCAAATATGAAAGAACGTGTTTTGCGTCATGTTCGCTGGAGGCTGTTCCCAAAGAACAGCACATAGAGGTAGCATGCTTATTCTTATTGGTGCAATTTCAAAAGGCCTAGAAACCTCAACTTCTCTTCTCTGTTCTCGTAGGCTAATGTCTTCCCACTGATGTTAAGTATTTCCACCTGCTTCAACAGAGATAGGCTCTTCCTAAGAATAAAGGGCTGAGGTGACCATGCCTCTTCAATAAATTAAGTCAATTAACCAGTCAAGCACATTGACTTCTGCATCTCTGGCCTCCCTAACATATAGGATGTGCACTGTATGCACATTTCTTATGAATTCCTTGTGGTTAAAAAGAGATTTAAATTAAGATATAGGTTTGCTGCATGGCCTGCAGTATTTAAATTTAAAATTGCATTATCATATGATATTACCTCATTATTACTCAAGTTAAAGTTTAAAATTTTATATATAACTTCAAAGCTTGGTTTATTACAGTATTCATGAATTTTATTCTGTGGATGCTTAATGGAGTGTTCAACTGAACACATAAAAAAAATCCCCTCAATACAGTTCAACAGAGAGACAACATATTATGCCTTCATTAATGTATGGTGCTACAGCACAAAGCATGCCAAACTCAGGAAGCTATAGGTTAGTCTACTCCTCTTTAAGCATGCATTTGCAAAAAGCATCCATTTGCTCTTTAAGAGACAAAGAGGAAATAAAAAAAACCCACAAAAACAAAACAACAAAAAAACCCTCAAAAACCCAACAAAACAAACATAAGAGCTGTGCTATTTGCTTTTAGCTCAGGAAAGAGCCACCTCACTTTGTTACATTAAGATTTTGATTTGAAAAAAGTCTAAAAAAACAAAGCTACTGAAAATTAAGTTTGTGCATATTCTTAAAATTTCTCCTCATTAAAAGTTTCTGCATCAAGTGTGCACTGCAGTTGTGTTTTATTGTCCTGGCCTGACTTCCAAAACCAAGCCAAGCCCCACACAATTATAGGACATAGGAGCTGCTGGCATTTAGCTTCTTTGAAAGTCAGGACATAGCTTAAGTGATTGTGCAGAACAGAACGTTTCCCTTACAGTATGAGCTAAGTGTTCCTTTATGCCCAATAATAAGACCACAGAAGTTTCATCAAATCAATCAAAATAAACTTTTACAAGTCATAAAGGATTTCAAGGATAACACCAATCGACCAGGCCTGAGTTTCACAGCTAAAAGGGCAATACTGTCCATTTTCATTGGTTAGTTCTGGCAGCCCTTTCCAGGATGATCTGACAAAAGAAAAAAACAAATGAGCGTTGTCATTATATTATACATTGAAATGAAAACAACATCTCATTTTAAAACATTTTAGAAGATTATGTCAGTAGGAAACTGCAAAACATGCCTCAAGGTCTGTTGTCTGAAAAATCCATTTTCTTCCTCGTGTGGTCAGACAAACCCTCCTGTCATGCCCGCATTACTGAGTTACTCTTATGTGTACATATAAACGCATATTTGGAGTACCGTAGAACAGATTACATGAGAGTGATTTCAAGGGCAAGATTTGTGTTTTGTTTGGTTTCTTTTGTGTCAAATCCTCAAAAATTAAATGACAGAAAAAGGGGGAAAATTTGTGTATTTTGTTTTAAGGACCATAAGCGAGTGTCCTCTGCCACCTTGCAGGATCAGGGTTATTAAGATTTTGAACCACTTTCACAGTNGGGAAAATTTGTGTATTTTGTTTTTAAGAGGGAGGCTTCAAAAGAAGGCAAGGGAACATTGAAGGACCATAAGTGAGTGTCCTCTGCCACCTTGCAAGATCAGGTTTATTAAGATTTTGAACCAGTTTCACAGAGATTTTGTAATTTATAACACAAGAAATCCTAACAAGATTTTGCAGCAGCTTATCTGCCACAGTTTTCACCTGTCACTAGTAGCTCTAACTATTTTGTCTTTTTAAGTTGTTTTAAAATATTTTGATTTTTTTTAATGCAATTTTTTTTCCTGAATTTTATTTTTTATATGGTAGTGAAGCCCAATTTTCACAGAAACTTCATTTCACCCAGTCTTCACAAAGGTAAATATTAGTAATTCTGCAATCTATAAAAAGCACCAGATCTCAGCTGTCCTTCAAACCTGACTTGAAATCTGCAACAGCACATATAGTAGCAGACTTTTCTGGCAGAAAGCAGATGCTGTTTATATTACAGATGTGTAATTTTACATGCAATTGGAGAGTAGGTACCACTAGCTTGAATGAATATTTTGAATTTGTGTTAGTTGGTGTCTTACCTTTCAAGGTGAACGTAGTGGTGAGAAAGAACATTCTTAATCATGACAACAGTTTTTGCATATATCTCTGGACCAATCAACTTTGAGAAGTACAATTTGGCACGAAGGAAATATCCGATTGGCCACAGCCATTCCTAAACAAAGAATGAAGAGATTATTGTTGTATCTGTCAATTTGAAAAGGTGACAGCACTTTTTCTAAGATTGAAGAAACTGGCTCTTACAGGTCCTTGGTGATAATTAAAACCTCTGGCTACATTATAGTTGTCATTGTCAAGTGCATTATCATATACTCCACAGTAAACCATATCACTGCAAGAGAGAAAAAATATATTATGCAAACAGTCTTAAAAAAAAAAACCCTGAAGCATAAAAATGGAAAGCAGAAATGAATCTAGAATTTGATATGGCATTAACATTTAATGCTGGTTAAGTTAGGGAGGTCTCCACCAGGTTCTGTATTTTAAAAGACAATGGATTTCCAAATACGGTTTAAACCAGTAATGAAATGGTTTAAGTCTTGGAATGACCTGAATTCATAATTTTACCCTTATGCTTTTAATTAAACTGCAGTGCCATGCACTGCATTATATGTAAGTATGCCTCAAGAAGCAGGTTCAACATCTTTTATGAGCTGCTTACTGTGTGGCATCCAAAAATACACCTAGGGATTGTCTACATAAATAAAATCAATCTCATGGACTTTTAGAACAGCAAAATAGTTGTTCCAGAAGTATTAACTGCAGCTTATTTCACAGATAGACAGGAGGATTTAAACAAAA
Source organism: Chloroceryle aenea (assembly GCA_013399075.1). Classification (NCBI taxonomy): domain Eukaryota; kingdom Metazoa; phylum Chordata; class Aves; order Coraciiformes; family Cerylidae; genus Chloroceryle; species Chloroceryle aenea. Next base: position 10,895 of record VWZY01004910.1, on the reverse strand, counting down.
AAATACTATTCCCACAGATCAGGTAATTCCAACTGTCATGTTTTGTAATTAACACTTCTTATCTCTACTATACTCACTCTGGGTCTAAGGTTTTCATGCCTAATGGACCAAGCAGTTTTTCCTCTGCTATTTGCAGAGCTTTCCAAGCTCGCTCGGGTGAGAACAACTCAGGGGCCTAATAAAATAGTAGAGAATTAGTGAGTAAACTCTGTGCATACAAGACTTTGCATACAAATGCAGAAGACCACAAAAAGCCCAAGTTTGTATTACTGAATCAACTTCTTGCTTATTCGTATTTGTAGGTTCCAGAAGACAGAAGCTATCCAGTGTTTTTTAACACTTTTATAGTAAATAAACTTGCCAAGTGTTATTACTGAAATTCTTGACAAAGCTGATAAAGACAAACAATCCACGCTTTTTAGCCATTCTGATAGGAAAAGTGGCCTCCCAGACCTAACATTAGAAGATATTCTGAATACTGTGAACACTGCAAATTTATCCTAGCTATACAATGGGCAGCAATTTCATCCTTTCTTGTCAAGGATTTATTTTTAGGAGATGCTCCGAGATGGAGCAACATTAAAAGCTTTCAGAAAGTTATTCTAAGAAATTTGTTTCTGATATAATGTCACACAAAATTCACAATGCAAGCTTAATTCAATCATAAAATCTTAAGTGCAAATGCTTCCCCTCACTCACCACAACCATTGCTATTGTAAAATTTGGCCTGAGTTGGTAATCACACCACGGACTTGAAGCTCCATAGCTGTCTTTATAAATTCCACGTTTGTGAACGAGATTTGGATGTTTCTCATTAGGATCTGCTGGATTCTCAGAGACAAAGAACAGCCTTTCAAAGTGTCCTTGAATTTTTCTGTTCCATTCCTCATATGTGATAGTCTCCTCCTTTCCTGCAAGATGTTACATACAGATTTTATTTTCTGGAAATAGCCACAGCAGAAACAACAGCAGTATGCTTATATCATATTTTTTCTGTTCTGATTATTGAAGTTTTACGTAAGATACTCCTAACACAATAAAAGCCACAGTAGCATTGCAAAAAGTTATTATCGATAAGTTGGATTATACAGCAGATCAACACAGGCACAACTTTTTTTGTACACAACACTTTCTAACTTGCAGCTAGCTAGCAGCAAACAGTATAAGATACTGTGATCTATAGTAAATATTTGAGTATTAACATTTCAGCATGGTAACATATCAGCTTTTTTACAGTGCATAGAACACATGTTCTTGTTATTTTGGAGACTTCAGAGAAAAGTGTCAAATCAGTAGGATAAGTGTCACTTTTAAAAACCTTCTCTCCCTGAATTCCTGACAAGATGATAGGAGCAGACCTTGGATCACCTCTCCCCAGCTGGTGATTCCCCACATTTAGGTCAATAGAGTTCACCACCATGAGTAGCTTGATAATGATCCTTGATGCTATGAAACAATGAAATCATGGCTACAGCAATTTTTATACTCCAGTAATGCAATTATGAGATGTGTCTATTTTTACCATGTCTTTTTAGAGTGACTCCATGAAATGGAAAGATATTTTTCCTAGATAAATCCATCAACCAGCGAACAGTCGACTTGCATAGGCCAACAATTTCCACGGCAGATCCATCCCTAAAATTGTAATGATAAAAAAAGCCCAAGAATTACTCTGAGGAGGCTATTAAAGTCCAGTAAGTAATAGAAAACAAACAAAAAAAATCACTAAATATCTTATTTAGACACTTTATTTTTCCCTATTTTTCTACTATTTCTCTATTTCTTTTACATGAGCACCCCAAAATTGTACAGTATTGCAGCATTTTGTAACAGCTCCATCTTCATCACTACTGTAATGATTTTCTAGTCATACCTCTCACCCATATTCTCTTGAAAATTAAGAATCCTTAGACACTCCAATCTCTCCTTGCAAGGCAGCTGCTCCATCCCTTTGAGTGCTAGCTGCCTTTCCCTGTACCACCCTTTATTACATCCTTCTTGAGACCAGCTCCAAACACAAAGCTCAAGACAAGTGCATCTTGGCAAGTACATGGTTTCACAAAGAGGCAGAATGATGCCCTCTGTCCTATTCTGAAAACCTTCACTGATGACACCCAGTAGTATTTATTAGCTTTTTTGGCTGCTGCTGTACACAGAGATAGGATTTCAAAAAGCTCCCCATGGCTCCAATTTCCTTCCCATGTTGTAGCTTCATTCTGACAGCACTGTGTAGGTATGGTTTAGACTATTTTTCCTGTTAAATATGCATACTGATTTTATTTGTGCTGAAGCTGATCTGCCACTTATAGACACACTCAGTTTTACAGGGTACTTTTGAGTTTCATGAAGGGTCAAGAATAAGAGAAGAGAACTTTAGCATAAGCAGACTGTGTCAATTCACTTTTATTTAGATCAGTAGGATTCCACTTGAAGAAAAGACAGAGGAAAGGGTGGAAAACAGGTGAGGTTTTCCATCAGCTAACAGTCAGGGAACGAGCTTCATTGTAAAGTGACCAACAAGTATTTTTTTCTGTACAGCCTACTAATTTAAATTGGTATTATCATATCCAGCTATTTGCAAAGATTTAAGGTAATTTTATACCAGTGATTAAGAACATGAAAAAAGGATCAGCACCAAGCAGCTTAGTCCTCTAATGTTAAAACCGTCTTCAATACAGAGGTTCTAATCTGCACATGCACTTTGGTAACTCACGCAGTATTTCTGCCACAACAGATTACTCAAGCCAAAGGAGAAGCATTAAAATAATCATTAAATGCACTTCTTGGAATGGCTTCTTTTTTACAGATGATATTCAGATAATCACCATATGCATAAATTTTGTATTGTATCATATTGAGTTTTACTATCTTAACTTAAAAACTTAAAACTTAACAGTTTTTCTCCATCACTGCTGATTTAGCCTCTTTAGGGCAGGTACCTCAACATCTCTTGGTTCCAAATTAAAGTGCCTAACTTACAAAGCAAGACAACCTTTTCCTTCAGTTATCTCCAACAGATGGCAATCCATTTGAAACTGCTGCAGTACTAAACTCAAGCAAGGATGCCAGCAGCAGTTTGCTAACACATAGTAAAGAGCTTATTTTTTAAATATTTAACCTGAACTTTAAAAACTTAGAATTCAAAAAATATCTGCATGATCTAAAAAAGTAGTATTTGAACAACACAACAATTATCAATAGATATCTCCTATAATAAGTCTAAATAACAAAAGTACTCTTAGCACATGTATACAGTCTTTTCTAAATGACATTTTACTACTTGAATTCAAAAGTTGACTCATTATAGGGAGCTAAAACCATGCCAGAAGCTGAAGGCTTCATTTGCTAAGAACACAACTTTCTTCTTCAAATGAGCACAACAGAAATTTACTATTAACATTTTAGTAGGCAGAAACAGAGAGAAGGCATTTAGAATATTTGAGAGATCACCCCCCAGATACGTTAATGGAAGGCACAGTAGTTCTGCAGAATAATTTCAGTTAAAAGTATTTTAAAAATCCCCCTTGTACCTTGGAGTAGCTGGAATTCCTTTGTTGCGAGCTCTTTCGCTCTCCCCCATTTTGTCCATCCAAGTACCACAATTGAAGCGGTTTCCTCCAAAGACAAACCCAGTTTCATGGTCAACACCTGCAGTTACATTAAAACCTGCCAAGCAAGAATATTGCATGTGAAGTGTGCATTTTAAACAAAACCCCAACTGCCCCCACTAGCCCAAACCTCCTAAATAAACAAACAACCCCTCCAAACTAGAGATCAGATGCAAGTTTCTGATGGCAACTGTAGTTCAGGTGAACTTCCATTTGAAGATAACTTGTACCACAATGGATATACAGTTACTGATAACAAACTAGGTAATTTTTTAAAACATTAAATGTATTTAAGTAATATATTTTAGTTGTATTAAATATTGATTTTTCAAAAATATACTCAATAGCTAGAGGAAAAGAAATACAAAATATAATCATCATCCTTTGAACTGCATAGCAAGTGTTCTATATGTTACCTTCATCTCTCATGTTCTGATCTATCTGGGGACCAGCATTCCTTTCTCGGAAATTTATGCCTTCCATGTGTCGTTGCATTGCTTCCTGTATTACTTCATAAAGTGGTTGATCCTAGATTGATTGCATGTTTGGAGGATATGTGAACAGCAAGATGAAAAATGAGCAGAAAGGTTTTATGTGATATGCAAATAGTATCAATTCTTAGCCTCTAGTTTATGATGCTTCAAAAGAAAAGCATCAAGCATTTTCATCAGCATCTTTGTACTGGCAGAACACTGTACACAATTTTTAATACTGTACTGGTTTGAGAGAGAACAANTTGTATATATTTGTACATATTCTATTTTTATTGTTATTATTTTCATTAAAGCTGTTATAGTTTCCTTTTCTAATCGCTAGGTCTCTCTCCCTTATTCCTTTTCTCTTCCCCTTCGGGGAAGGAGGGTTTAACAGAGAGCGTCTGTTATTGGTCTAAGGGGCAGCCCTGATCCTAAACCCTGACAAATAGAAACATTTTTTAAAGACAAAAAAAGCAAAGGAAAAATTTAGAAACTCCATACCCAACCTCCTGCACCTGTCTAATCATGTGATGCAGATGTAGTGAGAAGTCACTGAAATATGGAATTCTTGTGCTCTAATCAAATTTGAGCAGAAAGCTCAGATAGTGACAGGTTCTTGAGTTACAAATATTACATCCTTTCATTAGTTAGTTAAATACTTAAGTTGGAGTTGATCTTTACCATGCTGCCTGCAGGCTGAGGAGAAGAATCATCCCTTGGGTACATCCTAGAAACAGGACACCTGAGAATGTCTAATCCATTTGGAACAATTTTACAGTAGTCCTGGATACACTGAAGCCACCACCATACAGCATCACGACAGTTGTATCTGGCATGTGTCCCCTGGCCAAGCAAGTTGGGAATGAGACCATGTCTTAAAGTCCCACCAAATGCTAAAATGATGTTTCTAGAACAAAAGAAAAAACACAGTCTTGACTAAGTTACCTTCAAGACCATTACTGGACCAAGTATTAAGTACAAAGCATATAAGTTTACCTTAATAGAAAGGTAAGTCAAGGAGACAAATGGGATCTTAAAGACAGATGCCAAAAGTTTGCTCTTGAAAGCTACAAATTACTTCATTAGCATGAACTTTTTACAATAAAGTCATCTATTCCCTACAAATTCCCCACCATGAATACATTTAAATCAGTTTGTACAAAACACACGTCTGCTAATATGGAAAAGCGAGTTTGCTTTTTCATAGGTAGTGATAGAGAACCTAAATCCAAATCCCACTGAGGTCACAGGGAAGGTTTTTATTGACATTGTTTATGATTACCCTGGTATCCGTTCTGATGGGTGGGGTGGAATGGGGACGGAGGGCAGGAGTAGATGGGAATTTCCTATTAAAATACAGAGAGGTGACAGCAACTGAGGTTATGAGAAGTTTCATTTGAGAACCGTTGTGCATACCTTGCAGAAAACATGGATTCCAACTAGCTTTAAAAGGGAACAGAGATACTAGTAGACTGCAGAGGTTACTGCATGAGAAAGGTAATAGTTGGCCAAATGTATAACAGCATAAATACATGCTAATTTAAAACAACTTATTTTTATGTTTGTATTGTCTGGCAAGCTCCACCCCAATGAGGATTAACAGAAATATCAAAGCAATGGACCTGACTCACATCTAGCTCATTTGTCAGGTTAAACATTTACAAACAGGTATCAGATTGTAACAATCCACAGTTAGCTGATTTCTACTATTAACAGACAAATACTGGCAGTTACAAAACCCCCTCAAAACAAATATGCAATCGTGTCTGATTGAAAGTCTTCTCTTGCTACTTCACATTTTAAATAAGTAATTTAGAAATTATTGGTCAGCAACAATGATGCAAGTGTATGTGAAACATTTTGTTTAAAGACAAACAAAAGTGTTACAGAGGTTAAAACTACCTTATCTATACAGAACATAAGACTAACAGCAGTGCTATGAAAGCTGAAAAGAATAATTTAAGCAGTGTTTTAATTCCACTTAGAGAAAGCTCCCAAATCCATTTAGGGCCATTAAAGTTTACACTGTGTATCAACTCCTTCTGACAGCTTGTGCGTCATCTCAGGTTTTGAGAACAAGCCTTTTTCCTAACTGCCTTCAGAACCAATAAAGAAATAACTACCTTCAGAACCAATAAAGAACTAAGAATAAGTCAATCCTACCTTGCTTCTAGATAGCGTCCAGTAACTAACATTAGACCTCTCAGTGCAATAAAGGTATCCCTTCCCCAGGAGCGGAAGATTCCAGAAGAAAAATGAGGTAAGCCTAAAAAGAAGTGTCACTGTTCATCTCATTTATTGATATGGCAGAAATTTCCAAGTAAACATGTAAGCATAAAATAACCAGAGATAAAAATCTCACATTTATAATCTTTTTCCTAGATTAAGATATTTAAGTAAACAATTTTCTAGATAAGTTCTTGATAAAATGAAATAAAAACTCACTTTAGAACAGTATCTGCTAGAATTTCAAGGACACACAACTGAATTTCTCCTATCAGTAACAGTCACATTAACATTTTTATTAAATGTTTGTAACCTAACCAAATGCCATCCTTTAATGAAAAGCTGCAGAAAGAAAATGAACAAAAAAGCCAGAACTTTGACTAGATTTATAAGACTTGACATGAGATTATGTATGAGCTGTGCCACCTCAGTAGCATAAAGGGGGGAGACTGAAGAGCTATGAGTTTCTTTAGCTCAAAGTTGTTCTTAGCCACTATAAAAGGAATCCCGCTTCTCTTTTCCAGCAGCTTCTAGAACATCTCTTACTGCAGACATGTTACTTTAAGAATGATTCTGACTGATAATGCATACAAATTAGAACAGTAAGGTCCATCTTTGCCTTTTCTTCCATTTATTAACTTTCTTAATCTATCAAACAAAATTCCATATGGTAAAGTTTCAAGCCAGCAGTCTGTTGTGCATTCTCGATAGAACAGTTTCACTTCTATCACTTATTTTTCTAAAGTTTTTGCTAATACTCAAATACGGCCTCCACATCTCTGGAATTTTATAGTCTATGGCATCAGCACTTGAGAGTGACAGTCCATGTGTGAGTTCATCTCGGACACAACTTCCCGGGGGTAAGTGAAAGGAATATTTAAAACCAAACCCTTTAGTACAATGGGCAATTTAAGAGAACATTGGGCCTCTGTGCTTCTAGGTAACACTACAGAAGGCAAATGGAATGTCACTAGCAACCAGAAACTAAAGGCAATAAAATTCCACCAGAGAAAGACAGACTGCAAAAAGAAAAAGAAAATAAATACCCCAGTGTGAGATGCCATAGAATCTGTGGGTGTTAAAAGTTTCTATGGTTTCAGAAAAGGAATGGGCCAACTCAGAACAACAACAAAAATAAAAATGTTCTAAGCCACCAATCACAGATAATACTTCTGACATAGGAAAGTGCCCAATTAAAAGACTGCCAGATGCTGGCAGAACATTTGGAGGTATAAATGTTATTTGCTGACTGCTTTGAGGCTCCTTCCTTTTGGAGACTGTTACAGCTCAGGCATTCTTCTGGTCTGATAATGGTTCAATCTTCTTCTGAGAACTTGCAAACCATAAATTCACCCTCGTACTCCATTACAATTCAGTTCTTAAATTTATGTTTAAAAAAGATAAAGTAAAGCCTATTATGCTAAGTATATTATCTCTAGAAAGTGTTCTGAAAAGAAGGAACATACCTCTGGATCTCCCTATATGGTAACAATGGATACAGCTAAAAATGTCTCTAAAGGAAGTGTTTGCTTTCCTTCTTATCCCCCAAGAGCAGTAACAAAATGGTTGTCCCCAAGAAGTACTGCTAGACAAAACTCCCATGTTTTGAATGTGTGCAAATCTTTATCTTAAACACGTTAAAACACAGGTGAAAAGTAAGGTAAACGTTGTCCTCACTTACCAGCTGCCAAGGAAACACAACACTGTTCTTTCTCATTTGTAATCTCATTCAGCCTATAGGGAACATCATGTAAGGAAGGAGAGAGATCTGGCAGACAAGAATATTTTCCTATCCCGCACATCTGGACTGAACCCAAGGCAAGGTGTTTTACAAATGTTGATCCGTTCTGCACAAAGCTGTAATTCAACATAATTAAGTTATACGTTTAAATTATGCATTCAGCAATATTTGTATATAAAATGCACCCTTTTTCATTTACAGAGACTATTTTAAGTCTTGTACATAATAAATATAACAAATTAGCAGAATTAATATTAGCATTTTGCATTAACTAATTTTGTACATAAGATTTAATTTGTAAGTCACTTTTCCCTCCCAGATGGGTGCCCGATGTTAGCCTTATTTTTGTTATTTATTAATGCCAACAGAATTGTTTATTTCAAACACTTCAAGGGCAAAAAGTTAAAAAGAAAATTGGTTTGGTTACTTCATGCCTACATACAGATGTAAGGCCTCAAAAATATGATATAAGATTTTACTATAAACAAAAGTTCCTGCCAAACTCTAGTCAATATTTTTAAAGATTGCCACATTTTTATATATATTCACTTATAAAAAATATAAATCAATAACTCACATTGTCTAAAATAGTGCAACTTGCATTCCTAACTAGTGCATCTCCAGCCTTTTTTTCATAGAATGTACTCCCTTCCACATGATCTCACAGCCATACCAAATTCTAGTCCCATTTTAACATTTGTATTTTTACAAAACAATACTGAATCTCAAGAATGTTCATAGCTAGAATAAAGCCTCCATTAAATCAAGCTCTCTTCCCTTTCCAAGAAAACAAAGGGAAGCAGACACTGATGATTAAGCAGTTATTTCAAGAACTAAGCGAAGTGCTCAGACAACAAAGGAGATTTAGCTGTGTTAGTGATGAAATATAGAACAAGCAATCAGTGTCAAGTACAATCCAGTATTTTCTTTTTTCCCCTGAATTTTAAGGAATAACTGCAGTTGTACTAAACTTACAGCAAAAAGTTTCCAAAGCCTGAGCTCTCAACCTTCTAAACCACTATCCTTAGAAGACAGATTTGATATACACCACCAGTTTTACCATTTTGCATTGGACAAATATGAAAATACTCAAATTACATTTATACAAACTTAAAAGGTGCAAATTTATACAGATACCTCTATAGCTCTGATATGCCAAGCATACCTAGACATCTGATGCCACCCTGCATCCAGAAGCGTCGTGTATGCACCCACTAATATGGCATCAAAATAACATGGGATGAGGTAACGTGGAATTCTCTTTAGGTAGACAAACATGGCCTTCAACCATTTACCAACCTATTAAAATACAATTTAATTAGAACTTGGTAACACTAGGGTTCAAAAAAGTGCTTTTAAGTTCCATCTACTCACAGTATTCATCACAGTTTCTGTACATTTATCATACCCAAATTATGTTTGGCCACCAGAAAGATGATGTTATCTTCAGTTATTAATAAACATCACTACCATGCAGCCATTCACATCTAAGTTGTCCATGCTAGACAGAGGTGATAGAATTGCTGTACCCTCCTGCTCCAAAACGTCAGCTAAGAAAGATCAACTCTAAGAAAAGTAGTAGGGAAAACATCTGTACTCTATATGTACTATGACATAAATGGGCAAGAACATCAACTATAGAAAGAGATTATGTTTTGCTAGTGTTGTAGGGAAACAAACCAAAACCCCCAAAATTTATTAAAAGTGAGTAGCAAAGGAAAGCTGCAACTCAAAAGCCATCACTATGACCCAAGTGTGGGAAGGCAGTTACTGACTGCTTAACAAGACATGACTGCAAGATGAAGCTTGAGACCAAGGACAGAAAAATTATTAGAATGCTGAATTAGGTATGGCCACTAGTGACAATGGCTGCAGAACTGGGTCTAGGACTCAGGATTCTGGAGCTTATGTCACTGCAAAATGTTTGACATTTGGGCAGTATTTCTCTCCTTTCCTTCTAGCACTGTTAAAGAACATTATGACAGCCCACTAGAAAGTCACTGAAGATTTAAAGCTTGCAGATGAAGACTGTATGGGTCCATATATTACATGACGACACTACACTTCTAACCTGGAAATTATGAAGGGAAAGTGACATGTAAACAGTGAAATTGTACAGTTTAGTTTCGTGTGACTTCAGTATAGCTACAGGTACTCTGTATTTTCTGAAAAAGAGAATGAGACACTACAGATTAGGAACTTCAAAAAATTCTTAGGAAAAAAATACGTAACTCTTTGAAAAGCAGTAAATTTGGCAAGTACCAGACTAACTCCCTTTCTATCAAAGCTCCATCTCTGAAGTCAGATTCATCATTTGCTTCAGTACAGCATTAGACTACTTTATCAATTCTTCTGCTTTATATGACTTACATGACTTTATATGACACTTGACTTCAGAAACAAAACAAAATAAGAACACTAAAGCCTTTGTTACTACATTCATTAGGTAAGTAACCCAACAAATCTTCATCTTGTGAAATCAAGAAAGCAATTGCCATGCGGGATAATAAAATATGACAAAGAAAGGAAAGGACTGAATTGTAATGCAGCTATACAGGTTAAGTTGTATGTCAGTAATTTCTGTCTTCTTGGTGCTTGACTGGGCAGTCTTATTACAGAATCAGAAAGTTAGGGGTTGGAATGGACCCCTGGAGATTGAGTCCAAGCCCCCTGCCAGCACAGGAACACCCAGAGCACGCCACACAGGAGGGAGGGTCTTGAAAGTCTCTAGAGGAGGAGACTCCACAACCTCTCTGGGCAGCCATTTTAAGTGCTCTGTCACTTTCACAGTAGAGGTTTTCCGTCAAGTTGAGGTGGAACATCCTGCGTTTCACCTTGCTACCA
>VWZY01004907.1:687-12912 GCA_013399075.1 Chloroceryle aenea | reverse complement strand
GAGGCAAATCCTTCCCAGCTGTCTTGAAACAACAGCAATGTGTATCCATCTTTAGGAGATGACCTTGGAAGCCAAGGGCATACACACAGGCCAGAGGTAGGCAGGAATTGAGACTTACGAGTCAGTGATTGCACTTCCCACTGAGGACATGTGTGTCCCCTAATCAGCACCCCGGCTGTCTTGTGGAGAGGTGCTTTAGCACAGAATCATGTACTCCACCAGGGAGCTGAAACCCAGCACTGAGAATTCTAGGATCAAGCATCTGATTTGGGTTGCAAATGTACATCTCAAGTCATCCAAATCCTTTCTGGGATCTTTTTTCAGTCTGCCATGATAGTTAATAGCTACAGGGATTAAACAGCCAAAGATAAAATATAACTTTTTCTATTTATTTATTTAATCTCAGAAGAAATCATTTGCAACTCATGTCCAAGACAAATGTTGAAATTATTTTAACATTACCAGTGCACCATAGATGTCAGTATTCCCACAAAAGTATTAAGGTAACAAAACTTTCTTGGAATTGTACAACAAGGAGGCAATGAAAACCTGACCCAACACATTGATAATTTGAAAATCCCACAGATCACATCATGCACAAAGCTTCTTCTCTGTTAGTAGTGAACATAAGAAAAACAGTACTTTCAAAGATAGCATTAATTCAAACACTTTTAACTCCTCATGAACATGTCTGATGCATGCACCAGTTCTCTAATAAACCCACACAGTACAAATGCAACTTGCACACAAATACCTAGGTCCTTTGCTTTCTATACAAGTGTGATCCTAACAATCTGCCTAACCTTGGAAAACAACATACTGATTAATTCTATACTGCCTGCCCACCAGCAGCTCAGAGAATGGCACGTGTTTTTGTCTACTTCCAGACAAGGTAACTGGTGCTATTAATGGAGAAACTTTGACCTTGAGTTGTTAAAGAATAATGATCATGGAAAAAAAAAAAAGCAACATTAAATCTTTCTAGGCATGTATTTCAATTGATAATGGCAATGGAAGAAATTAAGAGCCTAGTACAATAATCATGCTAGATGACATTTAGGCTTTGATCAAAAAAATTTTTTAGAACTTACCTGAAGACTAAAATTCTGGCTATTGAATTACAAGATTTCCCCCCAAACAGCCTAGTCCACCAATATCAAAATATTTCCATAAATACATTGAATAATAAGTATATTAGGCTACTTTGGTGAACAAATCAGTAAGAAATTTTGATCATTATGCTACAAGACAGTCAGGATAATCCTCAAATTAACAGATTTCTGACATTTAGAATAATGTTCAAGTGAATAGATCATTAAATGAATTATCTTAGTAACAGACAGCATATCCAAAAGCCTATGGTCTTCAAATGAAACACCATACCTTGACAGATTAACATACATTCCTTTCTTTATAGTAGTAGTTTGTAAACACATGTAACAACATTTCTGTATTAACTATATTAATAACAAGCTTTAGATTCTATAAACAGTACTTATATTGAAGATTATTTTAATACAAGGCAGCTGACTGTCTCAGTAACTTACATCAGTTAAAGTCAAGTAATTTTATCCCCTCAGTGTTCAAAGTACTCAGTACTCATCATATACATTTTAATTTTCCCAATGAATATCTTTCTTTTCATGCATCTTCTAGATAGATATCTTCTATTCATTGATTTCTTATAGGATAAATATAAACAAGTTGCTGAAAAAATGCCTTCTTTTCTGTCTTGTTTTATCGGAGATCCACAGTGTTCGCTCCTATCCCCAGATTCTGAATCACAAATAACTTACAGTAAAAATACAAATTCTGTTTTGGAAGAAAACATACAAAATATACATCATGTAGTATGTGCACCTAAATATACACTCTTTAGTATGTGCACCTAAATATCTTGATTGTCAAGTTGTAGTGCAATTTTCCACTTTGACATACACACTTTTTTTTTGGTTTAGAGAAGTTTGTTTCACTGGTCTTTGCTGATCCCATTTCTTGCCATCTTTGGTAGCCTTTGTCCCTTTGTGTAAGCATGGTACCAGAAGTGGAGAAACAAGACTAAAAACATAGAGCCATATAGCCAAATAATAAACATGAATATTGGATACTGGTATGGACAATCATCCATGATGTAGATTTGTCCTATATGGACTGTAATCATGATAAACTGTACCTGGAAGAAAAAAAGTGAAGAAGTGAAATCTTTTTTAAATAATGGCAAACTTATTACAAAAGTTTAAGATGATTCAGCATAACTTGCATACAAAAAAACCCAGAAATCTGGGCAGGAAAGGTGGAATTTTCTAAAAGGGCAGAGATGCACCTTTAGAGTCCCTGCTTTGAAACATTACCCCACTGAAAAATGCTTTCACGGAATAAAGAGAAGTCCTAGGACAAATTTAATTACAAGCAGCACTGAGAAACTCGTGCTAGGAGAACAGGAGTCTGCTCTGGCTAGTTCAGAGGAAAAAAAGGAGACAATATTTACCAGTGACATATAGGGGACTGCTTTTGGAAAAAAAATAATAGCCGTGGGGAGGGGGGTGGGAAGAGACCACCACTATAGGACTGGTGACTACAACTTCCTCACTAGCATGGGATACAAAGGTCTGTAGGTTCCAAAACCAATTTAATGGAGAACTAAAAAAAAATAAAAAAATTCTACATGAACTGCAAGTTAATAATCTACTGGTAAGGCCTCCAAGACAAAGTGACTTCAAGAACATTATAAATATTCAAGCTAAATTGTTCAGAGTTACACATGCTTACATAAACTATTCTATTAACTGACCTGGTATAAGCACACAGCCATGGATGCTTCTCCCTACTCCTTTCCCCCCTCCATCAGCATCCTTGCTCAGGCCAAACTAATTGTTTAACCAGAAGGTGAATTTTGAAAATTGGGCTGTTTAAAAAGCCAGGCATGAAAAAGGACCCAGAGCACTAAACTTCTGAATAAAAGTGATCTAAGTCTTATAAAACACTTAATGTAGTAACTGCACATGTGTTTTTCAACATTCTGCATTAAAGAGCTAAATGCTCTAAACATAAACAAAGTATTTATTTTTCCCTTTCCTTACCACTAGTCAGATGGATGTTCTGTAAATTAATTATGTTTTCTTGGTGTAAACTTATATTCTAATCATTTTTATACAATTAGTTTTGTAAATATATTTACCAAGTACTGCATAACTGAAAATCTCACCTGTGTAAATCTGTAATTATAGTGAATGTTAAAGTCAGCAGATTTAAGCACATAACTGCAGGAATCTCACAACTTTTGTTGTATTTAAAACACGAGTAAACCTTGTACCAACTGTAAGCTACACACATGAACATGACTGAAAGTACAATTGTGTTGCAATAACTCTGTGTTAGCCACAATCAGCTGAGAGATGTTTATGTCAAACGGAAAGTTACTCACAAGTTGTATAGTTGTCATGTATTTTTTCCACCACAAATATTTATGATAGGCCGGTCCCAAAGAACAGATTCCATAATAAGTGTACATGATAACATGGACAATACAGTTCAGCAAAGCATGAAATGTTCCTAAACCACCTGTAGAAAAACAAAACATAGTAGTATTATTTCATCAGGTATTTAAAAAGCCACCTCAGGTCCCAGCAGTTGTTGAGGGATAAAGAGCCAGAGGGAGCTCCTCACTTAGAGGAGCGAATGGAGGGTTATGATGATGATTAAGGGACTGGAACACCTACAGGCTTTGATTAACCCTCAAGGTATTTAACCTGAATTGGGTTGACACCAATTCTGAGGGATCATATTAAGTTTTCTTTCTCAGGAAAGGCTTATCTAACCATTTCCAAAACAGCAATAAAATCTAGCTTATCTAATTATCTGTAAAAGGTGTTAGTGGATTTTTTTGTCTTTTTATTTATTTATATTTATTAAAACATGCACATGATGAAGATGCACAGATGTACAGAATTTAATAGGAACAGTGTTCCTCCTGGTTTACACCTCTTTTCTAGACATCATGATGAACTTTGCAAAGCTCTGGAGTCTAAGTAGTAATTCCCTCCCCAGTACAGATTTCCTAATTACCAGGGAGAGAATCACAGTTTCAGACAGTAAGTTTTTGGAATTGTGGCCTAAGTGAGGGTCTCACAAATCCGTTGTCCATCTCAAAAGCATACTTACAGTGAAAAGTAAATTTAAGGCCAAGTAGCCCCATTTGGCTCAAAGTCATGACTGAAACCAGGAAGTTAAGAACATTTCACAAAGCCAGTAAGGAAATATTTCCTTTCTGCATTCTAAGTAAATTTATTTTAATGAACATAATAAATTATAGGTAGAAGTAATCTAAGAAGTAGCACATAGTTAAGTACTTTTAAAAGAAATATGAATATGAAAATATTGAGCAACAGGAAGAAAACAAGATGACATAAAAGCAGACATTTAGTGAGGGGGAAAAAAAACCAACTATTTTGCATTAAGATTCATTCGTTAAAAATAAAATATATTTTGTGATTTTAGTAGCTCACACTAATCTTCCAGCTTGATAGATCATAACTCCTTCAGCTGTGTTTTCAAACTTTCTTTGAAACTTAGTTATTTATAGTTCCAAAAATAATTTGATTGTTCTTACAGTTCAAACACACATACTTTTTTTTGGCTTACACAGTGAATATTCAGAAGAAAAAATAAATAGTTAAAGCAGAGAAAAAAGAAAAAAAAACCTTAAACAACTGTACAAAAATATGCTCCAAAAAGCAACACCAAACATAAGAACAATTTTACAACTCCCTGTTTATATCAGATCAGGGAAGAATCAGTGCCTCCTTTCAAATATGTTGTTTTTTTACAAACAGGGTGAAAACTTGACCAGTGCCATTATTTAGTAGGACAAACAGTGATGAAACTGAATACAAAGTAATTATCAGCAGGACCGAAGTTCTTGGAACAAAAATTAAGTTATTGAACATAATATTTGGAAAGATTAGTATAAAGATAAGCAATAGAATTGCAGAAATAAAAACAGCTCTGCATGAATATGAGGGACTATTATTAGCAGAGGACAAAACAGTTCCTGCACACTTTGCTGAAAGTATTTGTCCAGTTATCAGATGGGAAATTTGAATTGTACAAAATCAGAAGCCTATAGCTGGTATACTGATCCGATGTCCAGATAACAGGCAGAAAGTTAAATAGCTATAAATAGAAATTTTTAAAGATTGAAGAGGAGGTACTTTTAATTGCTGTTTATTTGACTATAAATACACTGAACACTATGCTGAAAAAAAATTTGAAATTTCATCACTAACTTAAAATACCAGTTAATCAACAACATTTGAATAACATGATCAAGACACTAATAACAATAACTCTACAAATAAAGCAGAAATATATGCTTTTATGCACTAGGACTTGTTCAACAAGTTCCCATTTACAAATTTTCTGGATTGTTTCTAGGTCTTATTTTTGTATTTATAAAACAGGCAGTAACAGATCAGATTTAATAAGCAATGATTCTCTTCATCAATTCATCACTGATTTTCTGGGAGAAAAAACATGCTAGGGAACTTGAGTAAAGAAACATATACAAATCCCTCTAATTCTCAGCAAAAACTCTTTAAAAAGTCTACACCTTCCTAGAGATGAACTACTAAATGACTGTGCATTTCTCTTTGTGCTTATCATGCTGTTCTCATAGCAAGCTATATTATTAGTGGTGCACACTAATAATATAGCATAGGAAGATCCATTCACAGACACACAGAGCAGGAAAGGAGAAAATAAATGTAAGCTAGAAGTCAAAGAATTTCTATTCAGTACAATTCAAACAAGTTTCTGTAATAATTAAGTTTCAGAAAATATTGATGTAGTTTCGTGAAGGCCAAAGTATTAGATGTAAATAAATTCCAGTTATGCTACCTAAAGCCAGTAAAAATAACTACAACAAAGCCTGAATAATTTCTTGAAAAGGCAAAAAGACTCAGAACAGTCTTTCATTCCAACTTAGGTCTTACACTTCAAAGTAGACAAAAGGCTTTGAAGTAGTTTCAACAGAATTATTTGTCTCGTACATCCTCCATAACACTTCTTATTTTGTAGTCACATCTTTTTCATGTAATAATGCTCTTTGCTTATATACAGGTCTCTCCTCTGCACCTTTCCCCCCCCCGCTGTGAGAAAACAATACTGCAGAAAATGCTGTCAAATAGAAAAAATGAATACTCCCCACCCATCATTCCAGTAATCATTACAGTAATCTCAGATGTTCCATGAAATACTGCAAATGAAATTTAAACCCAGAGATGTTTGCAAGATTTCTAATTCTCCTCTTCAAATATTTTTGCCTACCACAGTTAACTTCTACTATCAGAAACTCTCTCTATACTACCTGCAGCAAATTTGACTCCAAACCACCAGGTCCATGGCATGATGGAATGATGAAAGACATGCAGGAATGTAACTTGGTTGTTTTTCTTACGCAGCACAAAAAATATCTGAAACAGATTTTTAATGAACAGAATGTTACCGAAGATAATCAGGTCCAATATACTTACAGAAATCTCTGTGCATCAGTAATGGTTGCTCACTACTATACATTTAAAAATTCTTCACAATTGCAGACTTTGGAGAAGAAGGAAAACTGAGGCTCTGGATTTGCAGACTAGTATTTAAAAAAAAGAAAAAAAAAAAGAAAAAAAAAAAAAGAAAGAAAATCAAACCAGGCTGTAAAAATCCACCTGTGGATTCTTAAAGGCTAGGGCATGCTTTGAAAGTAAATGTCAAAAGTTGAGCCAATGCAAGGTCATTCAGGAAAATTAACCAAAGGACTGGCAATAGACAGAGACAGCAGAATATATTATATAAGAAAAACAGCACTTTATTACTAACACTGACTTAGCTACCCATGGCAAAAAGGCAAAACTGGACAGAATATATGTATGTATACAACTGATACTGATGGGCCACATTTTAAAGGACAGACATTGAGGGAAGTGTTAATGGAAAACAGACCAAGAAAACTGTCTAAGAAGTCACATCATGCAGAAGTCATATCAGATGGCAAGTAAATGAACACAGAAGAAAAGAAGTCTGGTATGCCATGGAAAACACTTGAAAACAGCTGACTTAAATACAGCTAAGAAATTAGTTTTGCAATAAAACCAAAAAGCTGATGAGAAACAAGTACCTGACTAGGTGGATTCAAACAAAACAATTTTTTTAAATATATTTTTTCAGGCCCAGCACTAATTAAAGAGAAGCAGTCTAACCAGTGAGCATACTAAGATAAATAGAGGACTGAACTTGTCAGGCTTTTCCAGTTTTAGCATTCCTGACCCCTCCATTACCATTCCATTTGGCTCAGCCAGTAAGATCTTCCACTGTTGAATCATGAGTATTTGCAAATGAAAGTTAGATGGCTTGAAGGGTGTATGTAGAACATCCTAACTGCTCATGAGTCAGCTCCTGAATCACCACTATCATGCCCCAGGCAATAGGGCAAATGAAATTGCAGCCAATTCCAACACTTGGAAGCTGATTTGAAAATAGCTAAACCAAACCTACTAAGTGTCGGTCTGGGAAGAGGAAAAAATCAGAGGGGTGCTAGTAGTGAGCAAGGTCTGCATTCTGCTTCAGCGCACTGATGCTCAGACTTCCTTCGAAACAGGTTGGAGTGTCAACCTGATATCATACAGATCTATAGTCATCACTGCCAAGGCATACACGGGAGTTTAGTGCAGGTAGTCATGGCAATTTATGCTGTGTTCACAGACACTGATGCAAATGTTCTGAATTTGAAAGATAAAATCTGAAGGTGACATGGAAAAAAAGTGCAGCATGATCAACATTGTTTTTTATCTGTAGTGTTGAGACAACCATTTCCATAACACAACATGTTAACATCCTGAGCTGTTAAATAGACAAGTTCTCAGGGTTTCCTAAATTTTTAGAGGTGTGTTCCCTCACTAACATTTAATGAAGGAATGACTGTGTAATGGGACAGGAGGCGAGAAGAGATAATAAGGGTAAACATATTGATATATTCCAGTAATTGAAGGGCTAAATAAAAACCAATTTATGCCCCCAGGCCCCAAGAGCACTTATTTTTCTCCTTTGGAAAAGAAACATCTGTACTTTTTTTTATTAAGTTATAAATACTTACAGTGTCTAATAATTCAATGAACTTGGAAAAGTAGTAAAGCCAACAAGTTCGTACCATCTGTAAGAGTAAAAATCAGGAATTGTAAACACAAAATAGCCATAAATAGTGTAGAGGGGTTTTGGACTAGGTGATCTCTAGAGGTCCCTTCCAACTCCAACAATTCTGTAATTCTGTGATAAATAAAACTATGCAGGAAACAACTGCAGGAAAAATAAGATACCATATAAAGGAAACTATAGGGATAAGTAGTTGCTGTCACAAGTTGGCAAAATGTTTAAATGTACAGTTTGTTTTTTCTTTAAAAACACAAACCATGTTTTAGTCTTGAAGGGATTTTAAAACCGAGAAGGACAAACCAACAAATACATTGTCTCTTTCCCCTAAATAATCAACCCCTCCAGTTAACTTACGTGCTCTACATTATGCAAGAGGGCATTTCTATTTAGTGCATTCCACTATACAACAGTGTATTTGGTTGTTTAAAAAGCATTACTGAAAATAAAGTCAATGTAGCATAATAATATGGCTTTGTGTTTGGCAACTTACTCTTAGAGCTGTAGGTGACCTTGAGTAGTCAACAATATCGCACCGGAATGAGTACCCTGTGGCCCAACCTGACATAAGAAACTGGAGCAAAGAAAAGAGAAAAGGCAAAGATTTACTTTATGTCTTTTGAAAAATTCATTAATTTCAGATTACTTTCACAATCACTAGGCAGGAGGGGAAAACAATATTAAAAACTTGTTTAATCAGCAGTCCTGTCAATCATCTAACTCTGTGTGGGCTATCTACCATAAAATCCTTTGCTGCTGCAGATTAATGAATTTCTAATTCCACACCTATAGACAAGAACTTTCTTCCTACGCTCATTATTTATATATCCAACATTAGTAACCGAAGAGGAGAAACAGCTGCATCTCAAAACCTATGTTAAAAAAAAAAGCAACTTACTGTGTAAATCAGACCACAAAAACAAATCAAACATTTTGAAATTTTTTGAAAATTGTTATCACAGCCAACCATCTTAATACTGAAAAAACCCCAGCACAACAGAAATTATGGCTTATCATTAAAGACAGGGAATGAATCAATATGCACTCTATTTTTGTAACATAATGTTCTAAAATTTCACTGTGTTAAATTGCATGATTCAGTTAGTCTTTCACTGATACACACAATGAGAATCTAGGGATTTACAATCCAGAGCTCATGCATGACCAAAGGACTATATATAACAAATATAATTTAATCATTTATCTTGGAATATACTATAGCTGGGGCAAGAACAATGTTGTTAATATTACACTTGGTTCATTCCCCTGCTTCTCATCCATTGATCATCACCAATCACTTATGCATGGTAGGAGATTCCGCTCTCTCAACAGATGGAGGGGTTTAGTCCATTTATCTTCCTAAAAGAATCAGTTGCTTAAAGTAAGATTTGAAACTTCACCAGAACAGCACAATACTAAAGGACCCACACCAAATGGCTTGGTTCCAAAGAGGGAATCAGCTTTTTGCTGAGCATCAAACAATAGCAGAAATTCAATCTGTTACACTCTGCCCATGCATTCTTTCATGCAATTGTAACATGGAGACATTGACAGCAGATTAATTGAATACTAGTTAATGTCAGACATGAACAGAAGTTCAATATTTTTTTTTTGCTCCTGAGAATTATAACCAAAACCACACTTGGCACCAAATCATATAAGGAAGTTTCATGATTTTTGAAAACAAAGTCTAAACAGCAAATGCATGCATCTTGCCCACTGCTTTCCACACTGCAGTCATGACAAAGTCACTGCTGTTGCACTGCCTTTAGAGTGCAGTTAAAAGAAATATCAAGCAGTTCTCTGTAAATCATGATGAAGTTTATATAAACTGAGCTAACAGAAAGGTATCCTACCAGTTTGACACAATAACCTGTCAACTTTTTATTACGTGAAATAACCACATAACCAGATTTAACACAAAGAGGATCAGTATTAGTATGGTCATTCTTCACCAAGCAAATGTATAAGGCTACCATTCACACATTACTATTGTTAAATAGCTAAGCCGTAAAAAAATAACCAACAAAAAAAACCCCACAGCCAATTAATCAAAATAAAACAAAACCAACCATCATCACAAATAAAAAATAAAAAATAATTTAAAAAAACACCAAACAAAACCCATCAACCACCAAACAAATAACCTTAGACATTATCTATCTTAAGGTTTAAGCTTCTAAATTAAAGCATCTACATAGTCCATAACATTGTTGGTAAAGGATTTACACTTTCTTGATTTATGAACTACAGCAAAAATCTCACCATTCCTTTTGACAGAAAGGGCAAATGTTATTTTGTGGTTGGGTTGGAAATTCAATGCTAAATATTTTCATGATTGAGTTGTTTGGCTGGGTTTTTTTCTGTTTAGTTTCTGTTTTATTTGGGGTTTTTAAAAATTATTTAAAGGATGAGATCGCCAAATCAGATTTTGTTAACTTCTGTCATTTAAAAGGTTGATCTAATTGAAGATTATTCCATAGTAAACATCAATGTTGACTACCATGTAGTAGGAGAGAAAAAATTACAACAGATTGAGAAAAACAGATAGTTTGCTTTACCTGCTACAGCCCAGGGAAATTAAATAAGTTATTACTAATTTGGAAGTTATATATAATGACATAAAATATTTTACAATCTTTCTTTCTAGGTATGACTTATTCTCTTTTTTGAAGTATGAGCACAATTAGTTTAGCATACTACTTAGAAGAATATAATTACAACAATCAGAATAATAGTTTTTTTTGATAATTGAAGAGTGGGAATTACACTAATAAATTTATTAAAATTTATAAAAGTAGATAGATGCACAAAAAATATGAATACATTAGAAATAAAAGTAGTACTTACTTCATAAGTCATATATACAGAGAGGGCTACCACACTAAAATTATAAAATGCCATTATCTGCCTGAGTTCAAAAGGTTTTTTATTTTCCATGAGTTTGGGTCCCAATGAAGTGACAAAATAAATGTAGGTTCCAATGATAAAGGTTGTTGGAAAAGGTGAAGACATGAGTGGCCAGCCTTCCAGTCTGGGATCTAGAGAGGGGAAAATAAAATTTAAAAAAATAAAAAATCAGATCTTTCCAATACTTACTAAATCCTAAAACAGCTACAGAGATGGTTAAGTTTTTGGTTTTGCTGTCATTGATTAGTTTTCTGAGTCCATTCACCTCAAATCTACACCACCTGGATAACAAGATTTAGCACCTGTACAATTTGATGCTTCTCTCTCCATCAGTTCTTCACATATATAAAAGAGACAGACGCATGAGTGACTCGATTTTCTGTAGAGATCTCTCCTTCATGAAGAGTCTACATTTTCAAACATGAATGAGGCTCAGAGGGAAAGCAATGAACAAGCAGACCACAGAAGATGTATTTTCACATATTTCATCTTTCGGAGAAGCATGAATGTTATTTCACTTGTTGAAGTCATGAACAGCAAGTGGTCTCACTTTTCAACATCCTTCAGCTTTATAAACAGTACAACATTAGTCATAGTAAGTATGGGGATTTTAAAGTTAGAAGACTTTTTGTCCCATCAGTTGGTATACATAGCTTAGTACTTGAGGCTTGGGCCTACACAGTCCAGACACATCACCACTTTCACAGCACAACAGAGCACACAGTTTCAACTTATAAGCCTTCAAACAGTAGAACTGTTGCAAGATCCTCTCCAGATCTCACATACAGTATTGCCAAGTGTTCTCCTATGACTGCACCCTTTCCATGCAGGTGATGCAGGAAGGCTTGAGCTCCCTACAAGCTTCACTGAGATTCCACAGCACCCTTAAACTATAAATCACCAAACACTTTTACATGCCTCTGGGCCAAAATCAGAGGGGTCATCTCCAAGGGACACCTTACAGTAGGCATCTGTTACTGATCCCCAAACCAAGACAACGAGACCAGTGAAGCAGTACTTGGGTCAATTAAGCAAGCTTTGGGTCAACAGAACTGGGTTCTTAAGGGAGACATTAACTACCCAGATATTTGCTAGAAGAACAACACAGCAGTTCCTCTGTCATCC
>VWZY01004905.1:20641-35510 GCA_013399075.1 Chloroceryle aenea | reverse complement strand
CTCTTGCAGTTCCTTCCTCAGAGTTTCCAAGGAGGACTCTGTCCGTCCTGCCTTCAGTCCTGATCTGTGTGTTCCTGAATCTGGTACCAGAATCCATCTCCTGAACACAATTCCTGTCTGCTGCTGAGCCCAGTCTGAAACTCCCCCAGTGCCTGCTCCACAGCATCAGTGGTGATGGAGATGTAATTACCATCAGGGGGGTTGGGTTTGATACTGGTTTTGTATTTATTTCTATATATTACATTTCTGTTATTATTATTATTTTCATTTTAATTAAAGCTATTCTAGTTTCCTTTTCTAATCTCTCACTCCCTCTCCATTATTCCCTTTCTCTTCCCCTTTGGAGATGGAGGGAATTAAGAGACACCATCTGTTATAGGTCTAAGGGGCTGCTGTGACCCTAAACCATGACAGGTAAGCATAATTTCTCTCCCTTGTTTCAAGTCACTTTCTGATTAGGTGCATAGAAGTACTAATTTAAACCAAAAAGTTCACATCTAAACATTAATTGACAGCTGAAGAAGAGTATGAGGAGCATGGGAACTTGCTTCTAGTACAGTTAAACTATTGTTTGTATCATCACTATATAAAAAATAAACAATAGGGACACATTTGAGGGATGTCTTACAAAAACTTCCTAGAACTATTTTTTCTGTTTAGATATGTCACACACCACTGGATACCTATATATAAGCAATTGATTGCAGTGCTGAATTTTAAGAAAGATGAATGTTATCCTAGTATACTTTTGTGGGACCAGAATGTTGCTCACAGTTTGTAAGACCTCCTTATTGTTTATAATTACACTGGAAGAATATTGTCTAAATATGAGCAGTTAGACAGCAACTAAGAATTAACTGCAAAATAAAAAATCAGTAAGTCATACTAGAAACTGACTGCAGCTTTTAGCTAGTATAGCTAAATAACCCGACCAAAGGCAGATGCCTATTTTAAGAAGGTATTCAGACTAAAATCTTTATAAAGCAGCCTAAAAATGTGTGTTTACTGTCATTGGTAAAATATCTGAGACTTTTGCACCAGACTGAAAATATGACATGAGCTGTGTGAATTGTATGGAACTGCACAAATATACTTTCAGATGATTTTAAATGGCAATTCATGCTGAAGTGTGAGCAATTGTATCAAGCCTTTCTTGTNAAAAAAAAAAAAAGCCTCTTCAAGAGGATATTTATCTCATCTACCTCAAATGTATTTTATGAGAAGATGAACTATTCTTAGGAGGACCCACAGCCAGACCTTTGTAAAAGTGGCTTTGAGTAATTATTGACACACTGTACCTGGAGTACTGTGAACTACAAAAATTACCTTGAGATGTATGAAGCAGTTACCTCATAAAGAGAATAATAGGAAGTAATTTAGAAAACACTTCACTTCTTATACAAAAACAATGGTTGCCAACTAAAGAGAATATAAAAAAACACTTCTATTTTTAAAAATCTTTCATTCTGAAACTATTGAATAATTTAATAGCTTTTTGCTAAATGAGACAAAGGAAGATAATGAAAACTATTCCTTAAATAAGAGGAAAGGGAAAAAGTGCTTTAAAAGGAAAAATGTAACAAGTTATATGGTTTTAATTAGAGAGTAAAGTAAACATAGAAACATTGAAATAGTATAGCATGTTCAAGGGCAAGGTATGATGAAATTTTGCGAGGTTAATTGACAAAAATTTATAGGATCTTGAACAATGATGAGAAATGAAACAGTAGATTAGATTAATTCTTTAAGATTGCCACTGAACATACCTGGATTGTCAGTTCGGAACTAATCTGAAGTTGGCATCAGATGAATCATTAGAATGCTGGATAGTCATGCTGAAAATATTGTGTAAAATTCATTAGTTTCCTTGCGTATGCAGTTTTTGTGATAGCTTTCAAAAATATACTGTTTGATTCTTTCCTTATAGTCATATGAATTTTACAAAAATTCTGTGAGAAGGAGTTAATCTTCTGGACACTGAAACAAACAATCAGCTATTAAAGTGACTCAAATATGGCATTGCAAACATCCATTTCTAAATTGTTCATTTGCTTTTTTGACAAGACAAAAATTTATTTTAAATTTTAAATGCTTTTTAAAAATAAATGCAGTAAAACTTAAAGGGTTAAAAGCTCAAAAGTTAAATAAGTATAAATTGATCCAAAATAATTCTTCCAGCTGCTGATTTTTGTAAAAATCATAATCAAAACCAATCCTGTTTGATTTGAGCTGAACAAATATTTTTTCCTCTTCTGAATTCTCATTAAGGGAATAAATTGTCTGTGTAAATAACCAGATAACAGGCCTACAATTTGTAAGTCTGTAAAAGAAATATATCTATTACTGGATTAAAAAATTGGTTTAGTTATACTCCCAGAATTTAAATGTAATGACATTGGGAACAAAATACTTAGGAAAACTTTGAAGCACTAGAACACAAAAGAGAGTTGAAAGTGCCTAATTTGTCCCATATTTTCCACTTCTTTTAGAATTTCTTTTTTTGTGTGTATCTAAAGTATATGCTGGATAACCGCACAGCTGTCAGTATAAGAAGACTACTTAATGTACAGTACAGACTAGTGGATTTCTTACGATATGAATACTTCTAGTAACTAAGTATAAGATTTAAAAAGTGTGTGAGCAGCAGTCAGTTATCTAAATACCATCTAGCACCATATTTCATCTGAGGAAGAGCAGACAGAAAGTAGAACAAAATTACCCACTCTACTGACAAGTAGTCTTTTTCATGGAAAGAAATAGGGACTTCAGCTACTTGGCCTGTAGAATTTTAAACCTTTAGTTCTAAGAGAGTTTCCTACCTAGCATTAAACACTGTAGGAATTATGGAAGAGGCAATGTGAAACATGGTCACTAATTTACTTCTGATTAAGCTGTATTGCTTTGTAAGGAAAGTCTTATAGAAGTTAAAGCATGATTAAGTAGTTAAGCACATGTCTAGGAGAAGTATGCAAGGGTTTTTTTATTTACTTCTGGAGTGTTTACACATTTTATAGAAGACAAATTTGTCCATAAAAAAAGAAGTACCCATTCAAATTCAAAAGCATTCAGTGGAAACCACAAAGTTCAGAAAAGTGTCTTTTTCAAAGTGTATAAACAATTCTTTGCCAGATTGTAAAGTATACTCTGGATAAATAATAAGCCTTGTGTGACACTTTGGCTAATTTAAAGGACTGACTAGATCTTTTGCATTTACTATATGGCAACAATTTATAACATGAAAAATGTTTCATATTCAGTGTGGAACCATGAGATGTGTATTGATTTAAAGACCTTTCTATGGAATCACATTCCCTTCTTATTGCCTATTGAACTAATTCTATTTCTTCTTCTAAGGACAGCTCATGCAAGTCCTTCTAACATATAGAATCCCCTTAGAGACACTTTGGCTGCATCCAAAGGCTGCCAAATTCAATGGGGCTATTCTTACTGATTCCTATGGCTTTCTTTACAGTCAAAGGACATGCATGTTGACGTCCATCACTCATTTCTATCTGTCAGTATAGGGATATTTATTTGATATTTCAGATATTTTAAGGCCAGTATTCCATGATAAATTAACCTCATCTCTTTCACATACTATCATACATCTGATTTCATCATGATAAACCACACATGCATCCAGAACAAAACATGCTTCATTTTCCTTAAATGTATATAAGGCTAGAAATTTTTTTTGTTCCTCTTTATTTTCTTCTTTGTTCTGTTGAATCATATTTTGTCTTAATTCCTTCAAAGTCCTAAACTGTGTTATTATCCTCTGAATCACTGTAGGCCAACCTTGTCTCTTTAAACTGTCTGTCTCCTTATTTAAGTAATACAGGAGTAAGTCTTGTATACCATCCACCTTCTATCTCGGCCATGTCTCCTTGTGCAGCTGATTAAACCTGAGTAGGTCTGCTGATTTGTTAGAGGATGTAGTTCAAAAGAGATAGAGAGTTGTAAAGAACCACTTCCACCTATAATATGGACCATTACACAGTAACAGTCTTTCCCATATCCTTTGTGAAAACCTTTGCTGTGGATTTACTTGCTCAGGAGAGTATTTTCCTTGATCTCCAAAGAAGTAAAGATATATAAAAAAACAGCTCTTTGTCAATTATGTTTAGAGGGCTGCATGTATCTGTCTAGATCCATGTCCGTGTGCCTTTTGTAGTATCAGGATCTGTGAATGATTTATTAGAACTAAATTTTTTTTTTTTGTATAATATTTTACAAAAATATTACAAATTTAAGGGAACTCCATCTTTTTTGAAAGATTTAACTCTAAGCGTACACAGAGAAACAGATTCACTAGTTAATGCATTTTAATTTAAATAAATGATTAAATAAAACACAGATTCACACAGAAACAGTAGGAATTAGATGGCAAGCCACTCTATTGAAAGAAACAGACTTTGATAACTAAGCCAATAGCTACATTAGTTATCATATCCTATTCATTTTGGTTTTGCAATTGTAATTGCTTTGAAATGGGAGTCATTGTAATGTGGGGAGGCCAGCCATCAAGTCTCATTCAAGTAAAAAAAGATTTGGTTAGCAATCAAATCCCATCTCATTCATTTAGCTTATGCTATTAACATCATTATTCTCATTAACTTCAATGGAGACTAAAAAAAAAAAAAAAGGAAAAAAAAAAGCAGAAAAATAAATAATAAAATAAAATGAAGAACAAGAACACAAATTAAAAAAAAAAAGAAAAAAGAAAAAGAAAAAAATAATTACATAGAGTAGTGTGGAGAGGGAGGCAGTGAGCAGATGAGTGGTGCTTAGCTTCTGGCTTGGGTTAAACCATGATAAGAAGAAAAAAAAAAGAAAAGAAAAATTATTCTACAAGCTACATTAAAATAGGTTGAGAATATACAAAGATAGTAGCTGAAGAACCTTTATATCACAATTAGGTTATATAACATGTCTATGCTCAGATGTGCACACACACATATGCATGTTTTATAAGTACATAAAACTATGACTATTCACCACCACATATTTTGTGATGTGTTCATTTAAACTTATCTTAATAATATATTGAAAAGTAATTCTAAGCTTACAAATAAATCTAAAATTAACTTGGGTTCCCAACTTTGTATGGACTGTTCCACATAGTTTTCAGCTTCCTGGTTGAAAACCAGATGTGTGTTTTGAGAACAATCCAAATTTCAATATCACAATTTGATTTAGGATTTGGATTTTAATTGTTCATGCTAAACAAAGGTAAGTACACAAAAGAAACCCCAAACATTTCAGTTAAATTGTTAAAAAAAAAGATAAATTTGAAAAGCTCTAGAATCTAGAATAGTTTATGAAGCTTCACACTGATTCTATAATGTTAATTTGCTCAGTCTTATTCTGTGCTTTCTGCTTCCTGTTCTCTCAGGTTGCACTTAATATTGCTAAATAAAATCTGTCAGAGATTGTTCTTTGGCTCTGAAGTCAAAACACATAACACTATTCAAAGATTCATTTTTCTTCACACAAAACAGGATATCTATACCAAAAATGCCTAACTGCCTCCTGTGCGTGGTTAACTGGCTCATGTTAATGCATATGAAAAATGACTAGGAAAGTACTAGCTGCCGTGGACTGAAACTGTGCTTAAGAACATGTGAACAATTAAGTATTCTGTATGGCCATGCACCTGTACCCATGCTCTAATCTTGTTTTACTAAGTGTAAATGTAGCCCTAATGGTTTTTGATAAATATTTTCCTCATAATTCAATTGATCTCGCATTTCAAAATCTGCCTGCCATCATAGTAAACATAAGTCACTTTTGCATTGCTGATAGTATAATGTTCTACCACAGATAAATAACGACACCTGCTGTTAAACTGCTATGAGGAGCACAATTATTTTTCTTTCCACCGACTCCAAACAAAATATACAATATCCTCTATCTACAGCCATTCTGAAAATTTATAAAGAGGAAGAGGCCAGGTTCATCCTCTCTGTATTGTCATTTTGTCTGCATAACACTTCCCAATATTATTAATAGCAATGATTTCAAAGTAGTCATGCCTATATCCACCAGACAGAAGGATTGATTTACATAAACTGTTAGGATTTCAAGAAGATCTGTTCTGCCTCTTTGATCTTCATAGGAAACTCAAGAAGCCTTCATCTGTCAGAGGGTACCTGTACCAACCAAGCAACCTCATGAAATATTAGGGATGCAGTCCCTATCTCCACAATCACTCATTAACTTGACCAATCATTTAAAAGAAAAACAGTGGTTGCAGAATGAGCCCAAGACAGTTTCAAATTATCCAACATCTACTGCAGCTACAAGAAGAATCAGCCAGCAGAAAAATACCAGTAAAAGTGGTAATTAGACAAAGCATTTAGAAAAAAAATCTGTTTTAGAAAAACTGTGCATATAATTTAATGGATCTGGGAAGAACTATCATTATTTTTGGAGGGGATAATCTTTTATAAAGGGTATGTTTTCTTGGTGAAATTAAAACTTTAAAAATAATTTGGGGATATATTTTTAATTATTTTGTAGTTGAAGAAAATATTCTGTTTGACCTGAAACAGAGACCTTTATAAGACTGACTCCCAAAATAAAATATGTGAAAACTAGAGAAAAAAAAAAATTTCAGCTGTAGGGAAAGCAGGACATTACCTATAGGAAAAATGTGGTTTTAGAAGGAAATGCATGACACTGGGTGCAAGGGCCCAGGTGCTGGTGGTAGGGGGCTGCAGGGATGGCTGCTGTGAGGAGAGGCCAGGGCTGACCTGTGCCAGACACAAGCTGTTTCCAGTCAGCTCCAATGGACCCATGCAGGGCACAGCTGAGTCCAGCACCCGAGGTGATCGCATCTCAGGGAAAATGTATTTAAGAAAGTTGTTGTTTCTCAGTATTTTATTTTAGTTTTCATTGGCAATATATTAAATCATTTTTTCCCAAGTCAAGTCTGTTTTGCTTGTGACAGTAATTGGTAAATGATCTCCCTGTCTTTATCTCGATGCATGAGCTCTTCCACCTTATTTTCTCCCCTTGTTCTGTTCAGAAGGAGGAGTAAGAGAGAAGCTTCTGGCAGCCACCCAATGTACAAGATTGTAAAAAAATTTAAAAATATATGTTCAAAACATTATTTTCCCAATACCTCCGTCTGATCAACAACCCCCAATAACTAAGAAACAAAAAAACCCCACCACACCCCAAAAACCAAACTCCCACAGAGTTTTGGAGATTGTAAAGGGTTAACTAAGAGAAAATAGCTTTGGAGACAGCTGGCTAAGTGTTAATATATAACTCATAAAAGTAGTTATCAATGTACTAACTGAGGAAGTAATGAAGTTGTTTTATGCAAGCAACTGTTACCCCACTGATTTAACACTTGACGTGCAATATGATTAAAACTCAAACAATTGGTGTAATAGAAAGTCAGGATGGGATTAATCTCACTTAACTGTAGCCATCTGAATGTTAGCTGATAGTGTAAGAGACTTGGCTTCCCGCATTCTACATGAAAGAAGACAGATGTTTCCAGAAGGTGGCTCAGTTCTTCTTGAAATAAGTTTGTAGAAGGAAAAAAAAGACTTCATAGAATGCCTTGTCTAATTTAACCTACCCTTTTATACAGGAGTAAAAGAAAAGAATCCATTCTACTGTATTACCTCAAACTATGGTGGGTTTGTTTCTTTTTTTAATTTCAATATATATCTTCATATTCAAACTCTCAATAATATGCTTCCTTATATACTTGTCTCATTCTTGTTTATAATATTTTTCTCCTTTTATTACATTATATCATTATGTTTAGGGTTTGGCTTAGTGGTTTTTTCTTGATTTTGTGTGGTTTGTTTTTTTTTTTTTCCAATAATATTTAAGAGGTTTTTTTGGTAGGACTATTAAATTAATCTGAAATTTGTTTGGGTTCAAATGTAGATACGAAAAACCTGAATTTTGTATTTACAGTATAGCTGTCTATATGTCACCTCTATTATACTCAGGAGAGATAAGATATCTAATATCTGGTGTAATTTGATATCTTCAAATATATCAAGACTTCCAGGACAAGCAGGTAGGAGACAGGACATATTGGAAGTAAATACCTTTCTGAAGTTAAAGGTCAGGTGTGATACCCTGACTCAGCTATTTCAGATGGTATTACATATGTATGTTTAGGCAAATAGATTTATTTCCTGCTGATAAGTAGATGCCTACTTTTTAAACCCCTACATTTAGGTGATGCTTTAAAAAGAAGTAAAGTATCTTATTCCCAGATGTCACACTGTCCATTCTTCTCCAAAATATTCCAGAGAAAAAAAAATAACAACTAGCATGTTTAATAGTGCTGCAGTGGATATAGAGTAACTTTAGTCATAGTTCCTTCAAGTAATAATAATATTCTGAGCCTGAGAACATCTCATTACAGCCATAATTTAAATAAAGCAGCTGAGTCAAAATCCAGACACTTAACAAAATAATCATAACATTAAGATGACAAGAATCAATCAACATACTTTTGTTTAAACAACATACAAACAGCAGGCTTTGTGAGAAGTAAAAAGCAGAGATTGTAATGAATTCTGAGCAGTTACCACAACCTCATGTTATGCTTTCCTATGGAAAAAATGTTCTAGGTACTTATCTAGTTGGAAAACTACTGACAAAATGTTAATCAAGGGTTCACAATCATTTTGGAAAAATGAAGGAGAGAGAAAAATGAGTGTGACCTCAGTCTATCTCAAATTTCCATTACTGATTTTGACAGTTAAAGACTACATATTCTTAATGCTTACCCTATAAGTGATACCAAGCTACAGAGGAAAGGGATGTAAGAAGCTTTTTGGATTAGAATTCAAAAATAATTAATCAAATTAGATAAACTGTTTAAAACAAAACAAAACAAAACAAAAAAAACAGGGTGCAAATCAATTAGTACAAATGCAAAATATTTAGACATAAAATACTACACTAATACAAGGTAAGTGAAAGTACAATAGGTATTACTTCAGTAGAGAAAAACTGAAGTAACATGAATGAAAAGCTAAATGAGGTAGCAAATCCATGAACATGTGATACCAATGCCTGAATGAAAATTAAACCCATCCAAATTGCCTGTCTGCCCATGTTCCTCACAAAGATTTGGGTGCATATCTGCAGGTCCCTGTGGTATTTCCAGCATGGATTTACTTGCAGAATGGACTAGGAGGGGAGAATCCTATGCACTTAGTGTCACGGTTTAGGGTCAGGGTGTCCCCTTAGACCAATAACAGATGCTCTCTGTTAACCCCCCTCCCTCCCCAAAGGGGAAGAGAAAACGAATAAGGGAGAGAGACTTAGTGATTAGAAAAGGAAACTAGAACAGCTTTAATTATAATAATAATAAAATAGAACAAATATATGCAAAACCAGTATCAAACCCAACCACCCTGATGGTAATTACATCACTGTCACCAGTGATGCTGTAGAGAAGGCACTGGGGGAGTCCCAGACTGGTCCCTGCAGCAGATGGGAGCTGTGTTCAGGAGCTGGATTCTCATACTGGATTCAGGAACATACCAACTGGAATTGAAGGCAGAATGGAATCCTCCTTGGATGCTCCAAGGAAGGAACCGAAAGAGGACCTGAGCCACACCAAGGAAACCTGGCAAAGATGCCCAAGCAAGAAGAAGAGCCTGGCAGCCCCCAGAGAGAGGAAATCAAGCAAGCAAGCTAGCAAGCAAACAAAACTAGCAAGCCCTAGACCCTCCAGATCCCTCTGCTTTATACTGAATATGACATATATGGGATGGAATACCTCGTTGGTCAATTTAGGGTCACCTGCCCTGTCTGATTCTCTCTGCAGGTGTGGCATTTTACACCCCCAATGTGGTACACAAAATCCAGCAGTGGCCTTGGTCTGCATACCAATCCAATACATGTTCTACCACAGGACGGATGAGATCCATTAACTGCTTGCACCTGGGTGGTGTATTTGGGCAGCCTTGTGTATTAGAAGGGATTGAAAGTGCTCTGAGGTACTCTCAACTACAATGAAAAATCAGCTAGTTAGATCAATTTAATGTTCCTGACAGGAGTTTGTCTTTGTACTTAAATTTGTGACTATGAGAGCATTTTTACTTACGTAGCTGTAGTGTCAAAAGTAACATCTTTCAGAAATTCTCAATAATGAGTTTGGTTACATGTATGGAAACAAACAAACAAACAAAGAAACAAAAAACACAAAGAAACAAAAAAAAACCACTAAGGTAATGCAGGAGTAGATACAACTCTAAACCTATAGACTTCCCAATTGATAGTTTCCTGGGACTTCTTAATTTCTGAATCTTCAGTCTATTCAAACTTTTCTCACATGTAATTTTAGTGTAGCTGAGAAGCTGTCATTCTGCATGGTTATTTTTAAACCAGCATTTGCTGTCTACACATACGTATGCTTAGTTGGTAAATACCTGTTATATTTCAATTTCAGTTTTCTGCTTTTTGTATACAAGGACATATTCATTAACAAGAAAATTCAAAACAACACAGAGTCTTGTTGCGTACATGTGCATCAGACATGTGTAATTTTCCATAACCATAAATAAAAGCTTGAATAACCTTGATCTTCTATTCTGTCATATTGTTTTTAAGCTGATGTAACACCATTGACATCAATGGACTTACCCCAGTATGAAATTGGTGTAATGGAGTGGAAAATCATTGCCGAAATCTCTAAGGGGATATTCAAAGTTGCCTTTACTGTAAGATGTGTATTAGACTGGAAGATCCACAGTTTGTATTTCCATTTTTTGATATGTACACCAAATAATGAAAAACTGTAACACTAAATGGGAAACTATTCATAATCTTTCTTAATTAAGCATGAAATATTTAATTTTAAAATTGTCACTTTTATTGTATGTTTAAGTGTCTACTCAATGTCACAATTATCTCTCACTTTGGAGAAAAATATGATGTGTAGCAATTTCATTTGATACTATACACTACCAGAGTCAACATAATTTGTTAAAATTTAAATTAAACAAGTTGTTTTTTCTTTTTCAACTAAATGATGTATGGAAAAAAACCTCCATTTGTGACCATCTTTTATAAAGCTACTTAGCAGATGAGATTAAGGTTTCACAACCCTGAGTGTCCATGTAAGTATTTGTTACAATTAGCTCCTAAACTGGTAACTGTATTCATGTCTTTGTATTTTTCAAGAAATTTTCCTGAGAGAAATCAGATTAAACAGCCTTGATTTTATTTCCCCAATTATGAGATTAACATGTGAATATGAAGTGTAAAATAAGGATATCATGTATCTGTTCAGTTTCATACTTCATTTCCTATGACCCTCTGTTACAAGATGAAGAAAATATGAACCACAAACTATTTTTCTTTTTTTTTTTAAGCAGAGTGACACACATGGCTTCATTTTCCTTTTACCTCTGCAAAAAGTGAATCTAGCTTTCAAAGCAAAAATGGTAATTCAGCAGAATTGTATTGGTGTGAAGTGTTGATAACAGTGTGGATTTTGACCACTTTGTGAAATTTTATTACGGTTAGGAAGAGCTTTGTCAAATCAGTTGTGTATAATTTATTTTATTCTTCCATTACTTCATACTGAAAAAAGACAAGAACCTGGGGGTTTTTTGGCTATCAGTGAATAAAACATTTCCTGAATACTTTAACTTCCTTATGAAGGCAAACTTTTTTCCCTTTTTTTTTTTTTTTTTCTGTCAGCATTCTGTCTCACACAGGAAGTACTGTTTATATTCTTGGTCACTTTAATGTTTTTTTCTTAAACACTGTATTTATTAACTATTGCTGAGAAAATATTCTCTTAAGCAAAAGAGAATATGTAGTTACAAGAAAGTGAACATTGCCAAATCCAAAATTTTATGTGATTTTCTTTTGTAAAATTTCATACAGAAGCATAAATCTCAAAGTGTTCCACAGAGAGCAGTCATGGTTTTGTGAATATTTTTCTCTTGATGTGGAGGAGTTTGCATGTCCTAAATGTGGAAGGTTTAATTTCCAGTCTCCTGTGCTTTGTCATGTCATTTTCCTCTGGGAAATCTTCTATCACATCAGAATTATCCATTAATTTGTAGCCATACTTTTATGCTTATTTTGTGTAGAGGAGTGAGTACATAACAGGTAAAGCAGCAGACTCA
Organism: Chloroceryle aenea; assembly: GCA_013399075.1. Taxonomy (NCBI): domain Eukaryota; kingdom Metazoa; phylum Chordata; class Aves; order Coraciiformes; family Cerylidae; genus Chloroceryle; species Chloroceryle aenea. The sequence continues at coordinate 23,379 of VWZY01004905.1, read as the reverse complement.
TGTTACCAAGGTCCTAATTTGCTTTATCAGTACAAAAAATGACTCTGAGGAAAAGTTTCTGGTGTAGCTGTGCAGAGAATTATGGCAAATTATTTACTCTTTGCCAATCATTCTTACTGATGTATCTCTGTTGACTTTGGTTTCAGATAGTGTTTATAGACAATATTCAAACTGAGTATTTTCTATTCTTCAAGCCTCCTTCCAGAGCAACCCAAAGTCCAATTTCAGTAGACTGTGGTCCTCTGTATGAATTGCACTGATCTGGGATCATCCTGTTCCTAATTGTTTGTGCATCTGAAAACCTCAGTAATTTCAGCTGGAATTTTGTTGCCTAGAGATTTAGGCCTTAGGTCCTAATTAACTATTTCAGTTTAGTTTTTGTGTCTGATTTTGATTAAGAATATCTGAAAGAGAAATATTTGTTTTATCCAGATATATTTCTATTTTATCTTCACATTCTTTCAATTTAATTAATATTTATTTAATGACCATTTTATTTTGTCAATAGCTACAGAATATCTTTATTAAATCAAAATTAATTTGTAGTATTTTCTCTCTTCTTCCTTTTCAACACTGTCTTAAGTGTAAATATCAGTCACAAAAATGTATGTCTTCGCAATTCCTTAAAGAGAGTCACCTCTGAAATGCAATTTTCTGTTCTCTGCTTATAAAATGTTGGTAACTATTGTCAACTACTTCTGGAAAAAATAAATGGGGTGAATATTTTTATGTGATGTTTGTGTATTTGCTAATACTATCTGCGTGTAGCTCTCAGAAAATTATTTCATTACTTTACTAGTGACATTCTTAATTTGTTGCTTTCAATTTGTTTTGATTAATCTGACAAAACTATCCTGAACATTGTTCTACTGATTGGTTAAGACGAACTAGGATTGTCTGAATTGTTCCAGCAGCAAAAGCAGTGCAATAATGTCTCTGGATATTTCTCAATTAATTTTAATCTGCATGTACTAGCCTAATCCTACATACCCTTAACACAAATACACAATTCCTTCCTACTTTGGCTGTGCTGGCATGGAAATTTTTATCACTCAGTTTCTTCTCACTACCCACTAGCTGGCAGTCATCCTGCAGCTTTTCTGTCACTGACATCGTTCATGTGAGTGTTCCCTAGGATAGCATGGGTAAAATCAGTTGTATTGGTGCACATTTCTTAATTAAAATGCTCAAACTAGCTTGCAACAGATCTGAGAGTGGTTTCACACAGGGCTGCTAGCAAAAGTTTGTGTGAAAATGCCCCTAGTAAGGGTCTGGTGATATGCAGCTGGGGATTCAATTATTTTTCCATGATTCTATTCAGTTTCACATTAGTCAAAATGTTTTGATATTAGTAACCTTTCTGAGTTAGTCTAATCTTAATAACAACAATTCTAAACTTGCCCATCTACTGTATTATACTGCATGAGGACTAATTTATTTCAGCTGGACTATTTATAAACACCGAAATCTATTTATGCAGCTGAGTAAGAGCTGGCATATCTGAGCTTTAAGAAATGTCCAGATTTAAAGATTCTGGGTCAAGGTTTTGCCTTGCACTGGATGTCACTGAGATCACAGGATGTCAAGGGTTGAAGATAAAAAAAGAAATTCAGCCTTCTTACCAGAGGGTATTTAGCAAAGTGTTCTCTTTTTACTTTGCTATGATTCTGATTATAGAGTTTCCTTTAATAGAATGATCTAGTTTTTACAGATCCATGAGTATCAGCTGCAAATAACGTGTTAAAAAAAAAAAAAAGAATATTGCTAAATTCTGAAGATGTTATTAGCTGATCACAAATGAATACTTTTGAGGAGTTGATTCAATCATGTATTTTTAGACAACTGTGATATTAAAAATGCGTCATAAGGAGAAAAATACCTCTAATAACTGTGAGAGGTCACAGTTACATAAGAAAAAAAATGAAAAATGGAAGAATATAAGAAAGAAAGTGCCACATGCAATCATGGAAGAGACAGATACATCAGTGTAAAGTTGTCACAGTTCAGCTCAGGATCAAGCTGGCTTCAGGAATCATCATAAATATCTGACATGTTGAGGTTAAAGAAAGTATCTGAGCATTACAATGACTTGGTAATAGAACTAGGTTTGAGTGTAAAGATTCGCTGAACACTTAAAACTCCTGGGCTTTTCAATTGGCTGATAATCATGCAATCATGGAAGAGACAGATACATCAGTGTAAAGTTGTCACAGTTCAGCTCAGGATCAAGCTGGCTTCAGGAATCATCATAAATATCTGACATGTTGAGGTTAAAGAAAGTATCTGAGCATTACAATGACTTGGTAATAGAACTAGGTTTGAGTGTAAAGATTCGCTGAACACTTAAAACTCCTGGGCTTTTCAATTGGCTGATAATTATTAACAGTTTACTTTTTTGTTTTCTAATTTACTCTGGAGAAGGTAGAGGAGTTAAAATTATTTCATTCATAATTTTGTTAGTGGAGTTTGGAAAGGGTGGATAATTTTAAGGAAGAGTTTGATTCAATATTGTGAATTAATGTAATACATCATCTAACATTTCAACATGAACAATTTCTTGGAAGATTTCAAATTAGTAAATTTTACTTATGGAAATTCTTAATCTAGAAATCTATGAATGTTTTTGTAGTATGATGGTAATATGTAAATACATTAATAATGAATAGAGCAATTGAAATTATTTCTTCTGCAACTGTATGTGTAATGTCAACACAAGATAATGGCTAATATACATCACA
>VWZY01004905.1:0-17012 GCA_013399075.1 Chloroceryle aenea | reverse complement strand
CCTCCTTTCAGGTAGTTGTAGAGGGCAATGAGGTCTCCCCTCATTGGGAGGTATATCTCTCTGTGGAGGAAAAGGTGCCGCTCCAGAGGGGCAATTCATCCCCCATAGCTAGGGAAGTATTTTAGGATGAGATTAGTAAAACTCTGGGGTACAGAGGAAACCTACATAACTATTATGCCAATTATGCACATTACTGATGACTGAAACTGGAGGAAACCGCTTGTTTTATAATTTTATTTATATGAAAATATTTTTGACACTATTTGTCTTTCTTTTTATCTTTTTGTGTGTGTCACTCCCCTTCTATTAGATGATACACAACCACATCAGAATGAATATTAGATGTACATAAAACATATAGAACAATAAATGAGATGTCTCTGCAGTATTCACAAACAATATTCTCTTCATTCACCGAAACACAGTTACTTTATATGGCCTTTCTTTTGGCATTTAACTCTCAAAAGTTAAAATTGTTTGTTTTCTTCTATGAATTTTCTGCTGTTGATATAACTCCCATGCTGTATATATTTTAAAATTCTTATCATTATATCCTGATGATACTGAGTTTACTTTGATGAAACTATAATTTCAACCTGTTATGTTATTAATTTCTTAGAGTTTCCAGAATTTCCCTACTACATCAGACAAATGGCTCTTCTAAGTTGTGTATTGAAAGCTGAGACAGACATTCGTTTAGGCTAATGTTCATTTTGCTAACTTTATCTACACCAGCAACTTAAATTATTCTTACTTGCTATGTCAATAGTCAATGGAAGCAAACTAGTACTTCTAAAGAATGCTACATGCAAGATAAAGACTTAAGACACTGAAGATACAGTCTCTGCAAATGCATGCATCTGTTGACCATTAGGACAGTCTCACAATTACCGGATGCTTATTTTAGCATGGGCAAAGATCTTCTAGGCATCTTATAAATCTTACACTTCCAGTGCCGTTTATTATTTTCTCCTCCAATTCTTTATCTTAGGCTTTGTTTTCAATCAGGTTTTTATCTGAGGCTTTCAGGAAGAAGTTGGTAAAGGAAAAAGACAGTATCAGCTAATCTTTACCATTGCTCATTGGTAGTTGTGAAGGTTTTCTAAGGAAGCTACACATTTATATAATTATTTCAAATGTATATTGGCATTGTGTCCTCATCTTGTAATAGAACATGTACTGGAAGATACATGACAGTGCAACATTTGTGCAAATGTTTGTGTGGGTGTATAAGTTGATGAAGTCTGTGGCCTTTTAAGTTTGATGAAGTTTGTGTGATAAAGTTAGGCCACCTAAGTTCAATGAGAACGACCCAACTACTAAGATTTCCATTTCCAATTCTTGTCACAAGTGTAATTTCTTCTTCCAGGAGTAGTACATGAGACATGCTGCTATATTAAACTTCCCACTCATTGTTTTGTTTCCTTGTTTATTTTCCTTCAGAAAGGGCCAATATGGTCATATCTTATACAGGGAAATCAAATGCATCACTAGTGGATGTAAATTTAGTAGTTATCCTACCAGTTTTACTACCAGTTTGTTTTCCCATTTGAGAATGATTGTGAACAACTGACAAAGTGATGTGATGCACCTCACTGGTTTAAGAAATACAGTTACACTGTAAATGCCTTATCCCATTGTCATTATAAATTATTTATTTACTGCTTGATATAAAAAAACCCCACAAGTGTATTCAGTTGCTCCCAATGATGACAGCTGCTATGGAACAGATAAGATACATTGGCAAACCATACTCCATAGAAACAAGAAAATATTTCTTGAGTTTCATGATATCTACCTGTCCCCAAACAATGAAAACTTCATGCTCAGTTATAAAAAGGTTCAATGCAATAATATCCCCTGCATTTTATATTTTTTTTTGTCCAACTGTCTACCTTAAAATTGTCTGGGTTCTGTTTATGTCTTGTTTGTTTGTCTGGGGTTTTTTTTGTTTTTTTGACTGGGAATAACCAATGGTATTTTCTTTATAACATATTGTCCACTATGTATACTATGATAATGGGAGTTGTATTGACAGTGGCAAAAAACAAAATAAGGAATTGGTAAATCAGAGAAATATACATGTAATGTAAACAGTAACAGAAATATGAGAAAGAAAATTAATTATTTTTTTTTAAAGAGAAACTTGAAGTTCTTTCTTTAGATATATTTACTTACACTTCTGGTGGAAATTGTGAGACTCTGGCAGCTATGGCAATGAAAGAGATTTTTCTGTTTCTTAGATGTTTCTATATTATCATCAATCATTGAATCATCAAGGTTGGAAAAGAGCTTTAAGATCATCCTGTCCAACCATTAACCCTACTCTACCAAGTCCACCACTGAGCCATACCAAAGCATTACATCTATACAGCTTTTAAACACATCCAGGGATGGAAACTCAATCACCTCCCTGGGCAGCCTGTTCCAATGCCTGACAACCCTTTCAGTAAAAAAAATTTTCCTAATGTCCAGTCTAAGCCTCCCCTGGTGCATCTTGAGGCTATTCCCTCTTGTTCTATCACTAGTTACTTGTGAGAAGAGACCAGTGCCTACCTCTCTACAACGTCCTTTCAGCTAGCTGTATAGAGCAATAACATCTGACATCAAATAAGGTTGCCAGACTGAAAATGGACTGCATTTTACAGACTTATAAAATACTGAACCTTTTTATAGCTCAGGCCATTGCAGTGGAATACATCCTCCCATTAACAACTTTTCCACTAACAGAGTGTTCGTATGTCTTCAGTACCAATATGTTCTGTTGGCTTATTATTTTTCTTTATTTTTCAGTTTGCTTTATAAGCCAGAGAATGGTTAGACCAGTGAACAATGCAGACCTATGAGGAGCAGTAGCTTCCTATTGCTATCAGTTGCAGCTAGATTGTCTCCTAAACCACCCTTTGTGTCAGAAGGAAAAATACTGCAGCATGTTGAATCTATCTCTACCCCACAGCTGCCTATCCCCCTTGTGGAAGATGCCACCACAGGAACAAGAAGACCAGAATTGCTTTTCAGTGTTTTCTTGAACTTACAGCTAGTCACAGTAAGGTAAGGTAGTGCTGAATTCACATTTCTGTAACACATTAACCTTGATTGAGAAATAGGTTTTCATTCATCTGCCCTTGCCATAAGGACAACACCCTCTGATAACAGGCTGGGGCAGATATATAAAATGAAAAATGCTTTAGTTTAATCTACAGACAAATATGTGTCAACACTGTTAATGTATATTGGCATTACTCTATTCAGGTCACCATCAGAGGGTCTAAGCACACAGATTTAAAAACAAACAAGCAACAAAACCAGGAAAAAAAATACAAACAAAGAACAAACAAAGCAACAAACACACAAAACAATAAAACCAAAACCCAAAACCCACAAACCACAACCCACAACCAAACCAAACAACAACAAACCCAATCCAAACAGAAGTGAGAAAGCTGAACCAAAAAGCAAGCTAGGATTTTTTTTTGTGTAATCCATAAGCTTAAAGTTCTTAAAACCAGATCACTCAACTGTAGTCAGTGATGATGAAAGATAAAAAAAAAAAAAGGATCATTTAATTTATACAACCTTTTTATTATTATTACCACTATGTAAGCTGTCATCTGATAAAAAACTATTATCTATTTGTCTATTACAAGAAAAAATATTTCTCTTGCAAACTGTTGCCATCAGACACTGTAAAAAACCCATGAGACTAACTGCTCAAAAGAAAATAATTTTAAATCATCTCACTCTGAAGACTGATAGTGAAGCTATGATTGTGATTATAAATTACTGATAACTATTAGATTTTCAGCACTTATCTCATAGTTACTTTAAAACAGATAATCATTTAGAAAAGAAAGATTTAGGTTTAGTCTATATCTCTGCAACATTATCTTGGCTTTCTTTTTCTAGACTTTATCTCTCTTCAGAAACAACTTTCATATGCATACAAAAACGAAAAGACATACTGCATGGCAATAGAAAGCTCCAGGTTTAATTTTCACCAGAGGTATCCTGGGATTACCCTAACCAAAACTTGGTTGCCTAAAGATAAATGTACTTGGGGGGGAAATGTGATGAGAGTAAAGGGAAGACAACACAATAATAGTATAAGGATACAAAGTAAAGAATCATAAGCTCTCAAATATATTTGTTCAGCCTTTACAGCTTTGTTGAGTTGGATATTTGAGAGTCAAGTGTTGCCATTAAATAAATGTGTACATATATATGTATATAGAAAATAGAAATTGATAATGATGTCATAAGATTGATAAATTAGGAGAGTCTGAAACATTAAACTTCTCTAAATTAATTAACAACACACTTCTTGTTAAGGGCTGCTTATTGTACCTTATTAATCATTATCGTTATGAACAGAAAACCTTTATTCCTTAAGACTTAAATTAGATTCAATTATACAGCAAATTGGAGCTGATTTTATTTACATTTATTTAGCACTGATGCTTATGGTTAAGAATTAGAGACCAAGGAAACAAAGAGAACCTGGTGGTTGGTGTCTGCTACAGGCCAAGGGGAGCAGCTCCAGCTACAGAAGGCTTTCTGCTCACAGGTTCTCAGCCTGCCAGGAGACTTTAGCCACCCTGACACTTGCTGGAAAAGTAATGCAGTGAGCTGCAGGCAATCCAGGAGACTCCTGGAGTGCATAGAGGGTAATAGACAGCCCTACCAGAGGTGATGTGATACTGGATCTGATGATCACCAACCCAAGTGAGCTAATCAGTGACATGGAGGCAGCCTGAGCTGCAGTGGTCACACACTGATGGAGTTCACAGTCCTAAGGGATAAGGGTCAGGTGATGAGTAAAGTCAGGACCCTGAATTTTAGGAATGTGAATTTCAGCTCTTCAAGGAGTTTATCACCAAGACCCCAGGGAAACAGCCCTCAGGGACAAGGGAACAGAACGGAGCTGTCAGATCTTTAAGGACACTTTTCATAGAGCACAAGAACGCTCAATTCCCAGGTGTAAGAAATCAAGCAAGGAAGGTAAGAGACCAGCATGGTTGAGTCAAGACCTGCTGGTCAAACTAAAGGGCAAGAAAGAATTGCACAGGCAGTTAAAACAATGACAGCTGTATTGGGGAGAGTATAGGGACTCTGCCCAGTTGGGCAGATATGTGGTCAGGAAAGCCAAGGTGCAGCTGGGTCTGAACTTGGCAAGTGATGAAAAGAATAATAAATACTTCTACAGGTATGTCAACCAGAAAAGAAAAGTTAAAGAAAACATACTTCTCCTAATGAACAAGAATGATAAAATGGTAAGAATAGATGCAGAGGAGGCTGAGTTTCTCAAAAATGTTTTTGTCTGTCTTCACTTGAAACCTCTCTTTTTATTCTCCCAAGCTGATGGACTGCAAGACAAGGACCAATGCGGCAAATTCCTCTCATTGTAAGTGAAGACGAGTTTCATGACCATGGTTTTAAACTGTAGGAGGGTAGATTTAGACTAGATACAAGATTTTTTACTATGAGGGTGGTGAAACACTGAAACAGGCTTCCCAGATTGGTGATAGATGCCTCATCCCTAGAAACATTCAAGGTCAGGCTGTACAGGGTTCTGACCAACCTGATCTAGTTTAAGATGTCCCTGCTCACTGCAGGGGGGGTGGAATTAGATGATCTTTAAGGATCCTTTCCAACCCAAACCATTCTAAAATTCCATTTGATGTTCTGCAGACTTGCAGTCCCTTGGGTTTATATTGACCTTTGTCTGGCAGGATTTTTTATTTAGATGCTTACTACTTCAAGATCATATGGATTATATATTCCTGTAAAATACTTGTACATTGTACTGAACATTCTGTAACATTTTTACAATATTATATAGTTATATACTATCATTGCACTGTTTTAGTATGCTTTCTTATGGTTTCAGGGCAAAATATTATTAATTATATGCTGATAAATACAGTTTTAATTTACAGCAGTTACAGTCTTCTGTTTTGGCTACAAAGGCCAAACTCCCTCTCCATGATACAGAGATCCACCAAGGTTGTGTAAAGGAGAAAAACAGCTACAAAGTCATAGCTAGAACCTTCGATTTTGGACTCCTTAAATGGAACACAGAAGTATGGTCTCCTCATGTGATTTTTCACTTGTTTGTTCTTGCAAGTGAACATACTGAATATGTGACAGGAAAAATTCAATATGCATTCTGAAAAAGAATCAATAAAAATGGATTCTAAATCTTCATCTTTCTTCCTGTTAGGAGGCAATCCAAATATTCTGAATTATTGTTACATGCATTTCCACTACTTACTCAAGAGGTTGCAGACAATATACTTCAGAAATATTTCCCAAGTGTATTGGTATTAAAATTTCCCAATAATTCAGGGTTTTGGGTTTTTTTTCCTTTTAAGTATTTGCCCAGCTCTTTTAAAAAATCTTGTATTTTGTTGTATTAGTTTCAATCAAGGTTTCTGTTGTACAGGCATTTGGTTGGGATTTTAAAAGTATTGTTTTTGAAGCCAGATAAAGAAAGGGAATTTGGAGGCATTTCCAACTTCTGTGTCTATGCACCATACTCTGTTTAAGAGTTTTATCAGTAAGGTTTGTTACACAAAGCAAAAGCTGATATATTGCTTTTGGGAAGGAGAAGAAAAGTGGGAGGTGTCTTCTCCATGTTAAGGGAAGCTGTTGATTGCCTAAGGATTGTAATAGGAATATGACAACAGGATACCCAGCAGCCAGTCTGCAGACAGGAAGAATATACAGATTAGTCAGGAGAAAACTGAGAAAAAAAAAAAAAAAAAAAAAAAAAAAGAGATATGCCTGAATCAGTTTCTTACTTTGATTAAGAAGCCTCAAGGAAGGTGCTCCTGTGAAACTGGATTCATATACACATTCCTGTCTGAAGTTAGACATGGTAATTTATTATTTGAGCAGTAAATATGCTTTGTGCATATGTCTGACACCATAGATTATCTTGCAAAATAGTTTCATACTAAGATTCCTGGACTAAGTTTACTTCCAAGCCTGAAAAAATCAAAACTATTGCATCATTTGAAAATTGTGTGCAATAGATTGAATTAATGTGGAGTACTTTGTAATCACTCTATTAAGCTGAAGACATTATTCAGCCAGGAACATAAATATATCAAATATTGCCCCATAGATAAATGTACCATGTAGCCATAACTGTTTTGGGTGTCCTGGAAGTCACGGTATCTAGGCCTGTTGATCTCACTTTCCAGGACTCTCTCTCTATTTTTTTTAATTTTTTTTTTTTTTTTTCAGGGAGAAGAAAGGGCAAGAGCTGAAAGCAATCATCAAAGTGATAAAGGGAATTCTGGGTGAGCATTTGGAAAAAGAAGAGGGGCATTACCTGTAAATTATAAACTCATCTCCTGCTTCACTTCATGTCCTTATTCTAATTTAAGTTCTTTTTTTTTCAACACTCTTCTACAAAATTGATTTGCATACTTGACTGTAAAATTGTAACCATAGACTCAAACTCTCTCTGCCAGAGGGAGAGGTAAATCTGAGTTATCACTTCCTGGATGAGGGCTGTAAAGGTTTGTCCTGGTTTGAATTAGGACAGAGCAATTCTAATTGGTGATGTTACTTTTCAGCCCAGTCTCTTCTAACTAATTGCACTTTCTGAAGGTAATGGCAGATTTTCACAGACAGTGTCTGCTTCTAGCAATGATAGCACTCAATATTTAGAACTACTAGCAAGGATTGATATGCAGAGGATCTCTTGCTTATACTTGCTCCTGTGCAGACCTAGGTCACTGTTAAATCTTGTGTACCATGTTGGGGGTGCAGAAAGTAAAAGGCCACACCTGTGGTGAGGGGCAGACAAGACAGGTGGCCCTAAACTGATAAAAAAGGTATTCCATCCCATACATGTCATATTCAGAACAAAGCTGAGGTATCACAAGGGTCAAGCTCTCTTCTTCATTGGCCCATGTCTGAGGAGGACTCTGTCCATTCTGCCTTGATCCCGATCCATGTGTTCCTGAATCCAGCTCCTGAATCTGGTTCCTGTCTGTTGCTGAGTCCAGTCTGGGACTTCCCACAGTGTCAACTCTACAACATCAGTAGTGACAGTGACTTGTCATCTGGGGTGTTGGGTTCAGTATTGATTTTGTACATATTTGTATATATTCCACTTTATTATTATTTGTTTCACTAAAGGTTCTCTATCTTTCTTTACTAATCAATAAATCTCTCTCCCTTATTCGCTTTCTCTCCCCCTTTGGAAAGGGAGAGGAGTTAACAGAAAGCATCTCTTATAGGTCATGACACTGTTACATGCAATAATGCATATTTATTCATATTTTGGATGTTTTTGAATTTAACTTCTGTGATGAATTAACTCACTGTCAGTCATAGTGTTATTGTAATCATGACAACAGGTAATATGGTGCTTGTAGAGGGAGTTGAAAAGTTTTACTTAAGTAGCACAGGTGGAAAAAAATAAAACAGTCTTTACAACCCTTCTGTATTTTATAACAGAAGAAGCAAATTTAAAAGCTAAATACAAAATGATAACAATTCCTCTTAGTTTAGTTAGATGTACATATAGGCCAATGGTAAGAAAGTTATCCCTCCCTTGTGGACAGAGGTGCTGTCAGCAGGGAGTGGTGTATTAACAAGATGTAGCTCTTAAATTGTTTGTTTGTTTGTTTGTTTTTCTCTGAATGAGGTAACTAAAAATGTGTTTATATGACCAGATTCAGGACTCTGAGTTCCTGGATTGTACTGTCCACATGTTAGAACACATATCATCCATGGTGGAGAGCTCTGATAGTTTTTTATCCTTATTAGTCAAGTTGAGCAACCTCATCTTGCTTTCAGACTATGAAGAATTTAACTTTTTTTTATAGTCTTTAAGAAAATGATGATTTTCATCCATGTGTGGTCTGATTTTTATAGCTGTAGCAGTAGATTATTGGGTCAGTGAGAGAACAATATGGGGCAGTGTCTCTCTGGTTGTGATATGAAACTTTTACATTTGAACGAAACTGCATTTTTAATAAAATCAACAAATTCATAGCAGATACTGTAGAAGAGAAGAGAAGAGAAGAGAAGAGAAGAGAAGAGAAGAGAAGAGAAGAGAAGAGAAGAGAAGAGAAGAGAAGAGAAGAATTCATAACTGATAGTACCACAACCATTACAATTCTCTAAATTGTTGTAATGTTCTTGCTTACCGGTTTTCTCTGGTTTAATATCTACATTTTCAATACACTTTTAGTCTCAAGACTATATATCACTTTTTAAAGTCTTGCTTATGTTTCTAACCTTTTCTAGGTCACTTTGCTTTATATCTTTTCTCAATTGTGGCTGTAACACATTCCAATTTGGTATCATCTGCAATTTTAATTAATGTGCTGTTTACCTCAGTTCAACAGTCAAACACCATCTGCAGCCTCTCTCTCAGATACACCCTGCACTTGTCCTCCTACAAATGTATATATGCCAGTCAGTCTGGATTTCTTTAGAGAAAACATACTCATGAACTGAGATAAGACTATCAGTCCCTTTCCCTTCATGCAAGAATGATACCACTGCAGGTGTGCATTATTAAAGCTTTACAAGACATCTGCTATTCAGAGATTCTTGTTCATGTTACCTGGACTATAACTGAGATGACAGTGAACATTTAGAGGACTATATTTCCAAATCAGTTTTTAAAATTCCAGTATAGGAACTGGAATTCAAAGCACCTTAGATTTTGATTAGTCAGGTGTTGGATTCTCATGTCCAAATCACCAAACACTATAGGGTACCCCTTTGGGATACAATTTCTGACACATCCAGGCTGCCTTTACAATCATTGGACAGAATTAGCAATGTTAGGATATTATTCAGTTTTCTCATTGTAAATGGTTATTTTAAAAAGGCATGAAGAGTTTTTGAAACTGGGTACAATCACTTAGTTAGGATATTACATTATAGTGCAGTCTACACATCAGTTTTTTGAGAAGACCATGTAAAATGTTTCTTATAAGAGAATTACAATTACTCTATATTACTAACAAGATAAAAGCTATGTAGCATAATTTATGCAAATAAAAAGACAACAATATTTTCAATATGGAGTAACTTATTTCTCTTTAATTTTACATCCATTACAACAGAAGAGTATAAATTTAATAAAGCATAAACTTGACATAGGAAATGTTGAACTATATTTATTGTCTAGCTGACATCTTCATTAGTTTTCTTAGTATAGTTAAAGAAAAGAGCACATGTTGTTTTCTAGGTGTTTTCAAGCCCAAGTCATGAACACATCCCTTGAAGGCTTCTGAATGGGCTGCTGAAACCCAGAAGATTCCAGTAAGTTTGCATCCTTCACCTTCATTCTTAAAAAGCCAGACTCAGTGATCTGTTGAAACATGTAACTCCTTACTGGGAAGCATTTTCTAACGTCTTATAATAGGGATTAGTATTAATAAAAGGGAATAAAATGAAGGATCCAACAAGATCATGGAAATTGTGACTGTCACACTTTATACATAACAAGAGGTGCAACATAGATCACAATAGCAGCTGAAATATTCATGAGGAAAAAGAGTAAAGAATGGGCTTTAACATAAATTAAAACATTAGAATAGAGACAACTAGTTTCTATAGCTATCTGGGAAGCCAACGCATTTTACACCCTGGCACATCCTTGTTGCTTACAGAAATATATTAATTATGCAGGAATAATAAATAAATAAATATATTTGACACACATCATCAATAAGCTTTTATTCTGGAAGAAATGTTAAAACCTGTGGCTGTTCTTTACCTCAGATTTAGAGGTACAGACAACCACATACGTGACCTGGGGTCCAGCTATAACTACGCAGCTAGCTTGGTCGCACCCGCCTATTACACGCTTAAGCCAATGTGGTGGACGATAATGGCGTTTATTACAGGGAAACACCGCGTTATATAGCTTTGGTTTACAACATCACATCCGTCTGCTAGCGTCATAAATCAAATGCTACTGGCTACCTAACTGTCCCTGTCTTTCCGTACATCGCGAGATCTTCCGAGCGCCGGGCCTTAACTACAACAAAACCTGTGTTAAGACTTTCATTTGGCCTCTGTAAAAGTAACTGCTGTTACTTTTATTTGAGAAAAGTTGCCACCCATTTCTATCACAATAGTTAGGTATTTTGTTATCTTTTTTGTTAATTTCTTAGTCTTTTTAATAGCAGTGTAATAAAATTTTCACCTGTTCCATGTTTACATTCCTGTGGGAAGGCAAGTCATTTGCATTCAGCAAATATTGTGAATAATTTACATAGAACATATTCTGATTTTCAGGAGTTTTTGTATTCCAGTGGAAGAACACACTTTTACCAAGCAATATGTTTGGGCTTTTTGTCACAGAAATAACAGATTATAGAATGTAGCTCTTTGCTACTGAAGAAAAAATACTAAATTTAAACTGCCTATATTGACAAAGAGTAACAATACATTAGAAATCAGACAAACCGTGGGCATCTGTGGGAAGGATGGCAATATAACACAGATGCCCTTAATGTCCTGTATCTAGGAAGAGTTGCAAGCTATCAATTAGAGAGAACGTGCATTGTATGCATTTGAAATAAAGTATTGAAATACAGTTTTAATGATAGCAACCACAAAAACACTTAGCATGTTCACTCAAACACAAATATTTAATCCGCTGAATTCTTTAAATCTCTTCTCTCCTTTGGGAATGAAATAACTGCAGGGCTCAATTTGTACTGGTAGCTTAATGATTAAAGGTAAAAAATTCTTTGCCAATGCATCTGATTTTTATATGCCTTGTTTTACTGCAAATCCTGTTTAAATAAACTCTGGTTTTAGTTGCTGGGAGTAATTGGATCAAATACTACACAATGGCAAATATTGTTAGCTGTGTTTTAGGGCTGATTATTGTAAGGGAATTGACAGTAAAGAAAAAAAAAAATAAAGAAAAATTTTAAAAGTAGGACTCCATTATGTGAAGGCATGCAAGCAAAAAGAAACTTGCCATCTGAGTGCAGCTTTCAACCTCTAAATGAACTTGATTATAATAAAAACAAAAGTGACTTTGTCACTTAGTTTGACCATTTGTTTTAGAATTGCCCACCTAGCTTGATATACAAGTCCTTTAAAACATTTAATACTGCACTGAATGGACACTTAGGAATTATGAAAATGTTTTGCAGACTGGAAATTCTAAGATATGATTTCTCTAGCCTATAGTAAGAATAAAAATATTTTTACCACGGTCATCTTCTGTAGTAAAATATTGATAAACATAGTTATTATGTACGTTTTTCTGTACAATAAATTCTGTATTTTATTTATCCTATTAAAAAGTATAAAGTAACTTTAAAATAAGACTACCAACATTCTGTGTGGAATACTGAACTGAAATACTGTAAGACCTACATGTTTCTCTGACACAAAACAACCATATAAATCTTCTCTATACAGCTGCAATTTAGTGAAATCTGCACTTTTCTGTTTTCCATTACTATATACAGTATAAATTCTTTCTGCTGGAAGACAGATTGTGACAAATTTGCAAACAGCATCTGTATTCATACTTTTGAAACACTAATTTATCCGGTAATAAAAACTTTGATTTCCCAAAAGGAGTGTCAGGCCTCAGAACTAATGCCTATTTTTGAGACTTAACTGAGTTTTCAGTGTTAGTCATTTTCTTATGAGTTACAGTACTCCTATGGAAAAATATACAACTTAACAGCAAGTACAGAGAGTTAAAAGGGTCACACAAAACATAAATCTGTATGCTTAGTTTATGTGTGTGTATAATTATATAAACAAAGTTGTGACTAGGTACATTTTCCATTGCAGGAAAAGCTTCTGTTAACAGCACTTCCCAAATCATTAACAGGGGATATCTGTGGAGTATTCCATATACATTCATCACTTAACTAGAAAACTATTTTTATATAATGGTGATGAAATTTAATCAGAAATCATACCTATGGTACTCCTAAAATACATTTAAAGTCTACTTGTATTTGTTATCTATAAATTTTAATACTAAACATTTTATAAACCCATGAATGCACATTTCACTATTATAAGCAGAAAAGTATTTAGAAAAGTATTTTAGATAAAACCTTGCAAGGTACTTATGTCTATCAGTTCATGGAGGCACGTTAGGAATAACAGCTATTCTCTAAACCAGGTCAATTTCTCCAAGGAAAATTATCATCCGGCTTCCACTTAGAAACATTATAACAGAAATTACTGCTAAATAAAAAAAAACAACAAACCAAAACAACAACAAAAAACCACACATACCAAGCCAACCAACCAAACAAAAACCCCACAAACAAAAAAAAAACAAAATAAAGCCACAGACACACACACACACAAATAAAAAACACGAAGAACCTTAACAAAGATTATGTTTCAATTGTGATAGCTACCCAATAGATGCAAATAAGGTGCATAACACCAAAAAGCCACAGAGCCATCTTTGGTGTGTAGGTGTTGACTTTACCCAAATCAGTCAAATGTTTCCTTAAATCAACACTATATCTTTCCCCATTTTCGATTTTTTAGGTTAGGAATATTCTCACAGAATCAATAACTCTTTTTTTTTTACTAAAATATATTGTGAGCAGTATACGTGACAAGATAATCATACAGAAAGGTTTGTGATGGCCTTAGTAACTTCCACTATTTTTAAGAAAGCAAACAATTGGATAAAGGATTATATTTTAGGACAATAGTAGCAGATGGCATGGAACTATGACCCGTTATGGAGAAAGTTTAAACATAGGTGCTGCGCAGAACTTTAGAAAATAAAAATGCAGGGACAAAGGTATCAGCCAATATTACAGAAGAAAACAGTCCAAGAAAATGGTGAGAGATACAGAGGTATAGTTTTCCTCTACTTTGAATGGCAACTCAAATAAATGCTTCCTTATCTCAAATCCTCTTCAGATTAGGGATTGATGGTTCTGGAACACAATAAAGCAAGTACATATGATACCCTTAATTGAACATTCAGCCTGTTGTCTACAAGATCAAATTTTGAATTTTGGATTTTCTTTCAAACTCTCCAATACATTATAAACACAAGGAAATACTACAGGTATCAGAATAAGTGTTTATAAGACCTGATGGTATAGGTACTGTGGGAACTTTATTTTCTGTATCTCACAGTCCTCAAATCCGTGATAACAAGGTTATTTCTTGTAGTAACTAAAAGAACTCTTACTGGTATCAAATATATAACATGGTTTCATGATGAGAATGAAATAATTATTATTACTGTAATTGTGTAATTTCTACCACTACACATATAAAAGTTTGAAAAACATATTTAACCGAACTCTATGGCTATGTACATCTACATGAATATTGATGTTCATGTATATATGTATATACTTAAATATATTATGTACCTGGCAGACAATCTGCCATAATTTCTTCACACAGAAACCTATGTCTGTAGCATGCTCTTTTTCAATAGGAGATATGGTAAATATGAGGTAGATACCTCCAAAAGCTTATTATCTACTATATCTGTATCAAATGGGTGATGTGTGTTTGAAGTCAATAATGTGAGTGTGTTACTTGATATCTTCATCAGCTAAAAGTCCAGGAGAGGACTCTCGTTCCTTCCACTGCTCCCTTTCAATACATGTACTTGATGTTTGTTTGATTTTCTCTATAAAAATATAAGAACTGAAAGAGGAGTAATGAACAGACTTAATTATAACATGGAGTCAAGACATGGAACTTGTGACATGTCACAAATTGAGACATGCTCAAGGATTCAGAGGTGTTCCCAGAAGCTGAAATTTAAACATAGGTTTAGACACTGAAATAACTTGCCTATTCATATATTCATGCCACTACTATAAATGTGGCCTATATGACTGTTTCTGAAATAGAAAAGAAACTTTAAAATATCAAAAATAAGGCTAATGAATCCATTTTGAGTGTAATTCATGTAAAGAAAATGCTTGGGAAGTAAAGTGAGTTATAAATTTTTTCAACTTGTGTTCTTTTATTCCTACCTCATGAATATTGTGGTTTTGCTTTTGTCGTGTGTTAGAAGCAGCAAAGGATGTCTTTCTTCTTTCTTTTCATTATTTCTTGTTATGCTGTATTTTTTAAATGCTTGACCTTTACCACTGAGACTATTCCAGTTTTGTATTTACATTTCTGTATTTTTTAAACAGGTGTCACATCCTTATATGTGCTAAAGTAAGCACAAACTCATGTTTTGTTTGAAGAGAGTAAAAAAAAAGAAAAAAAAAATCCTTTTAACTAATATACCTCCAGGGTATAGAAATCAGAGTTAAGGAAGCTTTTACCCATTGTATAAATACATAGTACCTCACAAACTGAAAGGATGTCAGTTAAGTTCTCATATGCCTCTAGTAACCATATTAAATTGAGAAAGGAAAAATGATCTTTATAGAAAATGTCTTTTTTTTTTTACCCTTGACTACAGCATATCTTGATGGAACTATGTTTAGACAAATGTATTCTGTGAATACAAATGTGATCATCTCTGAATGCAGAGGAGTGTGGTAAAAGGGAGTGCAGAATAGCTTACTATGCTGACATTGCTTAATGGTCATACATGTGTCCCCTCTGTGATCTTTGTGATCATTTTTGTCTCTGTTCCCATTGCATGATAGAGATGTATGAACATAGCAGCTCCTCAGCTATACAGCTAGCTCCTCAGTAAAATAGAAATGTGGCTGGCCATACTCAGATGAGTGGTAAAAAAATTGTAAAGCTCTGGACAATGTTGGTCACTGAGAATCACAGCAGATGTGTGTAACAGGAATTACCTTTCCTAATCCCTCCAGTATGAAAACAGATGTTTGTTTTTCAAGTTTGATTCAGGAGGAGTGATCGTATCTTTTCAATATCACTTAAAAGTTTTGTTATGATGTACATAAGGTTTCACTTGACTCATAAATTCTGGTCAATCATATTGTAAACAGTTTTAAAACTGAGATAACAGAAGTCTTTTTTAATGAAATACTTTATAAGATTTTAAAATTCAAACAGCTATCTCAGCTACTTGAATAGTGAAGATCTAAAACCTGTATCCATGCTGCTTTTTTAATTAAAATTTTACCCAAAGGAAAACAGTATTCAACAGTATGCCAGTTTCCTCTCTCCAGAAATTGTATAGTGAATTGTTTGCACATACCATAAGGTGCCCCAGTGTCTTGGGTTTTCATATGGTAGCTGACTGATTTCTTTTTCCTGCTGTTACGCTTTTGACCTGATTTAATTGATATTAGCAATAGCATTCATACTGTACAGATTACCTAAACAGGTAGTAAAAATATAAATGTGAAGGGCAAAATTATCATGTTCATTCACTTGCAGACAGTGTGTCATTGGTATAATGTCACTCAGGCAGAAAACTCACTGGATTCTAAAATAAAAAAGTAATTTCTGGGAACTCTAAAACTTTGTTTTTTGTATGTGCTAAATTTAGTTCAAGATCGGCGATTGTTATCCAAACACAAAATGCAGTTCTAAATTTGAGAGGAAGATTGAAAACCTCTTTTTTTAAGTCTCCGTAAGACATAAATCTTTTGTCTTATAATGTCCACAGAATCTTGATTTTAAGGTACATAAAGAAATTACCATGAATACTATCACAAAATGAGATTTTGTTTAAAAACAAGCTCATTGCACATATGACTATTAAAAAATTCTATTCATGGTAAAGGAATCAAAATTTGAAGCTGTTCCTGAAGGTATTATGAATGGCATGATCTTGGCCAAATCTCAGTCTGTCATTTTTATTTTACTGGTACACATTCCTTTCTTCAAATATTTTTTAAATTCTCTTGATATGTTTTTCTCTCTAGTCTGTTTTCCCAGCATAAATAATAAAAAAAAGTTCTATTAAAGACACTTCTAGAATGATAACTGAGTTCGTAGGGAGAGAATGAATATGGGACCTGAAATAAAAATGCAATAAAAAGAGAGAAAAAAAAAGTAGATATGAACAATTAGCACATGAGGAAAGCAAGTGAGACAAGAAAAAGAAAAAAAAACAAGAG
>VWZY01004902.1:0-15915 GCA_013399075.1 Chloroceryle aenea | reverse complement strand
TTCTGTGATTCTGTGAACTGGGGTACCAAAAAAAGGAATTAAAATCAAGAGCACAAAGTACAGGCTTATGCCCTTAGGGACCAAAAATAAGAATTTCTACCTTTAGGTAGAAAATTCAGAGTCACAAATAATGAAAAGTAAAAGGATCTCTGTGTCTTACATAGTGGGTCAAAGACTGCAAGCCACTAATGTGATATAGCTGCCAAAAAAGCTAATGCAAAGCTTGTCTTTCTTCAGGAGATGTAGAGATACTGCTATTGTCTGCAGCCCTCCTGAGAGCTCAGTTAGAGCATTGTTGTCATCCACAATTAAGACAGACCAATTTTAACTGAAAGAATAAAGAAGAAAGACCAATACAGTGATGTTACGAATGGAGAACCTGCCCTAAGTTTGGCTTAGGAAAATAAAACCTAAATGTAAAATGTTACTTGGCCTAAATATATTAGCACCTACATTACAGAAAGATAAAAGTACTAAGTAGGTTAAAGGTGGGTAATGAACAAACAGTTATTTACAGGCTTTGAGGGCTGAAAATTACAAGATGAGTATGTAGTGATCAGATTTTGGAATAATAGAATTTAGAGGCAGGACAATGGAGTTTTCTTTCTTAAAATTGAGTTGCTCAGTTTATGAAAGGAGCTATTCAATTACCTCTTGAAGATATCAAGAAATTGGATATGGTGACCCAGGAGCTTCTTTCTAGACTGTGCTCTCTGAGAAGCTAGTTGCTACAAAACAAAGGCTACATAAAATGGGTCTTACCGATGAATATTAGTTATTTTACCTCACTTTTGCATATTTAATGTTTTTTGGAAGTTATTTGGGCCCAAATCCAATTAAGGGGTTTGGATTTCTTATCATATTAATACACTAACCTTATTGCATTCAACAATTCATTTATTTGGAAATGCAGGAACTTAAACAGGATCTTGAATTTCAAATGGCAACTCCGTCACAGACAGTGAAGGGAAGGGGCAAGAATATGGGGACGATGATCACATTATGTTGTCTGAAATAAGTCTGTATCAGCTTTAGAAAGTTCTAAGCCAGAAAATTTGACCTCCACTATATGAAAAAACAAACAAACAAACAAAATTACTTTATTACCCAAAATATTAACCCCAATAACAAACACTGAACTTAACTATAGCATGTGTTTGGCTATCACATAAATTATAGGAGTGCATCCAGTCTTGACTTGAAAGCATCAAGAAATGGTGAATTCATCAATTCTACTGGTAGTTTGTTCCAGTGATTAATCATGCCTAGTGTAAAAAGTGTGTCGTGCATTTCTAATTGGAATTTGTCTGCGAGATTAAAGAGACATTTTATGTCTGGTATTTCCTCTTAGCAGAGGTTTATGTATTCTGCAATGAAGCCAATGTTTAAACGCTGTCTATATGGCACTCTGGCATCATCCCAGCTCCTTATCAGAGTGAGACTAAGGCATATGTCATTCCTCTCCCAACACTCTCACTCTGACTTCTTTGTAAACAAAATCCTGGCTTCCAAACTGCATAGAAACTTTGATTCCCTGAGTCTGAACTACGAGAAAATCTGAACTCTGTGGCCTCTTCTTCTCCCAGCAGCTAAATTAAATGCAAACACAGTCTTTTTTATTCATCAGAGAAACAACATTTACCTTAAAATCATAGAAACTTTCTGGTTGGAAGAGACTTCCAAGACCATCAAGTCCAACTGTTAATTCAGCACTGACAGGTCACCAGAAACCCATGTCCCTAAGCTCCACATGTACACATATTAAACACCTCCAGTGATGGTGACTCCGACACCTCCCTGGGCAGGCTATTCCAGTGCTCTACAACACTTTCTGTGAATAATTTTTCCTAACATGTAATCTAAACTCCCCCCGGAGCCGCAAGGTCTCTTCTCAGTCTCCTTTTCACCAGGCTAAACAATTCCCATTTCTTCAGGTGCGCCTCACAACACTTGCTCTCTAGACACTTCACCAGCTTTGTTGCCCTTCTTTGGACATGCTCCAGCATCTAAATTTCCTTCTTGTAGTGAGGGGCCCAAAAGTGAGCTCAGTAATTGTGGTACAGGCTCAGCAGTGACAGGTAGAGGGGTATGATCCCTGCCTTAGTCTTGCTGGCCACACTATTCCTCATACAGGCCAGGATGGTGTTGGCCTTCTTGGTCACCCAGGCACGCTGCTGGCTCATATCAAGCCAGTTGTTGACCAAATACTTCCATGTCCTTTTCTAATGGGCAGCTTACCAGCCGCTCTTTTNTCAAGTCCAACTGTTAATTCAGCACTGACAGGTCACCAGAAACCCATGTCCCTAAGCTCCACATGTACACATATTAAACACCTCCAGTGATGGTGACTCCGACACCTCCCTGGGCAGGCTATTCCAGTGCTCTACAACACTTTCTGTGAATAATTTTTCCTAACATCTAATCTAAACTCCCCCCGGAGCCGCAGGGTCTCTTCTCAGTCTCCTTTTCACCAGGCTAAACAATTCCCATTTCTTCAGGTGCGCCTCACAACACTTGTTCTCTAGACACTTCACCAGCTTTGTTGCCCTTCTTTGGACATGCTCCAGCATCTAAATTTCCTTCTTGTAGTGAGGGGCCCAAAAGTGAGCTCAGTAATTGTGGTACAGGCTCAGCAGTGACAGGTAGAGGGGTATGATCCCTGCCTTAGTCTTGCTGGCCACACTATTCCTCATACAGGCCAGGATGGTGTTGGCCTTCTTGGTCACCCAGGCACGCTGCTGGCTCATATCAAGCCAGTTGTTGACCAAATACTTCCATGTCCTTTTCTAATGGGCAGCTTACCAGCCGCTCTTTTCCCAAGCCTGCAGCATTGCATGGGGTGCTGTGACCCAAGCGTAGGACCCAGCACTTGGCCTTTGTCAATGGATGTTGTGAATACTACAAGTTTTACACATGCTCAAATGAAAACCAGATATGATAATATTAGACTAAAGTTACCAAATACACAGAGACCACACAATTCTCAGGAAATATTGAAGCCTGGGAATATATTCAGGAAACATACCAGTCATGGTTAGTTTATTCCTGTAATCTTTCCTGGGCTTTTTTGTGCATGTGTTCCTTTAAATAACATCTTGTGTAAAAAAAGCCTTTGTTATGGATGAAAAGGCTTGTGCATCATAAGACATTATCAACAGACCTTGAGAAATTAAAATGTGATGCAGTTCAATAGAGCACTTAAATGTATGATGAGTTTGATTTCATTGAACCTTCAGTTTATGCTTAACTGCTTTGTGGAATAGGAAAGGGAAAAACTGTTCAACTTTTCTAAGGAAGCAGAATCTGTGTTTATACAACACAACAAACCTCTGTACTGAAAGGCTGAGAAAATATATCTCATGTGCAAGGAATTGCATCCATTAAGGATGCTAAATTCAAACTTCTATTTGACAGAATAAATGAGGACAGCATTGAAATGAGACCATTTTGTTTTAGTAACATCAGCTGGAAGTGATAACATATGACTGTATATTCCAGGTTTTATCTGTGTTCAGCCCATGTTACAAAACTTCTATCCTGTTGGACCAAAGAGATACATCTTTAAAGATATGCTAAGGATGTAGATCATCTTACAATAGCCCCCTGGGAATGCCTGGCTCATTAACTTCCTCTGCACTGAGCAGTAATGTGGCACTAATCTTACCAGGGAAACAAACTGCCAATTCTTAAAGTCACATCCTTGCCAGTAAAGCACTTTTCTTGTACTGCCTGAGTTGGCATTTTACCAGCTAGACATTAAGACAAGCAAGGAAATGGTCATGAATGTTAGTCTGGGTTTCAGAACTTTCTTGATGTCCTCATAAAATCCCTTATACTTCACATCAGTTATCAGGTACTAGTACCATTTGGACACATTCAGAATGAGCAGGTATGACAGTCTCATGACTGGCTCTTAGAGGTTATGTTTATGCTGCAAAGTAAGTCAAACAATGATAAAATGTTGAGACAACTGAACTGATTCCTTAAAGTTGTGCTGGTTTGAAATTAGCAAATGCAAAATATGGATGTCTGCATGGCCTTGATTAATTCATTAGACATATGTGCCTGGCCACCCTAAAATATCCAAGTAATTTTCAAAAGCAAATATGAACAGGGCTTCTGGAAAGCTCACGTTCTAGTGAATGCACTCCAAGGCATTTCAGAAGACATGAGATGTTGATGTTTGTGTATGAATTTTGTCTAAGGCATTTCCTTCAAGGAAGGCTGAATGGCTATCTAGGATTCATAGATTAAATTAACCTGAGTTTTAGTGTCACTTTAGGCACTGTGGTTGCTGCATCAGATCTCCATCTGTCTCTTCAAAAGGACACAGGTCTTCTGTAGGTCCTGTGTCAGCCACTGGTAACCCTTGGTCCTCTTGAATACTGCTAAATGCCTTGATGTGAGCAACTGCAGATCTCCTAAGATCTCCACTGGCTACTACAGAAGCTTGTAGCCTGCCTAAGGTATTGACATCTACATGTTAGCATCTCAAGTCATGTGTTTCATAGCACACCTTGATTACCTGAAGACATACATCTAGTGTCACTGAGATAACTGGGCTGTTTGACCTGGCCTGAAGCTGAGGCAGCTCCCACTGGCACTTTGTCATGTCTGCCAGCCCTTCAGGATATCTCAGAAAAACTAGGGCTCTCAAGTGGCCGTGGATTCCCATTGCAATTTAATCTTCTTTTTAATTTTCATTTGAATTCCTCATTGATCTCTTTGCCTGCTTCCTATCATCCTCCCCATTAAGACAGTTTGCTGCTGTGCATCTGATGATTGACTAATAGCTTGCTGCAAGCTTGTAATATTTATGTTAGTCCTTCCATGATGCCCTGTCTTCCTCCTCTCTCTAAGTATGAAAGGTTTCTTTCCAAAGTTCACTTGACTCATGTTGCTGCTTTTGCTCTTTTTAAATAAATATCATTTCATGCCTATGTTTCTCAAACATCATCTTTCTCCTTTATTAGTCAGAATCAAATAGCAGTAAAAATAAATAATGAATTGTAGATACCATAACTGATATTTTAAAGTGCTATTTCACTTCTGTGGTGTCCTGCTCACTATTTCATTTCACAGGAACTTCCAAGGTCATTGCTCCTTAGATGGGCAGCTGCAGCAAGTTGTCAGCATTCTGAATCCTCCCGAGGAGATGCAGATCTTGATGTTACTGATTTCCTCTTCACTGTTACATTTGCTATAAAAGTCCACATACTTATTCCTTCTAAACAGCTCTGCAGTTTTATTTTGCATCTGAGTATTGCTATATAGAGTATTCTACCAAAGGATTGCAATATATGGTATGCATGCATTCATATTAACTATTGATTAAAGACATGTTAGATCACAGAATTATTGTGATGGTTTGTTGATTATCTTCTCAGGCCTTATAACCTGCTGTAGGAATTGTAATTAGGTGACAGTCCCGATATCCTGGTGTTTGCAACAAAGAAGAGGAGGTGTTAAGTGTTGCTTAGGCAATTGAAACATCTGGCTCGTATGTGTATCCCTGCACTGAAGACATCTAGAGACAGATGCCCACGTGTAGGCATCTCTCACCATTGGGGACATCCTGGGGTACGTGAGGTATCTGTACAAGGCTGAAGCATCAGCTAGAAGTGGAAGCAACACCTTCTGGAATGTCAGGTGGTAATAATACATGCTTATACTTTGTCAGCTGATTCAAGACACTGCATTTAGAAAAGTAACTCATTTGCCTAAATATAGAGTTACCTCAGATATCCCAGAATATTCAAGACATCCACGTGGAGACACTATATCATTCTGCCAGATAGGAAATTCCAGGAAATCTCACGAGACATAAAATGCTTCTACTTAGGCGAGTCAAGCCCTAGGTCTCTGAATTGATTCCCACCCTAAATGTCAGATTTGTCTATATTAGTACGCTGATAATGTTCATAAATATATCACCATGCTTTAAGATAATATTTAGATCTTAGTTAATTAAACCCAGCTTTTTAATCAAGAAATTTCCTCATTTCCTCTTTATGAATGTTAATATGATTTTGCAAATCATTCATTTTTATCAATGTCATGCCAGTGCTGAGGCTTTTAAAAAGGCTTCTTGCCAAAATAGTTTAGGCATATGGAATAGTGTACCCTATGATAAGATTCACATACAGAGCTATTCCATTAAGAATTATTTTCTGCAAAGATTTTAAGCCTGCAGGCTGCACTTACAGATAAAACAGAATCTTGGAACTGAGTAGCATCTAATCTGAAGTATCCTTTTATTCTGTTCTAATAGTGGTGTTTTAAAAGATTTCTGATTTTTATGGAATCTTTGTGAACAAATACTTATAAATGCTGAAGCTTTTTAAATAAATAGTTTTTTTTCCCTTAAATTCCACAACCACAACCACAACCACAAAAAAAAAAAAATGTTCTAATTAAAATGGTGTATCCAGATGGAAAACCCTGCAAAATGCTGTTGATCTGAGCAAAAGTTTGAACAAAAGACCAGCTTTGATAAAGTTCTTATTCATTCAACTTTTTACTAATTTGTATTGCCATGTTTTCTTCCTTAGAAACATGAAGTATAGGACATTTTGCCCCAGAAGGGAATACAAGGACAGGTGGTCTCCATCAAGGGTTTTTTGGCTATCTGCACAAAGCCTTCAGATTCACAATATGTTGTACCTGTGCTTATTGAACTTCTGACAGCTACAATAGTGGAACATAACTGGGTGATCTAAGTCTGAATGGGTTGTATGACACTTGTTAGACAATATATTATTCAAATGATGTGCTTTCTGAGCAGTCTTAAAAGCTGTCAGTGGACTCAGGTATCAGAGGAATTAAACAACACATGCTTTGCTCAGTTCTCTGCTGTGCTAAAGCATCCTACTTAGCTGATGTAGCCTTAATGCTTTGCAAGTTAACTTACTTAGAGATAGTATGAAAGCCTGTATTTTGTAGCCACACCTATCTAGGAGCAAATAACTCTTAACAGCCAGCCTTCCAGATAATATGCAAATTAATCTAGCAAGCACTGAAAGCAGCATGTTTTGGTTTTCTACGTCTTTCTAGGTGAAATAATTTTTGTTTTGACTTTCCAAACTAATATGAGACTAATAATTAGACCAAACATTTCAGAACTTGAGCAGTCTTTCATCTATCAAAATACCACGTTCCTTAATAAAGTGAAAGATTAAAAATATTTTAGTAAACTGGAGTTGAAAAAGATGATGTGTGAGCAATTGAAGGGAATTTACTGGTGCAAGAGAGATATAGAAAATAATAACAATCTTAAAGCTGGACTCATGTTTTTAAATTAGTGCATTCATTCTAAAATAAAGTGCCTTTAAAGGATAAGACGTGTTTTATACTGGGTAAATACACCTGCTCAGCAAATCATGTCCTTACGGCAGGGAGATGGAAGTCTATGTAAAAGCTGCTCAATATTTGAGGAATCATGCAGAAATGGTTATTATGAATGTAGAATATTTCTAAACCTTGTTAAGTAAATTATTTCACTCACAGAGAGACAAAAATAATAATCACAATTTCATTCTCTGACTTCCCATGAAATATTGCATACAGGATCTTATGGTTTTAGTACCATTTCTGCATGAGATAATTTAGTTGAGATTAATACCTGTATTTTAGTCTTTCAATGCTTTCAGCTTGTGAAAGATTTCTGATCATAAAGAGCACACTGTGCTTTTGAAGTTGTTAAAATGGTCATTCTCCCTAATGTAAATTCTGTTCTTTCTACTTGTCTAACTTCATTTGAAGGTGTTACATCCTCTTCAGAATCTTCCATTGTAATGAAACATTTATAACCATGAGAAATATTCTCTATTTGTAGGTATTAGAGACGGTGATCAAATCACTGCTTAACTCCTTTGAAATTAGACAATAGAAAAGCTTTTGTTTCTTCCAAAGAGACATCTATAGTATTCAGGAGGCTATATAGGTGGGGTTTTTTTTCTGCTGTGATGTATATGCTTTAAAGTTCCTTTAATGCTTTTGTTTAAGAAAGAGCTTCTTCAATTTTAGTTTTAAACCTGAGATGCAAGCAAATGAAAATGTAATCTCTACTATGAGCCTTCATTGTGATAGCTAATGTAGCTGTCTACATGCCTTCTCTTACTTTGGAGTAGGAACTAAGTAGGAGGATGTGTGCATACTAAGCTACCTCACTTATATTCTGGGTTGCTGTAGATTAAAGGTTTCTGTAAGGCCAGTGACTGTGGAGTAGTTGCTGAAGTACAGATTCCTCAGCTAATAACCTGTTCATCTGCCTGTACATCACTGGACAGTGCTGTAAGTCTCTAATAAAAGCACTGGGCTTTAACTGAACCCCTCACAGTAGAAATGCTTACCTCATCTAAGAGCTATTCCATGTGTAATGCTCAATCAGTGGTAAAAGGAAAGTAAAGCAAAAATTACTGGGCAGCGTCCTCATCCTGCAGCATGCTGCTCTCTGCAGCAAATCTGCATGACAGTACTTTTTCTCTTCTTGCAGACTGCTGATAATGCAGGAACAAGGAAATGTCAATTAGCACTTCCACTGGGATCAGAAAATTCCATATAGATGGATCCTTACTGCCTCTGTGTACATATCATTGTTTATATGCAGTTTCTACCAGCATATTTGCAGTAGCAAAATAAAAGGATTTTTTTTCCTTCTAAAAAGAAGCGATGCCAGGAAGTGGTAGGGAGAATAAGGTAAACTATGACAAGACAACAAAGTCTTTACACAGACCTTCCAGAATATGCTGAAGTTCTGATTAAGAGAAACACTTTAAGCTTTACTTAATTCCTGCCTAGACATAAAGGGGCCTTATCAGGAGCCATAAGTACACCCAGAAGGCTAATACATACACTCTGCTGAATAGATTGCCATTAAAACTTATAGAGAAGCTTGATAGCTTTATAAAAGGTAGACTTGGAGGGAATGTTTGGTCTGCTATCTTTTAGATACTTCTGTCTGAATTCCCATCTCTTTTGTACAGCAGTCAGCAAAAGAGCAGTGTTAACTCTTCTCTCCACATAGATGTACTGTAGTACACAGTACTTCCCCATGTTTAGATGAGGTACCGATACAAGCATCACACACACTGTCCTGGAGATCTGTCATGCTCACCTTCCTCCTGGCTTGATTCATCCAAGCAGCTAGGCAATGCCAAGATGGTATCAGTGGACAACACGGGCTAATAAACTTTTATTGTTTGTCATCAGTTTAGAACTGAGCTGCAGACCAGCCTCAGGAATGTGAAAAATTGTAAGCAATGCAGAAAGACTGGCAGGGCAGGGGTTAAAATAATACATTAAATACAGTACACAGTAATACAGAGATATCCATACATTTGAAAAGCACAGACATCAAATGCTTCAAGTATAACTATGAATACAGATATAAAAATTGAGAAAGGATGGGTTAAAGCAAATGCAGAATATTAATTTTGGCAGTAAATCTTCAGGATCAGTCTCCTGGGAGAGAAGTGTTGTATATCTTTCTGTATGGGTCATTTATATCAAATCCAGATGACAGTGACAGCAGAATGATTTTTTTTTTTTTTGCTGTGCCATCTTGAGGACACTAGGGGAGAACATCCTGACAGATACAACTGCAATTTTTGAAAAACTGTTACCTCCTTGTCAGTTCAGTTTCTACCCTACTTGTAGCCGTTCACCTTCTGTCTTCTCTTACCCATTATGCACTAGAATCACACCTAACCTCCTTATTTTAAAAAACAAAGATATGCCTTATAAGTAAAGTAGTTTTCTCCATCATCACCTTTGACTGCTTTTTACTCTTTTCTCCTGTCCTGTGCAACTTGGAGGTAGAACAGAAGATTCAGGAAAGCCCCATGTGAACCTAACTCTGCTTTTAAAAGATTCTGTGCAAGTTTTACCCAGGAGTTTGAAGGGAGCAAAGTTAAGCTTTATTAGTTCTTCTGAAATCCATAGATGCACTAGGCTCTTACAACTGTGGAGAAGTCAGCTTTCCAGCCAACTGTGGTAGAGTATATTTCCTCATATATCAGAACAGAGTGGCTTTTTGAATATTACTAAAGGGGCCTATTAACAGCCACACATGGCAGCTGCCACAGTTCAGGTACACTAAGGGCTGCCAAGTCAAGTCACACAAGCAAACCAAGTGGAGAAACAGGAAGTCTCCTGCAGAAGAGTTAAGACAAATCTGCCAGGATGGAAATGCAAGGCCAAACATCAGTTAACAAAAGTCAGCCCTGACACTAAACATATTTATGATGACTCAAAGATCTTTCTCTACCTCTACAATAAGCTTTCCATGTTTTCTCCATAGGATTCTTCATCTTGGACCTAACTCACTGCAAATGCTTATGACATTAATTCCTCCTCTCCTTTTATAACACGGGAGTAAATTGTTTTATAAAATCCAAACCATTCCTTCTTCAAATATATTTTGAAGGCTTGATATTACCACAATGATCAGAAGACATAGTGAATTGCTAATGTTACACAGATGACAGCTGGAATTATTTCTTTTCCTCCATCTTAATCTTCCTCTGACATCTCCAAGAAGATAAAAAGCCCCAAACTTACCTTCCAAACTGCTAACTAAGCTATGTCCTTTCCTCGAGCATAATTATTCATTTGAATGTTTAAGTTCCATCCTGCTCAAAGGCCTTGAAGCAATGGTCAGTCCTGTTTATCTCAACATTGTCTATCAGAAAAAGTTACTTCAGTTGCAGAAATATTTGCGGTTGTCAGCATCACCCTGCAACCCAATAAAATAGAAAATTGTTCAACCAGAGATGAGCCAGAGAAGTTATCCTGCTCTGCTTTAGGCCTGTGCACTCTTTTTCCACTTGACATCCACAGGCTCTACCAAGCATTTCCAGAAATGCTTAAGAAAAGAAACAAAAGAAGTAAGAAGTGGGGAATAAAAAGACCTCCTATCTTATGTTATCCTTATACAATCACTTTTCAGGCAGTCTTTCCTAATGCACTGCACTCCCCAGTCTGCTAAGATATTGAAATGGGAATTTGAAGACCAAAAAAAACTCATTCCAAGTATCTCAACAAAAAGAATTTTTTGAGACTCTGCTGGCATGTGCAAATTATAGAATAAGAGCTGGATATTTGGCAGTCTTCTGCTGACTGTAATTTGCTGCATTTGACTAGTCTGCTGTTCACTTCACCACAACCCATGGGATGCCTCTGGCTAAAACATAGCTTGTAACCTGGATTTCTATTTTATTAACCTTCTCCTTTATCTAATGACAGTCTGTCATGTTCTGGGATGCCAGAACAATGTTTGCCTGATAAGATGTCTCCTGGGAAAACAGACAGTTATAAGGAATAAAATCATACAAAAACAGCGAGCTTCAGCAAAAACTGCTGCTCTGTGAACCTACCTTAATTAACATGTGCTCTACCCTTGCTGCATTTGTACTACCACAAATGTCATAATTTTCAGTTTGTTAAGGATGCCTGTGAAGATCGAAGAGTTTTTCTGGAAACCTGATCTCTTGTGTGTCTTCCACGTTGGTGAAAAAAAAAAACAAAACCAGTGTTCTTGGGGGAGGAGGAAAAGTTAGCAAAGAGAAACTTTATTATGAAACTACAGCTCATGTGGATATATTATAGGGTAATATTCAAGTACCATAATCCTGCTTTGAGCAATCTGTCTTCATTGTGCATATTTAATATGCATGGAGACAGCAATAGCTTTAATATTATTTCTCCCTTCACCATGAAGGTTCAATGAGTCCAAGTATTACATCCTGCACTAGGGTCACAACAACCCTATGCAACACTACAGATTTGGGGAAGAGGGGCTAGAGATGTCATTGCTCTCTACAACTCCCTGGAAGGAAGTTGGAGCAAGGCATGGGAGGATCTCTTTTCCCATGTAGCAAGTGATAGGACAAGAGGAAATGGCCTCAAGTTGAACCAGGGGAGGTTTAGGCTGGACGTTAGGAAGAACATCTTCACTGGAAGGGTTGTTATGGCCTGGAACATGCTGCTCAGGGAAGTGGTTGACTCACCATCCCTGGCAGGATTTAAAAGACATGTAGATGTGCTGCTTGGTAGTATTACATTTATGGTCTTTTCCAACCAAAATGATCCTATGATTCTATGACTTTTTTGTTTGGATTTCTTCATTTCATTTCATTTCCCTGCATGAACTCTTTTACATTTCTTCCTAGCACTGAAGGACAACTATTCATCTGGCATGTTCTTTTTATGTCTTCTCAGCCACAACTGTTCTTCTTCCTGACAGAATTTCCTGACCAAGAAATAAGCTTTTTGAGGACAGCAGTTCAATACACAGGTATGAAATAAAGTATAAATATCACGTACTTCAAGTTAGATATGCTCCATTTCAATGATTACGCCAAATTTTGATTTCCAACTGGCATATAAATCAGTGTCTCATCTTATTTGTGAAGTCTGCGTGCCTGAGAGTTTAACATGAACCATTCACTGGTCTGGAAGAATAGCCTTATGGAAGAATACCCAGCGAAGATTTTATTTCGTGACTATATGACCATTGTAATAGTCAGAGTTTCCTGTTGATTAAAGTATGAAAATCTCCTATGTCCTTCTTGCCTTCTTGTAACCCTGTGGTTTCCAAGGAGTTCACAGCAACAAGTCCATGTTTTCTAAGCTATGTTATGTCAGAATACCCAAGAAATTACTTATCTTTTCTCCTTTTTTAATATGCTCTTTTAGTAGGAATCTCAGATGACAAATAAATTTATCCTCTTCATTGTATAATCACAAATTCTGACTCCAAAGCTCTAACATCAAATATTGGCTGTTTTTTTACCATTGTGACAAACAGCCCTCTGTAGTAGCCCAGATCATACATCATTCGCCCAGAGATGAAAAGCATGTCCCTTTTTAATGAAAATCCACAGCCACTGGATTGGCAGATAATTGCATACAACTAATGTTGTCTAGTACTAATGAGTGCTGTGCAAAAGATATCCTTCAGCAGAAGGAGCCCATAACAAGGCCCTTGTCATCTGTCATGATGTGTTAAGCAGTCTATATGTGTGATTTGTCAAACCTCATCAAAAAACTAAGCATAATGTTTCCAGTAAGAAGTTTCCTCAACAGTTCATGAGAAATACTGAAGGTGACGTAGGTTTTTTTTTCACCCTTTGAATTCTACAACCTTTCTGTTATGTCCGGGATTACATTATTTGTTGTTTACAGGACTTTGTGGTGGTGTTTTGCTTTCTTTTGTTTTTAATGAAACAAAATATTAATCCAGGAACAGATTGTAAAATAAGATTAAAACCAATTTAGTTTCATATCATCTTCTTTCTCCTTTTTCTACCCACCTGGCCATGTTCAGTATGATTGGCATGTTCTTACTGCAAGGTCTTTATTTATATATGTGCTCAGTGTTCAGTCGACTATGTATGTATAGATAAGACATCTTTAATTAAGCATAGCCAGATAACAACACAATGCCATGTCAGTCAGAAATCTTCCAGGTGGATGGACCAAGTGGTGTTAGCTCTAACCCAAGAGTACCACTCCCTTGGAGGCACATTGATTAGATTTTACAGCTCATGACTTAAAATCAAGAGAAATATAATGTTCAAGTAATCTGTTTGCAGCTTAATTTCTCTACATAATTAATTGTTCTTCCCCAAGAAGAGTAGACTGTTCTTGCCACATATTTTTTCACTGCTATTAAACTATTTATTGAGGTAGCTTGCATGGGAAGCTCAGCTAATTGTAAACAGCTGAATACTAATGTGACTTTGATAGAAGTAAGGCTTAGTGACAAGAGTGTTGGCATTTTTTAACTGGGACTAAACTCTATTATCCTTTTTTAATTCAGAGGATAAATTAAATGTCAATCTGGATGCCCACATCTGTTACAACCGCCTATATTTAATAAAGGCAGCTAAGAACAGCAGTCAGAAAAGAACATTATGCTTCTCCAGACTTGTCTTTGGAATTACTGTCTCTGTAATTACTTAGAAATGTTTGCTACACTTAGGATACACATCTTAGTCTCATAGCATATGG
The DNA here is from genome assembly GCA_013399075.1 of Chloroceryle aenea. Lineage (NCBI taxonomy): Eukaryota > Metazoa > Chordata > Aves > Coraciiformes > Cerylidae > Chloroceryle > Chloroceryle aenea. The sequence goes on along the minus strand of VWZY01004902.1, from coordinate 1,902 downwards.
TGAGGCATCTCTGCCTACCTATGGCCTCATGATACAGAAATCACTTATATTATCTTGAGACATGGAAATTGGCTGTGGTCTGTGGAAAAAAAAACAATTTCCATCACCTGAGAAAATTGCCAGGTGAAGGAGGGACATCCAATGGCAGGTCCAGGAGATCTGTCACCAGCATGTCTGGGTATCTACCTGCCACTAGGTGTCTAGATGTCTACCTGCCACTGAGCAAAGCCCAGCAGCAAACTATTTACTTAAGACATTCTCATTTCAATTTTCAAATCCTACTAAGTGTGAAATAGTGTTGGGTTTGCAACCTAACGGAGGTGTCAGACTGCTAATGTTTGTACTTAGATGTAACACAAGATTGAAAATAGAGCTCTAATAGACAGATTCCACTGTGCTGTCTCAGGCAACTTGGGCACCAGTTATCCAGAAAAATAAAATAAAATTCAGCTTTCAGCACCCTTAGCTGTGCAAATAGACTGAAAAACACAATGATAGTCTCTGGACTTTGCACAGAACTTTTTCCTCTAGTATCCTCGTAGGTAGGTAGAAGAGGAAAATAATGTATGGGCAGGAAACAAAGTGATGTTACTGGACAGTTCTGACACATTTTTACGTTTCAGCTTTGAATGGAAATATCTTAATATTCCTCCTAAATAGAAAATAAGTGAATAGGCAAATATCAGGACACTTTCCTCTTTCTGATGGGTTTTTTGCTTGTTTGCCGTTTTGGTGTGGTTTGGTTCAGTGTTGGTTAGTTGCTTGTTGGTTTGGTTTATGGTTTTTTTTAAGGAAAAGGAAACTACACTGTATTTCCTCAAAAGAAAAAAAAGCAAAAGTAGAAATTAGGAAAAATCCATGAATTTGAAAGGACAACGCTGAAGCCACATGCTCTAATCAGTCCTAGAGCAATGCTAATTCAGATAAGTAATGACTAGAAAGCCTTTTACTTCTCATCACAAAAACCACTCAGTCAGTCTAGACTGGATAGAATTGCAGAAAGCCAAGGGCATGCATCTTCATTAAAAAATACAACCTTAGTATAAATCTGTACATTTGTTAATAAGGCCTCAAGACAGTTGAACACGAGCAGACACTGCTGAATAGGGTCAGACCCAAGCACATTCTTATGATTGTGTGCTTGCAGCATTTTGTTCTGTTGGGATCTACTCACACAGCCTTCATTATAAACCTGTGTTTCAGAGATGAAGCTCAAAACACAGAGGCTCAAAACAAAAGTATTTGCAAAGGTGAAGTGGAAAAAAAAAAATTAATGTACATTCGGTTTTATTTTTGGCTGCTCTACCCCCAGGTTTGGTCATCTGTTTGGAGAATTATTAGGTATTGTGTCTTCTGCACTGCTCTAGCCTCAGCCCAATGATTTCTAACTTATTTCTGTTTTCAGATTTAAGAGCAAAAGTGCCAACCAAAGTCCCTTTCTTAATTACAATGATGACCAGCAGCCAGAAAGGCGCCCTTGCCCAAAGGCATTGAGTGGTACTCTGGGCTGCCCTGGGCAAAGCCTTGCCAGCAGCTGGAGGGAGGTGACCCTTCCCCTCTGCTCAGCACTGATGAGGCCATGCCTGCAGTGATGTGCTCAGCTCTGGGCTCCCCAGGACCAGAGAGACATGGGCATACTGGGGGGAGCCCCAGTGCCCCTCCCCTGCGCCACACCCCAGAGCGGTTGCCGGGGTTACAGTGCCAGGCTGCTGTGTTGACCCAACGCTGGCCCGGCAACGGCCCAGTGCCCGTTGAGACAGCACTGTGTCAACAGGCACTGGCATTGGGGAGAGCGAAGGACTGTTCCAAGCCTCACCAGTGTGTCTTGAAGTGAGCTTTTTAGATGTGTCAGGATGGGTCAGCTGAACTGCTGCCACCCCTCCAGGTGAGCTCCTCCCGTGG
>VWZY01004899.1:1977-21063 GCA_013399075.1 Chloroceryle aenea | reverse complement strand
TATATATATATAGTCTGCATGTGTGTGTGTATAGCAACACCACAAATCCAGGAGATTATTATTGTTATATGTGGTCTCTGTGTGACCTGTCAAGATTCCAACTGAAATCACTGGTAGCTTTTCTTCTAAATTGAGCAAGCTCCATAATTGTGCTCCATAAATAACAATACTCTGGAATTGGCTTGTCGGCCATTCTTTGCAGAACTTTTACTGAAGTGCAGGTACAGAAATTATAAAATGGAAATTCATAGATATAGACATATTCTAAAAACTTCAGTGTTCAAATATTCCTAAACTAATAATTTGTTTTAATTTGTTTAATTGTATTTTAGATAAGTGGAAAATGGAAATAATTTAAAATAGAACTTTTGAACATAAGCAGATACCACCCAATAAGCAGTACAGGAGGACATGGGGAGATGTTTTTGATTGTTAAGAGATGGGACACACAGATTATTCTGGAAATACCCTCATACTAATAGAAAGTTTCTGTACTGTACTTACAGTGGGACCTTTTGGTCCAGGGAATCCAATGTTGCCAGGCTCACCTCTATTACCAGCTGGACCAATTGGTCCAACTCTACCATCTGCTCCAGGGAAACCCTAGAAAAAAAGAAATCATACTATTAAATGGCTAGGGTAATATAATTAGAGTTCAACTTTGAAAGAAATGTATACTGACAGAAAGCAAATGCTTTTAAACATTGTTTATATATCGCATGCTGATGATTTCCTCCATTTTTCCCCTTTTTGTAGAACAGTGAGTTTCTTCTTTCCCTTCCAGGATAGAGGCCTGATCTCAGACCCGCAAAAAATAATTGCAATTTTTTCACTGACTTTTCTAAGTAATATGGTAATAAAATCCTACTGGTTTTACACAGACTTGTGTTAGAGCTCAGTGCTGAGATCTCTGCTTTTTAAAATCTCAGTTTATGTCTGTGTTTCACATGCAGTGAGGAAACAGAATGAAAAGCAAGGTACTTACAACAGGACCTTCCTTGCCAGCAGGGCCTGGGCTTCCAGGCTGACCTGGGAGACCCTGGGAAAGGAAATGTTTCATTTTTTCAGAAGGAAATCAACTCACCCAACAGTTAACCAAAAGTTTTTTTCTACATGCATGCATACACTCATGCCAAGTTATCAATATACACTGTGGAAACAGGACTGCATGTCCCATCAAGTTTACATCTAAAACATGCTGAAGTTTAATTTGTGATGTGTGGTCCCATACCAGCTGAAAATCAGTATAGCTCAGTACCTGTTTCACTTGGATAAACTCATTTAGGCTCTACTTTAGCAGAGCTTAAATGTCTGCAGATGCCTAATGGTTCATGTGTGCATTGAAAACTCTTTCACTTCATGGGGTGGGGTAAGAAGAGAAAGAGTAGATTAAGAGGATAAAAGATGATGACGTGGACATAATCTGGCTGCAGCATCCACTAAAAGCAGATGTCTGTTTTTAGAGAAATCATTCGTAAAATAAAATTGAAGTAATTGACATCAGCTATGTCACATAATTTTAGTAGGGTTTGCTTTTCTTTCAGTTAGTTGAAAAGGACACACACACTTTCTCTGTGATCTTAATGACCACATTCTGTAAATAATCACAAATGGAATCCCCTTTGCAGAAGTCAATGCAGTATACAATCTAATGGAACATTGCTCCACGACAAGGCAATCAAATGCTACCACATAAAAAAGAAACTAATTTCAATACATATTTTGATGCTTCTTGATTATTTTCTCATGGATGATTTTTCAATAGAGTAGGGGATGTGCCCTAATTGTGGTTAGCACAAGCTGAGTTTGTTGATTCTGAATATTTTTAACCCTAAATTGTACATGATTTTCTTTTTGCATAGTTCAAACTTACACCACAGAGTTCAAACTTACTCTTGGACCCATAAGACCAGGCTCACCAGGACGGCCACCATCACCACTAGGACCCTTAGCACCAACAGGACCACTAGCACCACGGTTACCAGCAGGCCCCTACCAAAACGAATAAATAATATCAGGTAGAGGTAGCAAAAAGTATCACACGTCTGTATATTAAAAGAAGATGGTTTAGAAATAGTGAGCCAGACAAAAGTCTTACCATGACACCAGCTCTGCCATCAGCTCCAGGGAGACCACGAGATCCAGGCACACCCTGCAAGTGAACACAAAGAATTAGATCTGTTCTGTAAAGTGTATAATGCTCACTAAATTTCTGCCTTCCAAGCAGGTCTGCTGAATTTCAGGTAAGTGCAGCTCTATGCACATGCACCTTAGTGCAAATGTATATTGTGAAAAAACCTCTCTTGCTTCCTTTAGATTTCTTTAATTTCTAATCTGCTTGTGTCACACCATTTCCAGTGTTCATCATAATATAACAGTGGCTCTAGCCAGCAGCTAGGATTCCACAACCTGGAAGACTTACTAGATGCTCTATGACTGTATACCCCACCCAAGGTGCAATACCAAATCTTTATCTCTACCAAAATCTGGTGGAAACATTGCCATTTTTCCTATTATATTCCTGTGAATTCTTTTACTGCATGAAGCCACAATGCCTCCTGAAGTTCACAGAATTGTTTCCTCACCCAGTGAAAAGGGTACTAGGCACTCTTGAATTGAAACCTCACATTATGTGCAAACCAATTATCAATTGTTTTAAGCAGCTGAATCCCATCACAAAGCTTTAAAAGTACTCAAAGATAATTCATTAAATATTACACAATGAATAAATCAAAGAAAACTCTAATAACTTTAGAGGTAAGATAGTAAATAGCATCAATAAAAAGCAAAAATGGGTTTGATCCCAACTAATCAAAAGGCTGAGAATTGCAAATGATCTTTGCTGAGCAGCGTTAATGTAAATTTAATTACGTAGTATTACTTATTTTGCCTTTGTGACTCTAGCTTTATTGCCTCTTTCACTTTTGCTTCTACTTCTGGAACGTGAAAAGAAAACCTACTCTTAGACCAGCAGGGCCCGGGGGACCAGCAGAGCCAGGTTCACCATTGCTGCCTCTCTTGCCTTCCTCACCACTAGGACCAGGAGGGCCAGCGGGTCCAGCAGCACCCTATTTCAGGCAGAGAAAAATAAGAAATCAGATGGTGTGTTGCTGATATTATCAGGCTTTTTCACTGAAAAAACCTTCACATGTTGCCATACTTACAGGCTCACCCTTGTTACCACTTTCTCCCTTGGCACCAGCAGGGCCTGGTTCACCCTACATTCCAAAACAAAAAGAGATCATAGAAGTAAGCATCATTCCAAAAACCTCTCTTCTACATGTACAGCTTTTTCATGAATCAAAAAACGTAATCATCCAATGCCATGCCTGCCTCTACTGTGATAAATGGTCAGTGAACATAACTGCATTTTGGGCTTAACAGGCACAAAACCTGACATGTTAAAGTTGCTTAGAAATGACCATAATTGACCTATGACATATTCAGGGATGGTTCCTCTATGGAGAATACCCACTGAGGTCCTGATTGTGAGACTGCTGCCATATCTCTCTCGATACTATCAGCATGGACAGACCTTAACAGTCCTTGCATTCAAAGGGAGTTCAAAATAAGCCTCTTCAGTCTCAGCATCTGAAGCAAACAGTCAGACATAGAAATGAACTACAATGTGTAATTATAGTGTAACAAGAAAAAATGTCTGCATTAAACACAAAAACATATCTTCTAACAACTGGGAACACACTGTGCAATTTTCAGATGAAGACATACAATATACAAGGTCACTTACAGCAAGTCCTCTAGCACCACTAGGACCAGCAGGACCAGGAGGACCAGGAATACCACGGGGACCAGGCAGACCAGGAGCACCGGCAACACCAGGAAGACCCTGTCCAACAGAGGGGAAAAAAGGGATTTATGAGCCCATTACCTTTTCTGTTGCATTAACGATTTTTAATTTATTTTTTTTAGAGCAATCAAGTGTGAGTTTGTCTGTACTTACAGCTGCACCCTTAGCCCCTGGAAGTCCATTAGCACCAGGGTTGCCCTATTAAGAAAGAAAACAGTACTGGTTAATTCTGAGTCTCAGGTGCATCCATCTGACAACAGATAAAGTCTGTCAAGTTACTCACAGGAGGGCCAACAGGACCACTAGAACCGGGAAGTCCAATCTCTCCTCTTGGACCAGCAGGACCACTAGGACCAACATTACCAGCAGGTCCTATTTCACCCTGTTTGAGAGAAGAACAGAGCCCTCTAACAGTGTACACAATGTCAGGGCAATAGGGGAGCAATCCTGTATCAGCCTCCCATTAAGAAGACAATTAAATATCTATTTTCCTACTTCAATGGACAGGAAATCAAGGAGATGAGAGCTCTCATTGGATTTTAAAGGCACTGAAGCTGGGATGTCTAGATAGGTTCCACCAAGACTGATGGCTAACACGGCANATAGGGGAGCAATCCTGTATCAGCAACAACAGCTACATTACTGCTAAGGACTACACAGAAGGTTGATCTAGAAAATCAGAATTACAACTCCACTCTTATCTGCAGCCATGTAGCTCCAGAATTGTCCTGAGATGCCTCACCATTTATGAGACCTAACTATAATCATTATCTTGCACCTTATGATGACATTTGCACTGATAAAAAATGCAAAAGGATACCTGATGAGATTGCTGGAGGATAGTGCTCACAGTGGAGTAAATGACAGAAAAAAAGGTTCTTACTTTTACTCTCAGAAGCTTGTATTCACTAAGTCTACTACAAAAAAATGAATGTAATGACAGCATCTCCTCAGCAATTCTCTAAGTACTCAGAGTGCACTCTGGACATATAGGCAGTCTTCTCTTGGAATGATGTGCTGTGAACACACATCTGCATCAGAGAAGACTTCATGGTTTCCAAAAATCTTGCCTTTTGACAAGAATGACAAGAATGGAATCTCAATGGTACTGCCCTACTACTGTAAAGATGAAATGCAATTTTTCCATTGTAATTTCAAGAATTTAGGTTGGAAGGAGACAGATACTTAACTGCATGCAGCTTCTTGGTCCTCCACTACTTCTGTAAAAAGATGTAAACTGCTACTTTGCTTACTTATCATGATCCATGTCACCCTTTGAAGGTTTATACAACTGCATCACATAGGAAGCAGTTAAAAAAAAAAAAAAAGAGATTATGTGTCTTCCTGAATCAGCCCAGCATCAATCTTCAGCTCTGAACTAACTGCTGTATTTTAAATCAGCACTCATCTATGACATTATGCAAATAACGTAAGGATTCATCCTCATTCTGACTTGTAACTAATAAAAAAGCACTTCCATTTCAGAGAGGGTGGGTTCTTTGCTTCATAACAATACTAATTACTATATTTCATCTTCACTCTCAAATGTACCAGTAGAAGCAGATGTTCATACCTTAGCACCAGGAGCACCTGGGAATCCTGGAGGACCAGCAGCACCAATAGGGCCCTAGGAAATGAAAGGGAAGCAGTTTTGTAAAGGTATTCAGTGATGACAGAAACATCTTGCTTGCTGAAGTAAACAGATTAAAAAAAACACTGCACATTTTCTTAAACACTTTTGCACACTACCATGTCAGAGTATCAGTTGCCTTTTGCAGCTCCAAACTGACAGATTTGGTTCACTACAGTTAAGAGTGAGGTCAATACTGAATGTATGCAGTGCAGCTAAAGAAATGAGAATTTAGCAATGAATAGAAAAACCTTGCCCTGAGGCCAAACACCTGAGAAAGAGTAAAATAGGCAGAAGCAGACATCAGCAAGGCAAGGTGTCTTGCTGTCCCATCCCACAATGAATGAAGGGGAGCACTGCACCTGCAAATGCAAGTCTCAGGTGGGTGCTTTCAACACATTTACTGTGCAGAGGTCACTGTGTATGCTTTCACACCACTAACTAGTCCTTCTGGACTATTGGTCACACACAAGAGCCCCGTTGATGACATCATTTGTCTTCTTCACACAGGGGAGGAGGGTTTGTAAGCTGTCTGCGCCACGTTGCAAGCCCATGCTTTGTACAACATACTGAGGTCGGTAAGCATGCACTAGAAATTGGATCAGGCTTAACAGCAGCAGCAGCTGGGGGCAGGAACTGATCCTGACATGCAAATGGATTAGAAATCTTGATTCATACACACAGTATACATTCTGAGGCAGTGAACATGTGCAGCCCCAGTGCCCTTCCATTAAACTGTTTTGGTTTTCTTTATATGTCAAAGGCAATGGCATGTCAGCTTGAAGAGTGCTTTCTACTGATTCTACTGTGTCTAGCTATTGCCATGAGATTTGTTATTGTGATGGGACAAGCTTGCTGATGTACAGTTCCCAGGCACCACAAGAGAAGATACACTGATGGATTCATAGCTATTGTTATTCTTTAATGAAATACTCAATAGATAGCTACTGGGGGTTGATAATCTACTTCTTTTGAGAGCTAGCATCTTTCAATTATAAATACTTATTGTAAAACTGCCTCACAAATCCAAGGGAATAAAATGAGTCAGGTGGTATACTGAAGGGAAGTTGGCTTCCAACATTCTATAAGCTACTGTGTTTCTTATAAACTGGGTACCTGGAATTCTCACCAGTTTTGCATAAGCAAAGAGAAAAAAAACAAACAAAACAAACAAACAAATTTAAAAAAATCCACAAAAAACCCTGAAAAAAACAACCCAAGTGCCCTTTAAGGTATGTATGAAAATATCAGTGCCACTGCACTGATTCTTTATGTTTAAAATTCCCAGTGGCAAGGTGAATAAACATAATTTCCATTTTAGTTTAAAAATAAACGTGTGTTAATAAGTACTATGCAGAATGTTTACAGCATCATAATCTAAGCATGTATAAAATAACTCTAGCCTGGCACAGACACTGGGACCCAATGTAACTCTCTGCTGCTTCCCATTCAGAGTAATGCCTCTGCATGCACAGCTCTGGGATAGTAGCTCAATTGCCTTGAAAACGGCTAACATGTTTTGGTTCCACTGTGAAGCATAACATCAGATCTTAGCTATAAGATCTCTGTTTGCCTGCAATTTAAATAATACTCCATATGGGAGAACTGGAGTGAAATTCACACCTATGCTACCATTCTGCACAACAGATATTTCAAATGACAAGGAGTATTAAAATCAACCTTTGCAAAGTTAACAGAACCAAGTATAGCTTTATCATTGACTTAAATTTTGAAGGCAGGAATGAAAACTATTTAGGACTATTCCTGACTATTTTTTTACAGCTTTGAAATACCCTTGTCCACGCATTTATTTCACTCAAATAAATAAGGTCAACAATAACTCTATCTAAGTGGATAAATTTGAACTGGATTAGCACTTGTTTGGATAGTTATTGTTTACCAGCCAGATCAGGACAGTTGGATCTTACTGGCCTATCACACTAGCTCATCTAACTCAGGTATCAGTGGTGAATGAAAAAGGTTATCTCCTGTTAGACAGGACAATGTTGCAGGTGCAAAGCTGTGTCCTGGACTGCATGTAGCAGTTTCAGGATGTATATAGTTACAGTCATCTGCAACACGTGGTATATATCTATTAAAAGGTATAAAATCTTTAGTTTCAGGATGAGAATTGTTCTGTTAGACTGTTGGAAAAGAGAACTCTGTTCATTGGGTGTTTTCCTATGAACTCACCAGTGCAGGTGAGGGACTATTTGGTTCATACATTTAACATAAATCCTGACCATTCATTCTTTTTTGTGATGGTCTAATAAGTAGTAAAGAACTGAGTTAAAAACATCCACACAATCAACTTTTTGGAAGCCCAAGAAATCCTCTATGAACAGAAAGATGGTCACAATGCCTAAAAGAATCACACTGTCAAAGATCAAGACTGCAACTTACAGCAGGTCCGGTGGGGCCAACACTGCCATCACTTCCACGAGCACCCTGTGAGAAGAGTACATGATAAATACAGTTTGAAAAGAGATTTGAAGCTCAGAGAAAGCCACAGTTTATGGCTTGGTCATGATGACAGACAGATGGAAAGCCACTTACAGCTGGTCCAGGGGCACCTACTCTTCCTCTCTCACCAGGGAGACCACGAGCACCCTGAAATAAAAATTTGAATCATTTTTATCTATTCAATGAACAAAGATATGCAGATTTTTTTTTTTTTAGTCTGCTAGGTCTCTATGTAACATGTGTTGCAGCCAGGCAATCCTGTTCTAAATAATCACATACTATTCTATTAGATTATCTAGCTAGATGGAGTGTCACTGATGACAAAAATCGACCAAAATGCTGGCTGAACTGTATCTCTCACACTATCATTTTCCACAGCAGCAGTAAATACTTACAGGTTGTCCTGGGGTACCATTTTCACCGGGCGCACCAGGTTCTCCCTATGAAAAAGAAAGTTACCAGGCTTGAATTATGTAAAGGATAGACAGATAGAACTCCCCCATTTCTATTAGAAATAAGCCAGGGGGAATTAGAATTAGAGACTTTCATTGTTATGATAAAAGCTCTCGAAAACACATCTCCTGTGAATAAGTCAGCAGCATTAAAATTTTCTACAGCCCACTATTGCAGTAGTGTTTTTTTCAGAATGCTGATATTAGACACTGAGGTGGAATAGGAGAAGAAGAAACTAAGAGAAGAAGAGTTTGCTAGAGATGTTTCTAAACTGCATCCAAAAACAGTTTTTAGGGATACTGTTCAAATGCGTGCTAATGTCAAGAAGGTAAAAAGGAAAAAGACTGTGAATATCAAACAGCCTTAACTCAGAAGAGCACTGCATCTATCCACATTTTTAGCAGAAAGCTTTACACTAGAGCATGCGTATCACAGCAGAATTTTGTAGAAAAAAAAAAGAATGTTTTCTTTTTAGCATGCTTTAAAAAAAAACCACCAAAATGCAAAATACAATCCAAAGAAAAGCAGAGATAGCAAAATCAGTCTTAAGTGCTGCTCTATAGTCAACCATTGGGAGCCCATTCTGCAGCTCATACTCAATGAAAGTACTGACTTGACTGAGGACTCATGAATAAGCCCCCAGGAGTGATTTCTCATGATAAGGTGCATGTATTTGTCCTTTGACTTCTAGATTATTGCAGGTGGACAATGTTTAATGACAACATGAAAGACTGATTGGAGGGAGCTGTCTTCATGTCTTTCACTAGAAAGAGCTACAAATGCTTCCTAAATTTTCAATTTCATCTTTACCTTGCTGCCAGGAGTACCAGGTTGTCCTTTTTGTCCATCCAGACCATTGTGTCCCTATATTGAGTAGGAAAACAAACGTTAGCATATTTTTTCCCACAAATGGCTACACATAAACTTAGTTTTGTAAGGCAAATCCTTCTTTCAATATAAAATGATTTCCCAATATAATTTTACAATTTTTTTAAAGAAAAGTCTTTCATATCAGGAGAGTTTTAAAATTTCAAAGAGTTTAATACACTCTTAACTTTGAAGGGATTTCCAGGGGCTTTCAGTATGCTGAAGTGTTGTCAGTCTTAACCATGCAAGGATAAAGTATGTATATACTCACCCTAATTCCCTTAAAGCCAGGCAGACCAGGAGTTCCAGGGAAACCACGAGCACCCTAAAAACACAGAGTACATGAATGATCGTCTTTTGTATTATACTGCAGTTAGAAAGAAAGAAAAATAATATGTCTTCCAATAAAATTAATAAGTAGATTTGGTCCACGATCATCCAAGTGAGGATCACAGTCCATTCCCTATCCTCCCAGGACCAGACTTGTTTCAAGACTAACAGAAATCAACCTGATTTTCCAGTTCTGATCTCAGAAATTTTATGCATAGACATGTGATAGCACAGGTGTTTTAGCTTTCTATGCCAAGGTGCCTGCTGACCTGCTCCTGTGTAACTCCTCACCATGTCACTTCTGTTACTAATCACACTAACTTTATTTGGGTGGGGGGCAGAATACACAAAATAAAAACGTAAGTATATGATATCTCTGGAGGCAAGAGATGAAATTGGATTAATCCCTATTGGGACTATTACTAGACTGTTAACGTGGTGCAATGCAGAGTTTGCTAGGTTCCACTGATAAGAGAACTGGTTTGTGTTGTATACAGTAGATCACTACATACCTGAGGGCCAGCAACACCCCTCTCACCAGGTCTTCCAGGTTTGCCAGGGTGACCCTAAAAAATGTAGTAAAAATGCACTAAGCATGTAAGCTAATTCTATAAAGTAACAACATAAACCATTAAAAAAAAAAGAAAATACATTGGCAAATTTTCTCTTTTTGAAGAAATACAGAGAGCTTGTTAGCTTCAAGATTCCTTCTCCCTGTGTTCAGGAAGCTAAATAATGTGTTTGGATAAGTTCCAAAGTTATCAATTTTTCTGTACATTTCTAACATACAGCACCTCTTTTACTGTAGAATAATTATTTCAAGCATTTCTTTATTTTATCCAGTATTATAGAGCAATATAAAAATTATGGTAAATAGAATGTTTGGCTTAACAATAACCTGATGTTAAGAGTTGAATCACAGCCCCAAAAGAATGAGAAACATATAATAACCACTTACATCTTCACCAGCCTTTCCTGGAGGACCAGGGGGACCACGAGGACCCTGGGGACCCTGTTAAAAATAGATTCATGATTACTTAAAGCATCATTCTTCAGATAAGTCTTTTCTCTGGTTTCTGACTTGTGTTGGGGCATAGCTGGAGCCTAACTGACTTTTCACTTTATGACTCCAATCTGAAGGAGTCCAAATCTGAGTGTTTGGCTCTGTTTCTGTAACAGGATAAAGTAGAAACATACAATTCAAATATTCAGAGATGTGTATATGGATAGGAGAAATGGGCCTAAGCATTACAAGTCTACTTTGGTATCCCATTTCAAATACTAACAGTATCTGTATGTGAAACCTGTACTTACTGTTTGACCAGGTTCACCAGGCTCACCAGGAACACCTTGGAAACCAGGAGGACCCTAGGAGAGGAGAGAGATTTGTAGGTGTTTGAACAAGCTATTTTGTGATTTTACAGTTATATCAAGGTTAATTAGTCAGTAGGAGAGATGACACTGTACTTACAGGGGGTCCAGATGCTCCAGGTGGGCCTCTAGGTCCCATTAAACCCTAGGTGAGAGAAATTACAAAGTCTTTTAAAAAAATCACCATTATATAAACTGATCTATAACACAAACTCCTGGAGTTCCTAAAATATCAATAAGCATTAGAGCTTTCAGACCATTATGTGCAAATCAAGTTACAGGAAGTTAAGAGATCTGAATTAATTTGCACGGGCAGTCTAAGTGCAGACAGATCTTCTAATGGCAATTAACGATCACAGAACCCAGTGAGATGATTTGGAACATACCATTATGGCTTGAAACCTTGTGATTAGGCTTTGTTATCTGTTGTGGTTTGTTACCAAGTGCACCGGTTCATTCTTCCATGTATTCATCTACCTTCCTGTGCATGAACTTCCAGAGTTTAAAGATGAGTTTAAAGAAAGGTTGTGGTTTTGGGCCTGTCAATTTTATCATGATTTTCAAGAATAGATGTTAGAGAAAAAGATCATCAAAATGGTAGAGAAAATGGTAAAAGGCAAAATAAAGTTGTATAAGTAGCAGTACTATCATGAGCTGGGAAGTTTGCACATAATTTTGGGAAAAAAAAATCAAACAACTCTTACACTTACTGTGTATACATCTATTTAAATATTTCATTGTTTTCTGGTTTGGGCTAAATTCTCTTCATTTCCCCTCCAAAATAAGTCACTAACATACTCTCTTTGATTGAATTTAGAATTTACCTGTATCTTGAACAAAAAAGGTCAAAAGTCACCCTTAAAAAGGAGATTTCCACAGATTACTGCACTTTCTGAAGTATTGTCTTATTCCTGACTAAGCAAGCAAACAACTTTAAACTCAAATTTAATTTAGGCTTCTACTCTGAAATTTAATTTAGGCTTCTACTGTCCAGTTGAACATTTTATGAGGTGTTTCAACAGAAATCATTACTGGTTTTAAAACTTTCTTGGGAATTCTTAGATTTTCTCATTACAAGATTAAAATCATGTGCCAACTTTTTCAATGGCTTATGTAGCTTTCCTGTAAGACTGGATACTTTCTATGAAGGGGAATAAACACATATTAAATACAGTCATCTACTTATGGAAGCTAAAGTGATCTTGTGGCTATAAAAATATGCAGTAATTCTAGGAAAAATAACTGTTTCTGGATAGTCTAAGTCATATATGCTGCATAAACCCTGTGAGTTACTTCAGAAATTATGTTTCATAATTGTTTTTCCCTCCTTTTGAACCTTCCCAGTCTCTTACATTTTCTTCGTGAAACTTAAAAATTCCTCACAGTAGGTAGATTCTACTGCTGTTGCTGACAGATGAACCCTATCTGACTCAAAAATTGTAACTTAAAAATCCTGACACACCAAATAAATTCTCATTTACATTCTCTGATTTATTTTCAGACACCAAAGGCAGATCTTGAATAAAGAAGCTCCTATTTTCCCATATTTAGTATCTAAATGGATGCAAAAATATTTTTTAAAAAATAATTTAATATTACACTATTTTCAGGAATGGAAACAAGCACTTGACCTGGAATAATCCTGGACAGCCTTCAACCTGCTGCTCAGCCATCAGTTGCATTGTCTGTGATGTCAGTGTGTGTGGTGAGTCTAACCCCCAGTTTGCTATCTATGCACACTGAAAATACCTACTAACATCAGGAAGGGTTGGAAATTCAGGTGGAGAACCAATAGACTCCTTAAATGTCCATCTGGACATAGCATACAGTATCCAATAAAGATTCCTCTGCAGAATACTTTGTAGTAACAAGTACTAATATTCAGTTGTTGAGAACCAAATGTGTTGGCAAATTTCCTACCAAACCTGCACAATCAAAGGATATCCATGGAAGAAAAATGGTCACACCATGGAACTGAGATACTCAGTTACTTTCTAGACCTGTGTCTGCATTAGATAGCAGCTTTACAATCATTCTCATTCTTAAAACACAATCTTCTGTCTCAATATGGGTAAAGTAATACTATACCAAAGTGCATGTGTTATCTGACATCAGATTATGAGTGTCATCAATTCATAGAACTGTGGTCAACAGACAGAATTAAATGTGCAAGGCCAAATAATGTCATATTCAAGTTAAATATGCAGTCCCAAAACACTTCTCATTGTCCTGCACCAAGGATCATTTTACAGTCTGACTCAACAGATGGTCAAACCACTAATTTTAACACTATGCTTTGTTCATACAGCTGGATTAAACTCAAAGGAGAGCCATAAACACTTTACCTATACAAGTTATCATGTGCTAAGTCATATACCTACCATAGGTCCAGGGCCAAAATCAGCTGCTTTAGATGGATCGTACTGGGCAGCAAAGTTCTGTAGGTGACAAAAAGTTGGAAATTAAAATAGTAAAAATTTTACTTTATAAAGTATTAATAATTATCACTCTACAGCTGTCATCTGATTTGCTATACGGTATGTTAAAGCCCCACATGTAAAACTAAGTTAACATGGCCCTATTATAAATACATTTCTATTCACTTCTTTCCAGAAAGACTTGATTTTGTTATGAAGGCTGTTTGCACAATGGCCTCAAATATCTGCGCAGCAGAGACAGAGAGGCACTGCAACAGTGTGAGCTGAAAATTAAGAATGTAAACCCAGTGCTCATTTTTGAAACCCTCAAATCATTCTGCCTAATTGCCACTCAGGGAAGTTATGTATATTTTTTCAACGCGTTGCTTAAGTAAAATTCATGTACCAGTCCTGACTATCAGATGAGGTGAGCCCTTCAGCTCCAAAAAGATCTGAGGAGCACACAGCCTCAGAAACATGTCACTGAATTTTTGATCTTCTCTCAATGTAAATTTTGTAGGCGGCAAATACATCTGGTTTTATAGAGTACATTTTTGGTCATCACTAAAATGGGAAAAAAAAATCTATACAAAAGAATCAAAAGTACTTTTCTTGTTTGTCTTGTTTTGTTAGCGTATTAAAAAAATAGAAATTAATGAAAGCAGTTTGGGGTTTGCTAATAGGAAAATAAATTATTGCTATTTGTATTGTAGGTAAAAGACTATTCTTTTATGCAGGAGGATTCAGTAAACTTGATCAATAAGACACAGTCTGTGTCTTCAGGCTCCCTGTGCAAGCTAATGGCAAGCAAAGAGTTAAAGCCAGCATTCTGCAGAGAATACATGATGGACACTTCTGCAAAGTGTATGCAATACGATCCACTCATGTTCTGCATCATGAAGAAACATAGAAATCAAAAATCCTGAAAGAAGATATTATAAAATTCGAAAGGACTTTTAAGAACGGACTTTTAGCCTAAGGGTAGTCTTCTTCACCTTATTCCAATATAGCTGCTCTCTCTTGAACCCAACTGCAAAGTGCCATTTCTTTTTCCATCTGCTTAACCGCACAGGTATCATTTGGCTGATTCCTAATCCATACACATTATGGCTGTATAAATTTAATTAACAGGGCTTATATGCTCCTCTGCCTAAGTCCCTGTTGCACAGACAATCCAAATTTGCCACGGAAAATGTACATCCCCAGGAGAGTTTCACTGGAACTGGAAGCATCAGTTTCTTGCAGATCACAAGAGAATGTTTCCTCTACTCTCGAATGCAACACCAGTCTTTTCTGGCAGATATGCATTTAGTCGTAGTCACAAAGCACAGATGATCGGTTTTAATAATAGAAAGTTTGGATGCCTTACTCCGCCAAGACCTGGAGGACCAGGGGGGCCTGGAGGACCTGGAGGACCATCTTCACCATCTCTGCCTGGTGGACCTGGTGGACCCTGGAGTCAAAAAGAGGATTATAAAGTGAACATTAGAAGTGGGCTGAAGAAACCTCTGAAGAGACAAATCCATTACCAACCAGGCAGCTACAGCACACACTAGAGCAGTGCTATATATGCAGTTTCAAGAAATGGCTAACTTTAGAAAATAAGCATAGCCTGAATTTACATTGCCTTGCCACACCTCGGATCAGGTATTTACTGGAGTTTCATAATTGAGAAGATTTACGTGGGCAGCATTGAACTGATGCTACCAAAGCATAATCTCCAAATTGGTAAGTTTCATTTTAAACTACCAAATTTTGAATCCATGAACCCCAAGTGCCCCTTGTGGACCCACACAGCCTGTCAGACTGTGTTAGTGAGAGGCTAAAATTTGATCAGCTGAGGATTGACAGAAAGCAGCCCTACTGCTACAAACTAAAATAGATCCAGAGTAAGTCAAACTCCAGTTTTTAAATCAGCATAGACTATTTGCTGTTATAATTGCAAATTCAGTGACAATAAAGCAGTGCTCTACTACAGATTTTTGACACTGTCAGAACTTCTCGTACAACAGCTTAAAAAGTACACGTGTTCAATCCAGCAACATTTATTCTTTCACCCTTAAAGCACAAAGCTGGACAAGCTTTGACATTGTGGCAATTGAGGTGAGGTTTCATTTGGTCTGGATTTTGGAATCAGTTCAAGTGCTAGATGAAATCCATAATAAAAGACTTAGGGATTTCTAAAGGAGCAGGATTAGGCTTGTTGCCTTCAGGACAAAGCATGTATCCGATTTCATCACACCCATTTAGTTAGTGGTAGCCTACAGCAAATAACCAGTTGACCATACAGATACACTCTTCCTAATAGTCCTCATTATGCTTGACAGCATATTATGATCTATGTTCTAAGAAATCCTCAAGAGCTACCTATCAGTACTAGGGCATTTTCATTTTCAGAAGAAACAAAAAAGACTCAGAATAACTGCACTGAGTTACGATAAGGAGGCGAATATCGGAACACCACTTTACAAAAAGCAGCAATGATGCATAAGCAAATCAAGAAAGTAGATATCAGCAATATGAATGAACATTACATTTAAATTATTCAAATGTCCTTATTTATGATTGCTTTTACAGTAGCCTGTAACAGTACAACACCCACTTTCACTAATAGAAGGCAGATGACAACTGCTTAGCTGCCAAGACAGCTTTTTCAAGCCATCATTGAAGGCACAGATAATGATCAATCCTCAAGGCTAGCTTTGGCTGTTTGGGATTGATGTAGAGAGCTTATCCATATACCATATTGTTCAAAGACTACATCTTTATGTGTCAATTTTCCTTTCTGCATTTTCACGCACTATTTCCACTCTGGGCAACTGGGAAAAAAAAAAAAAAAGTTTTTCAAAGCTTCACTTGGAGTGCTAGACTGCCATCTGATCTCAGCCACATCTGCTCAGGCACAATGGCCAAAAAGGTTGGTGAGGTATTGCCAGGGCAGAATTTGGTACACAAGTAACTTGGTTTCTTTTTAATGAAATTGTACATGCAAGTTTTCATGGGTACATTCATTTAATCTCTCATCCATGCCTAAACTTAGTTTTTTTCCTACCATTCTACCAACAACTGTTCAAAGATCACAAACAAATGAACGTCAGTCTGACTCCTTACCCTTTCTCCCTGTGGCCCTTTGTCTCCTCTAGGGCCCTGTTAGAAGAAAATAAAACTTAATGAGTTACCATGGAAATTTTCCAGGAAAATACAGGGAAACAGATGCATAAAAAATAATTAGTGCACATGAAAAAGGGAAAGAAAACTGCACAGACAGGTCCAATAGCTATTTTCCACAGGTAGCATATTGGTTTTCCACAATAAGCTACTGGAAATAGATTAGTCACTGTCATTACTCTTATCAGTTAAAGGCATCACTACACAGTCCACAGAAGTTATTTGCAAAGTTGGCTTTAGTTTCTACAGAATAACTGGCTCCAATTTAACAGCAGTGACTCCTAAAAATAAAGTAGAATTTATTTAGCTTTTTAGACCTGTATGGAGGTTGCTGCACTGTTGAGAACATGTAAATCTTTCCAGAGGAACTCTGGTTGAGCAAGAATGCTATTTTGATGCAGCTTAGTTCTCGGTAGACTTAGGTATGCTCTTGGGTAAAACAGCTTAAATCCAATATTAGAATTTATCTTGGTGTTAACATGTTGCACCCATTGTTCCCTCCTTTTTTCTTCCTACTTATCTCAGAGCTACTGCTATTCTCAGGGAATACTGGGATTAATGACTGTAGTCAGTTTTCTTTTCATCTGATAGTCAACAAAATATTAATCTGCCTATCTAATATCATCTCCATTCCCACAGAAGAAAAATAAAAATGCTTACCTTACGCCCTGCAGATGGCTGGAAAAAAAAAAACCAAACCAACAAAAACAATCAAACAAAAGAAGAAAGAAAGAAAAAGAGAATTAAAAAAAAAATACAATTTCTCCCAATGTTTTAAACTGAAATGTACAGGCTTAGACTCATCTTCTTGCATAAATACAACTTCATAAATACAATTTGTCATTATGGTATATTTAAGTATGCCCTATGGTTTTAAATTATTATAAAGGCTAGGAAGTTATTATATAGCCAAGATACTATGTTACAACATTATGTTGAAGACTGACAATTTTATACATATTATAGCCTAAAAAACTGGCATTAAAAAAATTGCCACCCAAGTTCTTTCATAATCCTTCCGTGCAGTGAAATTTAGACTGTAAGACTGGCTTTAAAGTCAAGTCATCTCCAATCCAAACTGCCAGGTATGATGTCCAAACACCACTGCTCTGTTACTTTCTCCTCATGGTCTTTACACCTATGAAGGCAGTCTCTTAAAAAGGCCGTCCCACTTCGAGAAATTGGGGTGGGTACCTTTCCAGGCAGCCTCTTCAGGATTTCATGGGCATCTTTCCATTACCATGTTTGTAATTAATGTTAGTAAATAATACTGCTATGAAAAAGAAGTCTAGGCTGTGAACTGAAATTGAGTGTTACATATTAGATAAAAAATAATTATACTGACCTGACTCACATCTGGAAAAAGAAGGGGAAGGAAAAAAGGAGATAATTAGAGTGTGGATTCTGTTATTTTGCAGGTTTTACAATTCAATGATTTAAAATTAAAATTCAATTTTGTTAATTTTCTTAAAGCAGGAAACATTTTCTTGGAGTACATTCTTACTTTTAAGTTGATAATATCGAATTGTAAAGACTCACAGGCGAGATTGCTATGCATTTCACATTCAAAGCAGACTTGCTAATGAAATTAAAACAAGTAAAAAGGGTGATATCTTATATAAGCCTGCTCTAAATATGCTTAAACCTATCTCCAAGGAAAGAAAAATGCTCATATATATTTTCACATATGTGTGTGTGCAACAGATGAATAAACCTAGATAGGCTGATCCATGTGGATATTAAACTAGAGGAGTAATCTTAATATAAATGACCCCATCTCACTTTTTATGGGAAATGGTTCTACCAACACATACCTATTTCCACATTTTCCTGTAAAATGTCATGGTGTTTAACAGAGAAAAGCTTGAATCTATTACATGTCAAACAGAAAACAACATTCCCTCACTATGTTATTTACTATCAAGTGTGCTCTTCTTAATTATTTGGAGATACTAATTTTCAAAATCTATTTTCTGAATTTCAAGCAACTAAAAAAATATTTTGTCTGAAACTTATCATGGTAAAACCGTCTCACATCACACTATAATGGCAGCAGTTTGACGCTGTTATTAGCTAGCAGGTGGTGGTTTTGTGTTTGTCAACGAAGTGCAGCCTTGGCAATGGACGATCACCCTCAGTTCAGACGGTTCACGCAGTCCAGCAAAAAGGTACCAATACGTTTGGTAGTGTCAAGCACAGAAACCACGGGCCGCTGCAGAACGCCGACTGCCTGCGCTAACTCAACATCAAATTAAAAGTATAACTGCCCCCAGACGATGGTGACACTGGCTACTACTGCACGATGTCATTTGGGGAAAAGCGGGGGCAGTCAGTAGGGCGGGTTCCCCGCACGAACAGCTCCCGCTCCTCAGCCTTTGCGAAGGCGCTGCTACCGCTGCCCGTCACAGGCGGCGGGGTGGGGATTTTCCCTGGGGGGGCGGCCACGGTGCGCTGCCACAGGCCTCACCCCGGCCCCCCCTACAGAACGGCTCTGCTGCGGGTCCTGAGGTCTCCTCCGGGCCACGGCCACCGTGCCGCCCACCGACACGGCTTCTCCGCCGTCCCGTCGCACCCCTTGA